>JABYQF010000005.1:1800000-2360623 GCA_022606195.1 Trametes polyzona
CATGCCGCTCTTACGATATCTGCTACGTACTAACGATATCCTCCGCATCCTCGTCTCCCTTTGGGCCTTGCTGACGTATCCCAGACGACTCATGACCTCACGGACCGCTCTACCTCCCTTGCTTGTGTTCGTTACTTACTGCCCCTTATAGTTTCGTCCCCGTTTGCATGTTCGCCGATCGCTTGTAGTATTCTCCTGGGACTTTGGGCGCCGTTCTCATGTTGTAGCATTCTGCGATCGCGAGTTCGCCGTTGAAGGCAGTGTTGGATGAGCCTGCGAAGACGAACTGCGGTATATTGTAAGACGTATCTGGTGACCAGCACGCGGCGAAAGTACTCTCCTATCAGTACCTGCCTTTTACTTCAAAGAGCTACGAAGTCGGCAGAACGACTCATGAGGCAGACCCACTGTTCGAAAGTCAGCGTGGAGAAGTACCGTGCCTGGCGACCGGTCTGACCCTATATACAAATCTGCACCAATCGTAACGCCTCTTCCGGCGGGCCCTTCTACATCTCGGACTACTCAAGATAACTGCACCGTGTCCCCCCGTATACTCGTATGTCATTGGCGAGTACATTTATATCCGACGCCTCAGAGACTACCATTCCCCGGGCTTTTCCCCTCCACTCGCAGGTCTATCCCGACTACGTACATGGAGAGATGTCGTTTCCATTCGTTCGTCTGGACGGCACCGTTTATCAATGATGGCTGAATTTTGACACCCCAAAGAGGCCATGCTATAGACATGTGTACTACTACTACTATAAGTAGCTCGGGGGACGAGTGACGAAGCTCGGCGTAAATTTATGGCAGTACCCTGCTTCTGCCACACCTGTTAGAAAGAGTAGTGATTACTACAGCTGTTGCCGGAATCTATGGTCGAGCGCTTCGCACGACGACAGCTGAATAGGCGATTTTTTGGCATGTGGGCTCTTGGGCGGTCACTATCGTGGGTCCTGCTGTAACGTTGTTGACTTGTTCTTGACTTTCCCCTTTGAAAGTGTTGGAAAGTATGGTGACATGTAAACGCTTCTGGACCCGTGTTCTATAGTATAGTTTATGGACATGCCTCCGTTTATATAACCAGGTCCCGGTACCGGCACGATCTGCGTGCGCTTCCGGGTTCCAAATTTCACGCGGACGCATTGCCGGTGCCTGCAGGCGCATCTCTGCTATCCCAACTTCCAAGTACGTATTGCATGTCGGGACTCGGAGCCGCCGCGATGTCGACGAAGAGGCACTGAGGGCAACGCTGGCGCCGTGCACCCTCTTTCTTCGACCAACGACGACCACGACAGCGCCCTACACGACGACAAACGCGCTGTGTTCGTTTTCCCACTCGTACGCTGCCAAGCTGCCTGACTGCTTAGTGTGACGCCACCGCGCATTCGGAAACTCCTCGAGGTTCGGACGGCGGCCGGACGGACGTACAGTGCACCCCGCACTCTCCTCACACCACCACCACTTCGCCAGATATCGCGCATACCCTGAAGACGACTTCGTCTCTCAATCGCACGTACACAATCGCGAAACGCCATACTCGACCATGGAGGTCTCGCCCGACGCGCTGCAGACGACGGACTCGATCACCGTGCGCGCGCTGAAGGACATCACGTTCGGGAGCATCGCGGGCATCGCGTCCAAGATATTTGAGCATCCGTTCGACCTTACGAAGGTGCGCCTGCAGTCGCAGGTGCTCGACGCGCAGGCGCGCTTCAGTGGCCCGCTCGACTGCCTCGTCCAAACCTGGCGGAAGGAGGGCATACGCGGGCTGTACAGGGTGCGTTCTCCTTACATCCATCCATGAGTACGAGGGTTGTGTGTTGAATGCGGGATGTGTCTGGGTTGCGCGGGTGCAGGGCCTGCCGGCGCCGGTCGTAGGTGCGATGGCGGAGAACGCGTCGATGTTCTGGGCGTACTCGGAGCTGCAGGGCGTGTTCCGGTGGTGGGGCGCGGCGCCCGCGGGCCAGCCACTCTCGCTCGGACAGCTCGCGCTCGCGGGCGCAGGCGCGGGGTGCTTCACGAGCTTTGTACTGTGAGTCGCACGTTGAAATCATATATATCATATCTAGGCATAGTGCTCATTCTGTGTCCGCGCCCGAATGCTCACAGGACACCGATCGAGCTGGTGAAGTGTAAAATGCAAGTACAGATGCTCATGACGCCGCCATCGACCTCACCCGTGCCTGCGCCCTCATCCACGGCTGCGAACGCCCTCGCTGCACACCCCAACGGCGCCGTCCCCTCTTCCTCATCCCCCGCACCACCGTCGACGCCTCGAAAACTGCCGGGTCCTATTGCAGTCCTCACCTCCGTCGTGCGTGAGACTGGCCTGCGTGGACTCTGGCTCGGCCACACCGGTACGCTCATCCGCGAAACCGGCGGCGGCGCAGCCTGGTTCGCGTCCAAGGAGGGCGTCGCCTCTCTGCTTCTCGTGCGGCGCGGCGCGAACCCGGGCGACAAGCGCGAGCTGCGCGCATGGGAGAGCGCGGTCGCAGGTGCGTGTGCGGGCGTCGCGTACAACGTCGCTCTCTTTCCCGCGGACACGGTGAAGAGCGCGATGCAGACGGAGCTGGAGCTGCGCGGGCCCCGCGCGGGCGGGGCGCGGCCGACGTTCTTGGGGATTGCGAGGGATATGTGGAGGGCGCAGGGGCTGAGGGGGTTGTATGCCGGGTGTGGGATTACGGTGGCGAGGGCGGTTCCGAGCAGTGCGTTGATCTTCCTGATATACGACGGGTTGAGCAAGAGGTTTGGATGAGTGGGGAGATCTGACCTTGTAGAAGTCTTCGGTATGTCCCTCGTTCGTTTGTCCTTCTGCGCTCAATCCTAGCCTGACTCCCTCCCTGCCGCTTCTCCTTACAAGGATCTAGAGTCATAGAGGTGCATAGACTTACGAATCCCGCTCGCTCTTTACGGAGACGCTTGAGTGGCGAATAACTCACCGGGCCATGATGATGATAGAGCCCCTCCGACGGAGCTGTACACACCTCCAACTTCGTCTGTGTATGGCTGCGTTACCTCAACCAGGCGAAAGACCCCCAGAACTACGCCGCTATCTCATGATTTTTCGACGGGAATCCGGTCAGCGTGACATACATGGTAGGGCGTAATTGCCTCATGGGATACCTGTCGCCACACAATGCGGTAGCACTACCACGCGCCACAACGGCCCCAGAGGATGCATCCGTCTGCGTCAGGCAGGGTGACGTCTCGACCCTCGAACACGATTCAGTCTCGCTAGCCAGGCAGATATACATCCACTAGGTCTGTGCCTGCCCGTGATGAGAAACCCACAGCACGATCAGCCATGGTCAACACTTCGTGAAGCCTCAACTCCAGTTCAATGTCGGTGAAAGACTAACAACTACTTACATGGCCTTCATAGATATCTCAGACGTATCCCCACTCTGGCTTCGCATGCGTCACTCTGCCGTGTGCTACACTGCGCATTGATGTACCCCCCTGTTACGCCGATCCGTGCAGACCGCAACGGCAGACCCGGCCGTTTATCGACCTCGTAAGCACCCGCCGTACGCTATCCCCGGACTCGAGACTCATCCACGGCTATCTTCAAGGTACCTCTCGGCTCCTGCCATTCGCTAGCGCTGTGCTCAATTCTCAAGTTCAGCGTCGAGCTCTCGTTGTCCGGTGCTATAACAGGTCGTGCTCACTGGCATAGAATGGAAGGAGGGCGCCTCGGACAGGTCGCTCGCCGAGTAAGTCAAGAAATACCTACTTGCCGGTCTAATGCTCGCTGGCGATACTGCCATAGTGTATCGGTGCGATCGCGCATACGAGCTGGATATACGGTACAGTGGATCTGGTCGAAGTATAAGTTCGGAGCGATTAGTACGGTCCTGCGCCATGGAGGTGGCGGTGCAATAGCCTTTGTGTCAATCAAGCTGAACTACTCAACTTGAAGTGCTCAACTGAAAGCAACGTACTCTTCAACGGTCGTTTGCCCGCGTATGACACACCATACACCGGAGAAGGTGTGCATGGTTAAGGCAGCGCTAATATCGAAGGCATTTGTATAGGCGCAGTACCTGCTTATTCCTAGAGCGTCAGCAACTACTACGGCACAATCGGAGGTTGGTATGTCAGTATTCCCACTGCGCCGCCTTGCGCGAGAGCCGGTACTCACGCAGCGTCAGGGATTTCTGTAGGCAGGCCGCTGCTAGTGGACTCGGTCTGTGCAAAAAAGCAGTGGACTATGAAAACCACCTTTTCCTTTGGCCGTTAGCCTGATCTGGCCCGTCGCGGCCGTTCCAATCTCCAGTGCAGCTTGTGGCCGGCTATGTGTTGCTCTCGCTGAGGTACGACGTGAAATACCGCCGACAACAATAGGAGTTCGACGAGCGTACTGCATACGTACCCGGTCGCTATCTGGGTCCTGGGAAGGAACATAGTGCCACAACGCCCGATCCTCGATTCCCGGTGGGTCGGATTTAGTGGATAGGCGCCCGCATACACCGACGTCGTGGACGGGATATGCGCGGTAGGGACGTTCTACCACTCAATGCTCCACGAGTAGCGCTGCAGACCGGACGAGAGAGCATGAGTAAGACGAGTAACGATCGGATTCGACGGCGGGGTCGAGAAGACTCGAGGGGATGGCAACCGCGGTATATAAGGCGGCGCAGGAAGAGGTTGAGGGTATCATCAGCTCTCCCGTTCTTGCATACATATTCCCTTGCGTTGACAACAGTCTAGCTCACCTTTCGCCTCTTCTTCTATCACAATGTCCTCTAGCAAGCCTCTCACGCTTTACGGTGGTGTCATTGGCCCCAACCCTCTGTAAGAGCCACGACTTCCTATGTTCCCACGCACTCAAGGCCTAACACGCCGCATATGCAGGAAGGTCGCGGTCGTGCTTGAGGAGCTCGGGCTCGAGTACGACGTCGCCCCCGTCGACATCTGGAAAGGCGAGCACAAGCAGCCCGCGTACCTCAAGATCAACCCGAACGGGCGCGTCCCCGCGCTCGTCGACCACAGCAACGGCGACTTCACCATCTGGTGCGTCCTCGCTTCCGTTCTGAGGGTCTTTGGCGACGAAGGGAGCTGACGACGTGTGCGCGGGATGCGACAGGGAGTCGGACGCGATCCTGCTGTACCTCGTCGACAAGTACGACAAGGAGCACAAGCTGAGCGTCGCGGACCCGAACGAGCGGTACCAGCTCATCCAGTGGCTCTTCTTCCAGGCCTCCGGCCAAGGGTGCGTCCCTCCTCTCCTGCCTTACGCTTCTGTGAGTCAGTGAAGTTGACACGGGGGCGTCGGCAGACCGTACTTCGGCCAGGCGGTGTGGTTCCTGAAGTACCACTCGGAGCGGATCCCGAGCGCGATCGAGCGGTACCAGAAGGAGATCCTGCGCGTGCTCGGCGTGCTCGAGAGCGTGCTCTCCAAGCAGGAGTGGCTCGTCGGCGGGAAGCTGACCGTCGCCGACATCTCCTTCATCACGTACGTCTACGTCCCACGCGCTCGCCTCGCTGGGCCATGACCGACCGACGGCTGACTATGTGGACGGACAGGTGGAACGAGACCGCGATCAACTTTGCGCTCCAGGGCGTCGAGGGCGGGAACGTCGAGAAGGAGTTCCCGCACGTGTATAAGTGAGTCTTGGTAGACTTGGGTGGTGTTGAAGCGGGGCTGACGGGTGTGGGTCAGGTGGCACCAGAAGCTCATTTCGAGGCCGACCGTGGCCAAGTTCCTCGCTCTCCAGAAGGAGGCCATGGCGAAGCTTCAGCAGGGTCAGGCCAAGTAGAGACGATTTGATTGAATTGTTGCGGTGCAGCCGACTGTATTGGTTTCGTGGTATTTGAGGAAATGGACTTGCTCGACGATTTACTATGTGTGGGGGAAGTGACTAGATATTCTCGCCGGAAGCTACGGCCTGCATAGTGTTGGGGTAGGACATGTCCCACTGTTTCTCCTCTACTGGGCGAGACGCCCGATGCTGTTTCGCGCGTGTGGGCAGCGGTCCAATGCATTAGTACGGTCGTAAGACAATATGAATACAGGGTGAATACGATAGCGGATGACCACGGACGGCATCTTCTCTAGAACGTTTAGCCGGTGGTCTTCTTTAGGTGCGCGAGGATCTTGTCCACTTCGGCCAAGGACTTGTCCAGAAGGGCTTGATACTGAAGAATAGTTCAGAACAGATTGAGAGTTGACCGATACATAGCGGTGCGCACCGTGGAGAAGTCAGGCGAATGCTTGTTGATCTCTTCCTTCTTCAACAATGCCTGGTGATGCTTCCGCAACTGGACACGGACATCCTCGGCTAGGCGAGTCGCGTTCGTATAGAGCGCAGTACGTGTTTCCACCGTGGGCCTACATCGCGCGCGATATGAATACGGCGTTCACGTAACCGAAGTCGGGCGGAGCACGCACTTGGGAATAGGAATCTTGATCGTCCGGTTGTCCAGCTTCTGGGGCGTGACACTCGGGATCTTCGCCTCGTAGATGCCTTGCTCTACGTATTTCAATGTCTACTGGTGCGATACGCGGCAAACGGTCAGCCAATCTGGGCACCGTCTCTTCTCGCAACCGTGCGTGCAGACTCACATGCTCTTCGAAGACCGTGACGAGGAGGGTCGTGCCCTCTTTCACGCCGACGGTAGCTACCTCCTCCAGCCGCACGCCGCGTGCGTCAGCGGCACCCGGCACCTTGACACGCACGGGGGACAGGAGGGCTGGGGTGACGCGCCCCGTGGCGCGAGTCTCGAGCCCGGCGACCTCTTTCCTGAACCACTCCAGCGCGGTCTGCATCTTGCCCTCTGCCTTCTTGTACTCCTCGCTGGACACGATCCGTTGGGACGCGGGGATGAGGTCGTCGGTCGTGACGCGCTTGGATCCCTTCGACGACCCCGAGGAGAGGTCTCTGTCCTTCTCCTTCTCTTTATCTTTGCCCTTGTCTTTTGACTTCTTCGCGGCTTTGGCGTAGAAGCGTGTCTGCTGGGAGACGACCGCCCCAGCTCGTCGTGCTGCGACGCGAGCGCATTGGGAGTGTGAGGCAAAGAGGGAAGACGACGCAGCAAGTCGAAAGCGGAGAAGAGCAGCAGCAGAGGCCATGATTTACGGACAGGTACGTCGCGAGCGGACAGTACTCAATGCGTGCGGCTGCTACGGACGTCGAGACTCGAGAGGTGGCAATCCATAAAAATCCGAATTTGGGTGTGCATGCGTCACGTGACGCATTCGCACGACGCGACGCGATCGGGGCGCGGGGATGGGCGCTCGCCGCGGGACGCGCCCTGATCGGCAAACGGTGCGGCTGTCCTCTGCGCAGCGCAGACTGAGAAACCAACAACGAAGAGGGCCGAATGCGCCGAGTGTCGCGCCGTAGAGACCGAATGCGATGAAGAGAGGGAAGGGATGAGCTCAGAGCATCCTCGAGATGACATAGCGCCACTGGGGCCAAACAGAGCCAAGCAGTGTGCCTAGCCCAGGGCAGTCCTCTCATCGCGTTCCTTTCGCCGTCTCTCCGACACACTCGTCCACCAGAACTATACATCGCTCGTCGTCCTCTCGCTTGCGGCGTCGATCCCCTCGATTTGGCTCGCAGCGGTTAGTGTTGGCCCTGCAGCACGGGAAGGCACCGGGACGGGCAATTCTGGTGAGTTCAAGCGCATTCTAAATCAGATCAGCTCTGACCAAGAGAGCAGCTAAGAACCGTCGCCGTCTCTGCCTCTACAGCGCCCGTTTCTTCTCCGCTCGCCGCATATAAGCGCATATCTAGCTTTTGCTGCGCACTTGGGTCCCCCCTGCCGCCTCCGTCAGTCCTGAATCTCTACCGCTTTCTCTGCGCAGGTTGCAGAACGCCGTTTTTGTGTAACACCACTCGCGTCAGCCAACTGGGTTGATCACGGTACGCATCTACGGCACTTCAGATCCTGGACTACAGACCCATTGCCTGTCTTGCCCTTCATTGGCTCCAATCGCCCGCAACACTCTGTGCACATTTGCTACCCCTGCGTGCTCGGCCCCTCTCCTTTGCCCTCGACTTTGGGCGGGCAATCACCCGGTCATCCGATTCAGCGTGTAGAACCTTACTTTGTGTACCCACTTTCGTGCCAGTGCATCTGGCTTGAAAACAGTACGCACGTTGCGCTCTCTGGTCCTGGACAATCATATCGCTGACACGGTGGGCCCGTCCTTCAGTAATCTATCTATATATCTATGCCAGCGCGTATACAAGGTCGTAATACCCATCAAGTCTTCTCCTCTCGTCCGCCAAGTATATCCTACGCCCCCGATTTCCAGGCTCGTTCCTTCGTTTCCTGAGCAATGGCGCACGTTATGAGGCCGGGTACGGGCAGGATCCCTGGTCCTTACCCCGACAACCAGTACATCCCGACCACCACACACGGCTGGGTGCATGCTAACACCTGGTTTGCCTCCGCTCCGTTCAATTCAGCTCCCCCACCGGCCCCTGCTGGGATCAACCCGCAAACCTGGGCTAGCGGCCGTTGGCAGCCTAATCCCTACTTTCGTCCCCCTCCCAACATGACACAACCGCACCCCGGGTTCCAAATGTGGGCGCCACACCCGGGCTGGGGCAACGGCATGGCACCAGGACAGGACTGGAATCCTTACAAACGGAAACCCAATCCCGGAGATGCTGCATATTGGGCCACAGAACTTTCGGATAACCCTCTCAAGCTGGAGAATATGCATATCAGGTGCGTAACACGGAGTGCCCTCTTCCTCAGCAGGAAATATGACACCGATTGCTAGGGACGATACGCCCGCTGAAGAACGCCGTCGCAAGGATTCCTCCAACGGAGTCCCGCATACGCCGTGGGTATGGGTCCCCAAGGAGCTCGCGGGTGAGAACAATCAGCCTTCGCAGAGCTCCGATGCGTCTGCCTCCAATGGGCAGAGACAGCATGACCAGAACCAGAATGTTCTTCCCCCTCCTCCTCAGTCCCAGCAACACATCCACGACCACGCTCGCACGAATAGCTCGTCGCGGAACGCGTACCCTCCTTCCACCGCGCATGAGACCTCGTCGCAAAGTCGCCACTATCAGCATGACGCGTCCCGTTCGGCGCCTTCGGCCCAGGACAGGGTTCCGTCATCCGCCCCCGCTGCTGTATCGTCATACTCCGCTTATCACCAGCAACAGCAACAAAAGCGGCACCAACAGCAACAGCAGCAGCAGCAGCACCAACAGCAGCACCAACAGTACCAGCAATCGCAGACACCCGTGTACCCAACGCCGTCGCAACAGTACTCGGACATGGGTCAGCGCCACCAGCGGCAATCGAGCCGCAACGTCTCCCCTCGGCGGACACAGGAGTCCCTGCCGCATGCTTCCTGGGACCCTCGTAGTCAATCTACGTCCTCTGCATCCGCGTCGGCAGCGGCAACAGCAAGCAGGCAGACCAGTACAGACTCGATGTCGTCCACGACTTCGGCACCATATCAGCGTGAGTCGAGGCGAGATGACTCGTACAGCGCTAAGCAAGAACTCCTTCCTACGTTCTCCCCGAAGATCGTCTGCACTCCAGATCGCTACCAGTCCCCTCGCCGAGAACGCGAAGACTCGACACGGACTCCTAGGCGCTCTTCCCGCGATGCCACGCCCACCCCTACGCCAAGCCGTGGTCAGATATATGCGCCTATGGTCCCCACGCGTCAGAACAGCCTGAATGCGGGCCAGCCGCCCGGCTCGGGGTCGAGTTTTGGCCTTGGCGACGTGCTCAGCAATTTCACAGAGGAACCCGATTCCGTTCTGAGTCCTCTTGTGGTCCCCGGCGCCCCCCCTGAGTCTACGCGTCCTAGTCCCCGCAACGATGTGACTCGTAGCTACACTGCTCCATCTGTGTCATTCTTCAATGCACCGGAGGACAATCGCGCACGCCCGGTGTTCCGTAAGACGCCCCGTGGGGACACCCTCGACCTTCCGCGGGACCGCGACGACGAAGGTCGATACAGAGAGGAGGAGATTGATGCGACTCCTCAGCCGCGGACGCGGACACCTCCCGCGCACACTCCCCCGCTGTCGTCATATACCCGCCCTTCGCCTGAGCATCGCTCCGGCGCCCAGCCCATAGGGCGAAGTTACACACTCCCTGCAGTTATCCCCCCTCCACCACCGCCGATCACACCCCAGCGCTCGAGGTCCCCCGGGAGGTCGTCCCGATACTCACCTCCGCGCAGCCATGCGCAAACCTACCCGCCTCCATACAACCAGCCTAGCTCTACGCCGTACCCGCGTACGTCGCCGAACCCGACAACGACGCAGATGTCGACGTCCTCCTCATCGCCGCTGCGGCACAACCCGCTGCCGCGCCCGCCACAGCTTTCTCCGTATGCTGAACAGCTCACTCGCGGCACGTCGTCGGCATCCGCCGCGGCTCAGCAACAGCAACAGCAACAGCAGCAACAACCCCAGCACCGTCCGCAAGTGCGCCTCGGGTACTGGAATAAGCGTGGTGACCATCTGTACATGAACGAGCATGGCGAACGTTGGGTCGTCTACGCACCGCGCCACCTCGCGAATCCCGAGGAGCTGAAGGGCTACCCGTCCCCTACAGAGGGCTGGATGGACCATCGGGGGAGCAGGTTGCGGTATGACGGGAGCGTGCGCGAGCTCAAGGACTCTCTGCCTCATCACGGGGAACCGCCCCTGCGGCCTTATCAAGATGTAAGTCGTCCTTGCTGCATACAAGGATGTGTGGATGCTGACCCCTCTTGTTCGTTTCCCCCTAGTTTGTGCGATATACCTATGTCTGAACTGTGCGCTGTATCTTCCAGCTCGGGTCGCATTCAGCCTTGTCCTTGTGGAGCGGACGGACGCAGATTCGTTTGGTTATTCGTCTATCTTCCCTCTCTTTCGAGTTTCTCCGCTTCTCTCTCTGGCGTATGTCTCGACTCTCTTGACCCTCCCCGCTCTCTCCTCTCTCTGCCTCTCGACCCTCTCCTTTTTATTCGCGTCAGCGTCTCACTCCGCCCCCTCTAACACCAGCATCGTGACTCCCCGATTCGCCGAACTGACCAATGTAACAGTGTCCCTCCCAGCCCGCCGACCCGCCCGTGCATCTTACTACGTTCTACTCACTACAATCACACCTCTTGCCATCCGCGTCCCTCTCAATGTATTCTCGCCCATCCATGCATATGTATTTACAACGGTGCTTCATCTCCTGTCTGGCTCTGCAATACATCATTCATACAAGCGTAGCTTCGGAAGCGGGAAGATGTGGTGGTCGGGCAGAACCAAGGCGGCCCGTACGTACGCGGGAAGAACGTGCGATGATCGAGAGCGTTGACATATACAGTGTAGTATCATGTAGACGAGAAGCAAGAGCAAGGAACGACCACGACGTCGTATCTTAGTGGTTTTAGCGTGGACCAGGACGATGTTGAAGGTACCGGTGCTATATGAACCCGCGGGCCCTAGACGCACAGCTCACACCGCAGATTGGTGCACGACGTACTCCCAACTCCAATTCACACTATCATGCAGAGACAGCACTTCTGGTATATTGGCACACAGTAATACGGTGATGATAGGGATACAGCGATAAGAGAGACCCGCCTACGTGAGAGGTTAGAGAGAGCATGTCTATGGAGGAAGGAATATCTAGAGATGACCGGAAGGCGGAAGATGAGGCATACAGGTAACGGAAACAGGAGATTATCAGCAAACAGTGCAAGGGTCGAACCTACCTCCACCACACAATGCCCCCCGCTCAGAGGCCGATACCACCGTGGATAGACCGCATGTGGTCGTAGACGTCCTCGCTCCTGGAGAACGTCGCGAGGCAAGCCCAGCAGATGTGGATCCGGCAGCTCGCGCACGTCATGTGGTTACAGCCCGCGCTGCGCTCGATCGGCACCTTGCAGCTCGGGCAGTCCTTCACGTCGTGGCTGAGCTTCCACTGCTCGAACAGCGCGTCGTCCTCGAGGTTCTCGTCCTGGCACGACGTCGACTCGTGCGCCTCCGTGTTGCAGTGCGCGCAGATCCGCACGAGGCACGACGGGCACTGCAGCACCCCCGCGCCGGCGACGGCGGCCGCGTGCGGCACCTTGCGGTACACCTGCGGGCAGTCCGGCGTCGGGCAGTAGTGGTACTCCTGGGGACGCGCCTGGACGTAGGCGATGAACGCGGCGTGCACGATCGCGTCGAACTCCTCCGTAGAGAGAAGCCGCTGCGCGGTGACCAGCGGGATCGGCGCAGCGCACCGGGCGGAGTCCGCGAGGCAGCCGAGCGGGAACGTCTTGGTGTCCACGGAGGCGTTCAAGTATCCGGTCAGGCACGCCTTGCACCAAGTGTGGCCGCACGCGAGCGTTACGGGGTGCGAGACCTCCCCGAAGCAAACCGGGCACGCGGCCTCGCCCTTTGGTGGCGTGCGTCGCGGGAGGCGCTGCTGCGTATGGAGCACGGCGAGCTGAGCGACCTTTTGTGCATCCGCGTTTCCTCGCACGGCTAGTTCCTGGTGCGCAAGATCGAACCAGACGTTCTCGTGCCCAAGCTCCTGCTGTAGCTGGATGAGGTCTTCGCTCATGAAGACGCCAATGAGGTGGCCGGCGACAGGGTAGCGGCGGATGAGCTGGGACTTGATGAGCCGCACGCGGCGGATGATGGCCTCACGGACCCGTTCGCGCTCCTGCTGGATGCCGAAAAGAGTGAGAGTGCGCCGCAGTCGGTCTGAGGTGATCTTGATTCTAGGGTGCTGATGCTCCAGCTCGCGTAGGAAGCCCTCACCAGAAGGACCAGCAAAGAACTCATCCCAGACTATCTGCCCGTTGTCAGTGACCTTTTCGCCGCGCAGAAGGCGGTCGAAAGCGGTCTTCGCCTTCGTAAGGGCTGGCATGGTCTGCGCTGCCAACTTGACGGTGATCGGCGCACCGGGGCCGAGCGACTGACTCTTGTCCAAAACTGAGATCGTGGTGTTGTTGTCATCGTGCAAGTATGAGCGGAGGAGGTTGATGTCATGAGCAAGAATGTCGAAGACAGCGGTGGGAAGTTGGTATCGTATAGTTTTGGCGTGATGTGCGAAGATGCGCTGTTTACCGACAAAACGCGGACAGAATCGGTTCAGGCCCTCGTAGGCCCTGACAGCAGCGTCGGGGTTAGTGAAGTGAGCCCATACCCGGAAGAACTTGCGGTACGGTGGAGGGAGCACGTTGATGGTGACGCCTTCATCGTACTCCTTGAGCATCCGGACTAGCCCTTGGATCGCAGCTTGGAGAGATGTGTACTTCGGAGGCTGTATCATGACGCCTTCGCTCTTCTCTTCTGCAGGTTGCGTCTGCGGCTGCTCTTGCTGACTGCTATCACGAGCTTTCCCCTTGCCCTTCCCTCTCCTCTTGCTCTTCTTTCCGTCGTGCTCGTTGTCGATGCGATCTACGAAGTGCTTCTTGACGTCGTCGACGGTGAAGGTCGGAGGGAGGTTGAAGAAGCGGACGTTGTACGCCCCGATGTTCGGTACGCCCTGGAAAGGCTCCGCGACGACCTTGGTCAAAGTGATGGTAGACCTACTGGCGAGAGCCATTCCCTTCGCCGCGAGCTCTTCGGTGGGGTAGCCGACGAACCCGATTTGCCAAGGGCCCGGCAACTCGAAGAGCACGTCACCGTCGCACAACACACCCCCTCCGAGGACGGCGGACTTCTTCTGCGCGAGCCGAGCACTAATCTTCACGCCAAAGCGCTCCTTCCCGTTCAAAGCGGCGACGGCCTCTGTGGCGGCCTCCCCACTAGCAAACGTAACCTTGTAGGTTATCGTCTCCTCGTCCCGTCCAGAATCGACCGCGGCCACCGCGGCCACCGTCCCGAAAGTCGAGAGCTCTGTTGTCACGGAGGCAGGAACTACGTCAGCCGGCACACCCTCGACGATGATCTGGCGGGTTTCGAAGCCGGTGACGATCTGCTGGATGGCGAAGCCGGGCCCGAAAGTCACTCGCGTCGTCTCTACGACCGTGATCGTCATCGTGTCCAGTGTTACCCTGGGTTGGGCAACGGGAGGGGCTTTCAGGACTGCGGGAGGATAAGCCATTGGCTGTTTATTCACGAGCTAATATTTCAGGAAGTGTGAGGACGGGCACAACGAGGATACCGAGCCACTTACTTTCTCCAGTCCTAGACCTGGCGGGACCGCCGGAGGTGGTCTGCTCAAGGGGGTCGGTGGTCCCTGGCCGACAGAAAAGGACTGAACGTCTCCGCCCCCTCGAAGTGCGACGCGGGATGGAGCGGCACCATGCGAGGTTAAGGCAGTTCCTGGGTCAGAAAGTCCAAGGGGCCGATGGGGAGGAGCTACGGATTGAGGAACTACTGCAACCGGCCCAGCGGCCCTCGCCCTCTGCAATGTACGTGTCCATGTGAGCCTTCTCATGCGCCAAGCGTAGAAGTTTGCGCATACTCACCTCTGTATCGACGTCATGAGAGTATCTGCAATGAGCACGCGCACATCTACCACGGATGTAGTCTATACAGGACTCTTTTGACGGACCGCCCTCCCGTGAGGTGTCATTCGCAGTATCGATGATGCCCTGCAGGGAACCCGTGATCGAGCCGTACTAGACAAGTCTAAGCTACGGTTGTTGAATGGTAGATATAGACATGACTTTACCGCGGAGTAGTAGCTCTCATCCGTGCTGTCCCCATCATTGGGTGCAGGCTGTTGCGATGCGCTCGCCGGCTTAGACGGTCTCTTAGCACGTTCAGAGGCGGAAAGCGCGGGTACCGCGCCATACTCGCTCTTCCCTTGGGCACACACGGAGACCTCACGGGCCTTGCCTTTCCCCTTGTTGTCGAGGGGTTTCGCACGGATGTTGGAGCCATTGCCTGCGCATACTGTCAGATGAGCCAAACACCATATCGCTATAATCACGCACTCGTGGGTTCTTCCGGGGACGGTCCTTCACTACCAGACTAAGAGGGGTGATGTTGGGTGCGTATATGGGTCGAGGAAAGTATCTCTTACCTTCCTAGTTTTCTTCTGCCGTTTCTTAGCCATAACGACTGCAGACGTCGGCTGAGACGGGTTGCTGGCTGCTGCTACCGCCGCTGAAGCGGCCTCCTCTGCTGCAAGTTTCTCCAGCGTTTCGCGAATTTTATCGGCGTTCTTCCGGACAAGCGTGTTGTCTGGTGGGAGGCGAGCGAGGTCGAGAATGTCATGAGAACGCTTGCACCGTCGCCTGGGGCAGAAATTCTTCCGGAAGTAAAGTCTGCAGACTTCTCTGGGCTTCTCCAGTGTCGATGAACAAAGCGGAGCAATTGACGCGTGATTGTTACACACCTGTGCAGCAGCTTCGGAGGCTGGTTGGCTCGTGTCGTGCTGAGTCTGATGGGTCAGATGTGAGCATATACGCATCGGAGTGACCTTAGCTGCAATCACCAGAGTGCCGTTTGATGCATTGGTGCTGCTTCCCGCATCCGGGCTCTCGCTAGTAGTCTCGGAGATAGAGTTGTTGCTGAGCGTATCGCACTTCTCGCCGCCTGCTCTGAGGGAGGCTTCGTATCTATCCAGCTCTTCGTCGGTGAGGTGTGCGTATCGACAGCGATCGCCCTTCGGACATTGGCCGCTCGCGGTCGATTTGCACACCTCGCGCTCGCGGACGGAGCCATCTGGAGCCTACGTTAGCGGTACAAAAGCGATCAATCAGTCGTCTCCTGGCCGTCCTCCGAAATGTCAACTCACGGTGTACTTGATGGTGGCCGGGAACTACGCGGAAGATTCTGCGGCGTCAGACATTGTGGCTAAGAGGAGACGCCCGCGCACCGACCTGTCTAAGCACCCGTCTTGGGGGCGGCGGCAAGAGTTGTGTGATGCAGGCTTGCGGAATGAGGAAGATGTGGGTCAAGGGGCATCTGTCTCCGCGCGTGCACATCCCCTTCTGGTACGCTCGGCAGACATCATCCGTCCTCTGCGCATATAGTCAGCCCGACCACTCGCGGATATACACGCCATGATGCGACTGACTCTGCTGGGCCGTGGATCGAGCTCTGCCGCTCTACTCAGCCTCTCCGCGTCTAGTATTTGGATCCCTTCCGGGAGGTTCAGTGGAGGTGCTGGGGATACAGGCGAAGGCGTCCGCTCGCGATGCCGCTCGCGTTGCTGAGGTCGCCGCGCGGGCCTTGAGGGCCCAGCGGTGGCGCCAGTAGAAACAACATTCTCCTGTCTGCGTGGAATATCTGATTTGTGCGTCTGCTGCCGTCGGTCGGTGTACACGCCGTCTACCGTTGAGACGGTCGGAAATATCGGGATGGGTACGAGGGCCTCCACGCGCGCCTCGGGTACGTCGGGTCGAGCATTGGTCGGCGCCACTTGGGCCACACTAGGCCCGCCGTCGACGACATGGGAGCGATGGCAGCGGGTTCCCCATTGACAGCGCCCATGGTAGAAGTTGCGACATATCTCCCGCTGTGGCATTCTCGGTCAGCGGCAGCACGAGGTCAGCAGGGAGGCGCACGTCGCAGTCCGAAGACGAACCTTCTCTGCAGCGGGTGGGAGTATATGACTCGCTGACTGCGGTAGGCCGTCTTCGCGAAGTCTTCTACCGACATCGTGTGAGACGGCAGGCCGCTGCGGCAGCGGTGCTCTAGCACGTGTATAAGTTCCCCGAGCGGTGTCATCCATGAGGGCCTGTATGCAACGGTGTTGTGGCACACTGTCAAGAGTGGTGTCAAGAGCGAAGAAAAATACGCCACTCACAGGAGCGGTAGAGTAGAGGATGTGTTGGTCAACAAAGCTTGGATTTCGTGACTGGGTGGTTGTGCTATTGTTGTTGGAGCCCGGTACCGCAGCACCTGTGTATTCCTTTGTCATACTCGGGTAAACCCTGCCGTGGGCCCAACCCCGCTCAACGGCCGGCCCCGGCGGCGGATAGACGAGCGTGAGTCCTTCGCGGAACATCATCCGGTCGTCGTGGTATGAATGGTGCACATCAAGCATACGTAGGATAGTGGTGGTATGTTCTTGAGGGTGCTTGGCCCGAGCGTTAACCTTGAAGGCACGTTATTCTCATCATCCGCGGAGCTCACACATTCATGATGGATCAATCGTCGTTAGAAAGGCTTGTAACGCAGCTTAAGCTCTCGCTTCCCAATTTGGCAGTTTCCTTACTGACCCATACAAACCCTCTAATACGGCCTTCCCGGGGGAATAAATAGTGAGAACCCCCTTTCTGGGGAGAATGAACGCCAACATCAAGGTGCCTGATGATGTTGTGCTCGCACCCTTACAATGCCAACGATGTATCATTCCTAATGCGAACATGCGCCACCTCTACATCGTGCAAGGGCTAGGGAAGACGGTCAAATCAGCAGTATTGTCGAGCCTCTGGCGTGCTTCCTATCAGCCAGGACTTGGTCTGCAAAGCCTATCAGGAATCCTAGAGATGCGCCGCCGACGCTGGGGGTACGTTGCAGCAGTGAAACCTCCAACAGTAGAACCGGGGATTGGAGCACCAGTCACAGCACCCATAGAGCCAGTCGAGTAGTTCGCCACCAGAGAGCCAGGGTACCTCTTCTGAGGTGAGAGAGGAACAGGAGGAACCCGAGAGAGGCCGCGGTCAGCAGAATCTTCGCAATGCCTGTTGTACAGGGTCCTTCTCGAGGCAAGCAGCACGAGCACACTCTATGGTCCCATGAAGCACATGCATGCCTGACGCTCAGCGAACTACTCACCATCAGTCCAGAAGATGTGAGACCAAGGAACCACCAGACCACACGAGAGAAGAAGACCAGAGCATGTACACCAGGGAGCTGCAGGGGCGCGTGGTCGTCTGTGACCGCAGATGAGTTGGATCACACACACGCGTCATACCATGCGCACCTTTCCAAAGGTATCTGAAGCTATACATGAGAGCCGCCTCGAGCCAAGACCAGGTCACGACGCTCCAGTCGTTCGAGGAGCTCTTCAGGAGGGATTCCTTCATGGCCGCAGCCGTGTCATTGATCTGAAGAATCTCTGCGTGTGCCTTGTCCACGATCCGGTTGAGAGCGGCGGCGACGTTGTCCGTACTGCGAGCTATCTCTAGCTGCTTCTCTTGGGTCGTAACGGACTGCCGCAGATGGACCTGTAGAAGGTCCCCGGCAACCCACGTGTCCCCTATCAAGAGGCGTACATCCTACTCCGATGAACTGTCAATGGGCCGAACGCACTGCAAAGTCTGAAACGTCTACCCGTTGCATATCTTCTAGGTGGTTCTCGAGGTTCATGATTTGTGAACCTGCTCGGTCCTAGGAAAGCTGAGCGAATGGACGTCTTTAGGAAAACCCCATGCTCACAGATAGCTCGTTGATGTTCTGTAGCCTCGTGGTCATCAGAGAAGACACCCGCTCCACGTTCACACTAAGGGCTTCGTAGATTGCCGGCGCCAGGGCAGATGTTGCGGCAACAAGCTTCAGTCAACTTGTAAGCAAGGACAATACCTCAAATCGGCTATGCGTACCTCGTGTAGGGCACCTTCTACGTTAGCCTGGATCTATCACTGCATCGTGAGACATACTGCCCGGCCGCGAAGACACGATACATGCCATAGCAAGGTCAGCGGCATGCATTCCAGCTGCTTCTTGCTGTGTGCGTAGTACGGTGTGCCTGAAAGCGACACCCATCTGTTTCAAAACCGTTATGTCAGACTTCTGCCTTGAAAAGGGCATCCTGAAGATATTGTGACCTCGTCGAGCGTGTGCCTCAGCTGCTGGGAAACGTCGTTCGAGGCTGCGTAGATCGTAGCGGAAGAGGATTGCAGGTCGTGGAGTATGACGCGCATGCTCTGCAGGCGGTTGTTACTGGCCATATGCGTCACAGAACACTGAACACGCACCTCGACCAACGCGCCTGATTCGTTCATAGTTTGGTCGAACCTACCCTCTCGGTCGGAGAAGTAACGCAACAGGGATAATGCTTGCAACGTCGTGTTGCGGTGCAGTTCTTTCGCTAAGTCTTGCCAGTAGACAGACTTAGTCAATGCTGTATCGATATTCGCGGTAAACATGTACCTATGTCATTCCAGCGTCGGAATGCGAAGCATAACTGGGCTGCGCCAGCGACGAGCGTGAGTCATCTAGGCACAGCTGAGTAGGATCATCAAGCGAGGCACTTACGAACTTCGCGAAGATATCCCGAGTAACTTGACCAATACTGTGCACTGCGTGACAGTGCTCTGCAAAGCATCAGTCGCGGCACATCGTATGTGTAGCATCGTATCGAACTGACTCCACACATTTCCCCGGCGGTCCGTCGGTGTAGTGAGGAGGCTGTCCGCTGTAACCCGCATGGAAGGAGAGGCACTCCATGGGTGGCGAATGATGTTCTGCAGTTGCTATCTCGCACAGCGTCATGGATAGCGCAGCTGGATATATGCGTCCGATCAGCGTCGCCGTGGGCACCGACCCAAACGGTGGCGTTACCTTTTACACGCTGGTCTTCGCGGGTCTCCAGTTCGTTGCAGCTCGTTCGGATCAGCGCTGCGGCTTTCCTGAAGCAGTCCGGTTTCGCCGCGTACTTGTCCAAGGATTCTGTGGTCGGTCGGTGATACTGTGCGCTCCGGCCGGGCGAACACCACACTCACCAGAAGCCTGCAATATCAACGCAACCTCCTCCGGAGCGGGCACATCTTCGCGTGGCAATGTGAGCTCCGGGCTTCGCTGCACAAGACCGCGCGCACCTTCCGCACTAATCGTTCCTTGTGGGCCGCCCTTCTTCCACAAGGATGTATGCGCCCATGAGAAGGCGCTAGTTAGCGGTAAGAAGGCGATCAGTGGCATTGAGGACCGCATCGCGTGGGTATCTATCCGACGTCCTGGACGATGCCGCTAAGCTCTCGGGCGCGATCTCGCGGGAGTGCTCTGCGTGCGATGAAGGGTGGGAGATGGTGGGAGGAACGACGCGCGCGACTGTATGCGCCCAGCGCGAAGTTCACAGGCGCCCATGTGGCACGCTGCGGTCCTCGCGCGCACGCGGGTCCTTGGCGGCGTCCTGGGCCCACCGACGACGAACGGTTGCGCCTGGTTGCACACGCCGTTCCCAACGCCGGATTCACGCCTTGACCACGACCATCATGACCGACACCGTCGCTCAGACCTCTCAGGACGCCCCAAAGTTGGTCGTCCACCATCTGAACGACTCTCGCTCTCAGCGCATCTTGTGGCTCCTGGTAGGTTGCGTGATTGTTTCTTCCTCCGACAGGCTCGCTGATGTGCGCGCTCATTTGCAACAATTGTATGCAACATGATGCAGGAAGAGCTCGAAGTGCCCTATGAGATCAAGAAATATCAACGCACGGCGGAGATGACGGCGCCTCCAGAGCTCAAAGCCGTCAACCCGTTGGGAGTTGCACCGGTCATCACTGATGATGGCATGAACCTCGCTGAGAGCGGCGCTATCGTTGGTGCGTAGCTTGGGAGCCTGGCAGTATATGTTCTCCGCCGTGCATTGGACAACGGATAGACTGGTCATGGTTTGACGGGAACGGTTGACCTGCCGAGTGCACTGTTTTAGATTCCGGTCCGCCGGAATCACGACGGGCACCATTGACAGACTGCATTGGCTGTACTTTATATTGCCGGATCACCTTCCTTTAGTGTGCCTCTGTCATTGCTGCTCGACGTGACACTGACTCAGACATGGTCGCGCACGTATTCATCGGAGTAACGGCGTTCATCAATCCAGCGTTCCTTGTTCTCGTATGACAAGGATCGCACCCCAGTCTTCGCCAGAACAGGAGGCGCTTCAGCGCTGACCCTTCCAAGGCCACAGTTTGAGTGTCAGGAGATGATCCGCCCACCGTACTAGTATCCTGAACCCTGCTACGCTCTCCGGTCTCCATGCATCCTAGATGATGATCTGACGCCGCCGCAGAGTACATCATACAGAAGTATGGAAATGGTCGCGCCCAACCCCCGGAGGCAGGAAAGATTGACAACCTGTATTGTGAGCCTCTGCCATCTCCATCGCATTCTCACTTTGGCTGACGTCCGTTAGACACGCACTATTCCGAGGCGTCGCTCATGCCGATGCTGGTGAACAAGCTCATCTTCGGCATCATACCCCAGAGGTCGCCATTCTTTCTGCGGCCGCTCCTCAAGGGCGTCTTCGGCCAGGTGTCCGCAAAGCTGCTCGATCCCCGCCTAAAGATCCACGCGGATGCGGTGAGAGTTTTACGCTTGACGAGGGCCTACCACAAGAAATTAATGCCATCCTCCAAGATTGAAGCCCATTTGGCCAAGGGCGACCGCCAGTTCTTTGCTGGAGGCGAGCAGCCGACGTCCGCCGACTATATGATGATTTTCTGTCTCGAGACCTGGGCCACGCGAGGCGGCGATGTCATCGGCCCTAAGACCAAGGCCTACGTCGAGAGAATCCATGCACGGTGATATTTCTTAAGTCCTACTAGCTGTGATGTCCCGTACTGACTTTACTGGAACTGCGCAGCCCTGCCTATCAACGGGTAAGTCGATAGATACGCATGCGGTAGGCTGTCACTCTAACCGCCTCGTCTCTAGGCTCTCGAGAAGGGAGGGGAGTACACTTACGCCAAGAAGGCTACGTAAATGGCCGCGGTCGGCTCCACAATTATTGTCGCCTGTCCCTAGTATCATGTGTATATGGCCCACATTTAGTCATGCGCGCTCGGCCCTCTGTGTATGTCGTTGATCGTAGCCGGGTCCTAGGTATGCGCAGTTGGCCATAATGACCGCATGGGCGCGCGCAGGGATTCTACTTGGGAACGGTCGCACGGGTACGCGTCAGGGGTGAAAATGCTACAAGAGATATATCCGGTATTAAGTGAGATAGTAAGTTACAGCAGCGAGGGTGATGCTACAAGACGAGACCTAGTGTTCTATCAGAGAGAAGAAGACTAGAGCTACAGTGGGAGACGGAGACCCGGGGTAACAGCGAGTCCGGCGTGCGCCAACGAGAACGCACGGGTATGACGATATGGATACACAAAAAGGTGACGAACTGGAACGTCCGCTCAATACAATAGGAAGAAACGAAGAACACAAAGGCATGCCAGAGCATGAGAATAATTAGAAGGGTCGAAAGCGCGAGCGGAGAGCAAGAAGGAAACTATAGAGACAGCGGGGGGTAGTGCGTGTGGTGGACTAGAAGATACAAGTGAGGCGTGTGGTGTATGGCTTACATTCGTTACTTAGGTGGATCGACGTTCGCTCTCAGAGCGGTTTCGCCTGGAGTACGTCGCGCCAGACGCAGCGATGCGCTCCCACTTTTCGGCGCCCTCGCCCTCGACCCAGTTTCCGGTGACGGGGTCGCGCTCGAAGTCGCCGTCGCGGTAGCCGTACCGCTCCTGGAGAAGCTTGAGGAGCGGGTTCCTGAGCGCCGGGTCCATGCGGACGCTCTCGCCCGGGTGGTAGCTCCCCACGCCGTGCCTTGAGAGGCTCTCTTCGAAGAGCGCCTGCTCGACGGTGCACCCGCAGTTGAGGTAGCCCTGCGGCGCATTGCGCGGGGGGTATGCCCTGCGTTCCCGGCGGGAGTCATGCCACGCGCAAAGCGCGTTCCCCGCACGGTTCAGGGAGCAGAACGCCTTTTTGCGCGCCTCGGTGCGTGCGTCCCATTCCTGTTGGAACGTCGGGTGCGGCTGGGGCGTGGGCATCGGGGTGGGGAGGCCGCCGGGGTATACGCCGCGCGAGATCTCCCGCTCAAGCTCCTGGATGCGGCCCGAAGAGGCGTTGGCTACGATCTCGAGTTCCCGGATACGCTGCCTCAGGCGGCGGTTCTCCTCCTCGACCTTCTCGAGGCTCGTGCGGGGCTGCCGAGAGCTTTGCATCGGCGCTGGCGTAGACGAGGGCGAGATGACCATCGCAGCGGCAGACGGCGGCGTCGTGTTTTGCTGGCCCCGCTGGTACCCGTACTGCTCCGTGAACCCAGAGACGAGTCCAGGGGAAGTCTCTGGAGATGCGTAGAGACCCATGCCGTACTGCGTGTACGTCCCGAAGGCACCCGATGGGCTCGCAGAGGACGCAGGTGTCACCTGGCCGAGGTATGCCATGCTGGGGTCGTCCGGGACGGTCATGAAGGACCCAGACATGTGACTAGACGTCGGCGAGGGCGTCCACGAAGCGAGTCCGGACGGAGGCGTCCCCGAGGGGCGGGAATGAGTACCAAGCTGCGTATCGCCCATCGCGCCAGACAAACTCGACGTCGAGCTTGAGTGAGGGCGCATGCCAGTGCGGGACTGCAGGCGGCGCTGCGCGTCGGGCTATATGATCATGTAAGTAGCCGCCGCGGGGGGTACATGCCTAACTCCGCACCTGAGGGTAACCGGCGGCATACGTGAACGACGCCGCTTGCTGGTCTGCGTTTGCGCCCCGCCGACTTGATGCACTGGCGGGATATTGTTCAGGTTCATGCTTAACGCCGGTTGGCCACGTCGCATAAGGTCCTTGGGACATTTTTGATCCTCGGTCGTAACGTCTAGTGTAGGGTGTTTTGTGCAGTCTAGCGGCTCTCGCCGATAAAGAAGGAGTGAGAGGCACGTGTCGTGTGCGGGAGGGAACAAGGAAGGATGTCGAGATCGCCTGGGTTAAGGAGGGTGAGGCGGGCGGCGACGGGAGGTAGGTAGCCAATTTGAGGGGCTCGACTCGGCGAGAGTGGCGGAGTAGCGGTGGCGAGGGGCAGTATAAATATGTGAAACGCTGGAACCCGTGGCGGTGTGAGCAATTCTTCCCAGGACAGCGCATGTAATGCCTACGGTTCACTTGTTGCGGTCGCTCCATGCAGACAATTGAGGCTGTCTACAAGCAGGAGAGATGATCAAATGTCGCGAGGGACGGCGATCCTTCGAGCTCCAGGGCGGCACGCCCCGTGAGGATGGGTGGATGGAGAAAGCCGGGGAGCGAGTCCAGCCGACACGGACTGCCTCACTGATCTGGTTGTGGAAACCACGCAGGAGCCATCGTCGTAAGGCAGCTACATCAGAAGTCACGCACGCATGATACTAGGCTGATCCTACGCACCACGCCGCGTTTGTTCGATTCCAAAATGCCACGCCCGCCCATGTTCTTGTGGCGAGCATCGCCAGCACAGTCTC
This sequence comes from Trametes polyzona, assembly GCA_022606195.1. Lineage (NCBI taxonomy): Eukaryota > Fungi > Basidiomycota > Agaricomycetes > Polyporales > Polyporaceae > Trametes > Trametes polyzona. The sequence continues at coordinate 1,824,014 of JABYQF010000005.1, forward strand.
AGCATTGCAACACATGCGTTGCGCCGACCGAGAACAGACCACCATCCGGTATGCCCGTCGGTGGCAGGACAGCATAGCGTCGACGCTGATCATCTATCACGTGTCGTGGCTGGAAGGGGCATCTCAACAAAGCTGTTCTCCGGGCGGTGCATGACTAAATACGAAAATAAGGCGCGTCCGGCGGCATTGCGAGACGCCGCCAACCCTTGCGGGTGCCTTCCTTGCGGTTTACGTAGACCATATACTGAGGCCAGCCGAGGTGTTGGGTCGGATGGTACGAATACATCGCCACGTGCACCGGTACCTTGTGGGTCGATGGCACTCACAAGCGCAGTCAGCCTGACCGAGAGATCAACGTGTAAGAGCCACATGGAGACCGAGACGGCGGCTTCTTGCATGTAAATCTTATAATTAAACCCACCTGCGACATGGACCATAACGCGGGGAAACCACGACACCGACGTCGTTAATTGAACGAGACGCACAAGGAAGGAGTTACCGTCTTAATCAGTTGTTAAATCGGCGACATTTGCTATATCTCCGATGCACTTGTGAAGCGGTGATCCACATTGCTGATCGCTGCGTCACCTCTCGAAGACGTCGACAGTCGGGATACATGAGCATCGTGGGACTCCAGCTCGTTTCCAGCATGCCTCCGAGTGGCGAGCCCGTCAACCCGGACTTCGCGCGCGCTGTTGGTCCACAAGGTCAAGAAGTCGCCCGTACACGCGCGCCGTATTAGCGCAGTGATGTATCGAACTGAGTAACGAAGGGGAAGTGCGGTTGCAACGTGTATCGCCATGCGTCTTGCCCGTAGGGTAGTGGGAATGGCTCAGGACACTGGGGGTGGAAGCATACCCTCGACAAGAGGTTGACAGCCCTGTAGTATCCTGTAGTGGGGCAACGCCGCTTTTGAAGCTACACATCAATGATGTCGAAAGCCAGCCTCGAGCCATCACCTATCGATGCTGCGGGGAGTTTCTCGCTCCCGAGTGTGAGCGTTGTTGCCATTCCTACGCATACGGAGACCGGTGGCAACATCGATTGCACAAGAGGAAAGCAGCATAACTATGACTCACTACGGTCATAGCGAGCAATCACTACGGAAGCGACAGATATCTGCAAGTCAATGTTTGGCTTTGGGTATCCCGGAGTTGGAGCCCCTGCAGACGTACCCTCTTGCCTTACACGAACGATCAGTAGGACGCCACGAACAGCAACGGGCACAGCAGATCTGCACAGACCATCACACAGACTACGCACCAAACCTGCAGCTTGGTCAACATCATCTGGGCACCTTTTTGATGGAAACGAGGAGATCTATGGACTTACAAGTTACAATCGTTACTGGCGGTTAGATCATTCGACCGGAGAAGCAAGGATCTGCACGTTGCACAGCATACAAGATAGTGCTTCGCCCTGTGGGGATGACGCGAGTACAAGACTCCTACAAGAAATTATCGGTAAGGCCAGTTCATGCTCTCTTGACGTGGAACTGGTATAGGTTACAGGTCACGAAGCAGTTGAGCCGTAAGTCCGACCAAGCCGAGGCGCGGATCTACATTGAACAACCACAGGTCGTCGAGCGCATAGCCAGTCCGGAATCAAGACGTAATACCCCTTCCTTGAGATGTATGTGATCCTCCATGTAATCCTAGTTATCATGCGGGATCACATGTGGTCTTTACATCACCCACGGTAGGGGACCCGACCGAGGCAGCGTGGGTTCCAAGTACGCGAGCGATATCCGACTTGGCTACCAAGCTGAGAGCCTTGTGCATAGTGTGCTTGACTAGTGATCATCGGAGACCTTATCGTCGTATCGTATGACATCTCTCCAGGCCTTAGCCTTGGGGAGTATGTGACTGTTGCTGGTCAATCAGCGACGGCGACAAAAACATTATCCTGCCTGACCTTGACTGAGAAGGTACCTGGACGGCACCCGTCTCCACGTTCATATCGATAAACTTGGTGATTTCAACGGCAGGACGACCCTGGCATCTTTCGCATGGGCGGGTGAGTAAACGTGTCCCAAAACCCAAGGGTGTGAACGAGGGTACATTCTGAAGATACGGATGACAGGTAGGCAATGCCACTGCGGCGGCGCGGCGCTCGTTCGCTGTTCTGGATCGCATTTGTACTGTACTATTTCCGCAAGCCGACATTTCTTGCTGGGCGGCGTGTTTTTTCTACCCGGAGACGACATGAAAAGAGACAAGTCCAGGCTGAGGCAGCAGATATCGAACGGGGACCGTCAACGTGCACGCTTAGCGCTGAGGCCGCCGGCCCTTCCCCACGTGCAGATCACGTGGGTTATTATCTCGTTCGATCCCTTCGCGCAAATAAAACCGCATCCCCTCTCTTCTTCATCCCACATCCCACCCTCACCCTCCTCTCACCCACCTCGTTCACTCCCTTAGCATCATGGTTTTCAAGGTCGCTGGTACGTGTCAGAAAGTAGCCAATGTAGAAGGATAGACTCACCGGGGCCGATATTCTAGATGTCTCCCTCGCTGCGTTCGGTCGCAAGGAGATCGAGATCGCCGAGGTGCGAGGCTACATCTCTGGGGTGTGCAAGGGGCTCCGCTGACAGTCTCACGTTGAACAGCATGAGATGCCCGGTCTCATGTACATGAGGCAGAAGGTGAACGACATCTTTTGCAGATCAGTGGTACTTCAGTGCTGATATTGAAAATCGCGTAGTATGGTGCCCAACAGCCGCTGAAGGGTGCTCGTATCGCGGGCTGCCTGCACATGTACGTGCAGGCCCACTGATTACCACCGATAGCGTTAACAAGACCAACGCTATACAGGACCATCCAGACTGCTGTCCTCATCGAGACCTTGACTGCCCTTGGTGCTGAGGTTTCCTGGTCGTCCTGCGTAAGTACTCCCAGTTGGGTCTGATGGGTTTGTTGCCTAATTCGCATCCTGTACAGAACATCTTCTCGACTCAGGACCACGCGGCCGCTGCGTAGGTTCTATTTCCGATTCTGCTCAGGCTCGGCCTGACAATGGTTTGTTGTCAGCATTGCCGCTACTGGCGTGCCCGTGTTCGCCTGGAAGGGCGAGACTGAGGAGGAGTACCTCTGGTGCATTGAACAGACCTTGACGGCCTTCTCTGGCAACCAGCCCCTCAACATGATCCTCGACGATGGTGGCGATCTCACCACCCTTGTGCACGACAAGTACCCCCAGTACCTCGCTGGCATCCGTGGTCTCTCCGAGGAGACTACGACTGGTGTCCACCATCTCTACAAGATGTTCCGTGACGGCAAGCTGAAGGTTCCCGCCATCAACGTCAACGACTCCGTCACCAAGTCTAAGTTTGACAACTACTATGGCTGCCGCGAGTCCCTCGTCGATGGTATCAAGCGTGCCACGGACGTCATGCTGGCTGGCAAGGTCGCCGTCGTGGCCGGGTTTGGTGATGTCGGCAAGGGTGTAAGTATTTCCGCCGACATTCTGCAAACCCACCTGACGTCTCTGTCAGTGCGCCGAGTCCCTTCGCTCCTACGGTGCTCGTGTCCTCATCACTGAAATCGATCCCATCAACGCCCTCCAAGCCGCGATGGCTGGCTACGAGGTCACCACCATGGAGGATGCTGCTCCCCGTGCCAACGTATTCGTTACCACCACCGGTAACCGCGACATCATCACCGCGAAGCACTTCGAGGTCATGCCCGAGGATGCTATCGTTTCTAAGTACGTTCATCCCACACCTGTGATTGGGAATTCACATTCACAAGCGCTTCAGCATCGGTCACTTCGATGTCGAGATCGACGTTGCCTGGTTGAAGAAGAACGCGGTTCAGGTTGTCAACGTCAAGCCCCAGGTCGACCGCTACACCATGGCCAATGGTCGTCACATCATCCTTCTTGCCGAGGGCCGCCTGGTCAACCTGGGGTGAGTACTGCATCATGTTGTCGTACTCATGGTCACTCATCCATTCGCCGTGCAGTTGCGCTACTGGTCACCCTTCCTTCGTGATGTCCTGCTCCTTCGCCAACCAGGTGCTGGCCCAGATTGCCCTCTGGACCAACCCTGGCAAGTTTGAGCTCGGCGTCCACATGCTCCCCAAGGAGCTCGACGAGGAGGTCGCGCGCGCGCACCTCGCCCAGCTCAACGTCAAGCTTACCACGCTCACCAAGGAGCAGGCGAGCTACCTCGACATCCCCGTCAACGGCCCCTACAAGCCGTCGCACTACCGCTACTAGATGTTTTCGTCGTGACGTGCCCTGTTGCGTAGACGAACATCGGCCTCAACGCGCCCACTCCAGAAAAGATCCGATATGTATGGGATCCTCAACGACCCTCAGAGGTTAGGTTGGAGGCAGGGTTGGAGGCAGCACGTCCCGCCCGGTGATACTGAACGCCTGGCGCGGAGGTAGCGCCGAGTATGCCGTGATGATGCGGCCGTGGTGGAGATGCCATCGTATGGGCCTCAACGTGCCCTTCCCATGTATGTCGTACGTACGGATGATAGGATGATTGGGTGATGCACATATCCTTTGGGAGTGTGAAGACGTGCGAGGGCGTTGGTGTAGGACATCGGTACCTCCAAAAACCTCGCTGTTGTGTGACATTGCAACACGGAAGTGCACTGGTTGAGGCTGCTAATATGGATGCGTACTTTTCACAGCGCCAGAAGGTACGCTCTCTTGTGGGAATTATCATCCGTGTTGCTTGATTCTGATAGATCGCCTCGTCGTACCTTCAGAATCGGCCACACCATGAGCCGTCCAGCGCCGAATGAGATGCATGTGCACTTATGCATATCCACAGACGTGCGCCGCTCATCTTCGAGGTAATGTGTGCGAGTCCTGCAGTTCATGCTAAATCGCACAGTCAGGCTCGGAGATGGTTCCTATCATGATAGAACCCGATCCCGTAGATCTCGGCATCGCGGACCCATTTGCGATGGGTGACTCAATGGACCGTTCTGCCAGGCAGTGCGACCGCTAGCCAAGGACCGCCAAGAAGGGTCTGCTACGATGAGCGACGCTGTCTCTCCACTAGGACCAATAGACCCAGCTTCGGTCCCCGAGGCGGAAACGGAGAAATACGCGCCATGGATCGTCCGGAAGCTCGTTGGGGTGCGTCGTCCATCTCATCTGACGGCTCGGCTCGCTTCCTCGCGTGGGTGCTTAAAAAATGCACTCGCTCCGGGCGGGGTGTATTCATCTGCGCCATGTAGTCGATGACAGGCCGCATCGTGCGGTCCTCCTGGGAGACCCTGAGGGCATCTGGGACCAGTGTGATCTGTTTGTCACCGGTACGTCCATGGTCCGTTGCGGCACGGCCTCGCTGACGAGGGCTGCGGCGCGAACGTCACCATGCAGTGGGGCGACTCATCTCCCCTTCTCCTCCCGTGCATACGCTTCAGGGACCTTGCGGTGCACACGATTATTGCTGCCACGGTAAGGCACACGCCGCCGCCCCTGCACCGTCCGCAAAAATGTCGCTGACGCCGACGCTCAATCCGCTGTTCGTGACCGCGATGCGCCTCATGGCTCGATGTCATCCCCCGGTGCACATTGTTCTGCATCCCTCCTAGGGCGGGGTCGCCGCGGTCGCAGCGCCTGTCATGGGTCCCGTGTCGGACGTGGTCGTGTCGACGCTCGGAGACACAATCTTGGTCGAGATGGGCATGCACATTGGGTTCGACCTCACGACCAAGGCCGCGAACGACCTCATCTTCGACGGCGCGATCAAGGAGGTTGTGCCCATCCACTCACGCCGGCTCGAGACGACCGGGGTGAAGACGATGACAATCACGCTGAAGTACAAGCACGTCCCTGAAGATGCGTCGCTAGGATTCTACCGCAGTGGACTGCACAAGTGAGCTCAGACGTGGTGTCCAGGCCGAGAGGCACCTCATCCCGCACGTTGCTAACGGACCGCTTGCAGGGATAACACGCTCTTCGCGAGCGTCAAGGATTACTTAGCAGTTCAGAAGGGCTGGTTCTCGCCGTACCTGTTCGCCAGTGGCCGCCGCCCCGCCATCCCTCGGTCGGTGAAACCGGACATTGTCTTTTGCCATGGCCCTTTCCTATCGGGTACGTCACCTTGCCCGCCACCTCCTCCGCCGAAGATGTGCAACTGCTCATCATGATTCGTTTCGTGTAGGCGACTACAAGCTGGGCGAGACGCTCCTCTCAGAGTCCGCTGCGGTCATCTCCCTCAGCAAGGCCGTCGCGCCTCCGCCCGCTGAGGACCACCCGTCGCCGTCCCACTCCCACTCCGCACTGAACCTCAACCTACCGAACCTCTCGAACGTCTTCTCCCGCTCACGCACCCCCTCACCTGACCCCGCACTCACTCCCCTTTCCCCGCCGCCGACTCCCCGGCGCCTTGCTGTGCTTGTAGTCGGGCTCAAGCCGCACCGGCAGTTCTGGACGACGAGTGCCCGGCCAGGGGAGAGCGTCATCCAGTACCAGCTCCTCAACGGCTGCCCGGCCGTCGTCGTGCCCGTCAAAGTCGGCGCGCCGCTTATCGCCTGGGACACCCTCACCCTGGAGCAGCTCTGGGAGGTTGCTCTGCCCGCGGGCGAAGCCCCCGACGCACGGAGCGCGGACGGGCGGTTTGAGGGCGTCGTCGGTGTTTTGTACGAGTTCCTCGATCTTTGCGTTGACTGGGACCGCGTCGTCCTCTCGACCTCACAGGCGGGAGACGAGGAGGATGTGCAGTCGGAAGACGGCTCTGCTGATGCAGTCGGCCTGGAAGGCAAGAGGGAGGCTCTGAAGAACGCGGTCAAGGTGCTCGTGGCCGCGGCGGTCAGAAGCGGTGAGAGCAAGGAGGTCAAGAAGGAGGTCGATAAGGAGCGGAGCGGGATCGCTATGTGGAGGATACCATGACTCGTCCGACTACGGTCCTTCTGCTGACTCGCGGCCGTGGTGCGGCAAACGGCGGTGCAACTTTTCGGTGGTATGATAGACTCTCACGCGGTGCTTCGAACGGACGGATCTGTCACATATCTAGGACATCAATGTTAAGCTCGTAGTATTGCTAGCGCTAGAATCCATGGGTATGTCAACGTTCTTCGGAGATATACAGATGCGAGGCGTTAGGCGCAAGGACGCACTATGCCCGAGCCTCGCTACAAGCCAAACGTCGCCAGGACCGCCTCCGTCGTAGCCCACAGCTGTTCCGCGAGCTCCTTGCTCTCTGCCTGGGGCGCGGGCGGCGGCACGAGCTTGCCGGGAGGGTCCAGGTACGCGCCCTTATACTTCTCCCTCTCCGCCTTGACCACCGGCGATGCCGCCGCGAACGCGGAGGTGTACGCGCCTTCTACGGCGGTGACGAAGAAGCTGTCCATGATGAACTTGACGATCGACCCGAAAATGGGCACCTTCGTGCTAGGGTCCTTCTTGATACCCTCTACGGACCCAAATTTGTTAGAAGAGATCGGATAGGCAACTGCAGTGTAAGCGTACCCGTGTTGACGGAACCCGGGTGCAAAGCCAGGACGGTGATGGGGACGCCTTCGGCATCGAATCTGCGCTGCAGTTCCTTGGCGAAGAGGACATTGGCCAGCTTGGTCAACGCTAAAGCAAGCGGGGCAATAGTGAGTATTGCGCCCACGAGCGTGGAACGCGTATGCAGCCCACCGTATCTGTACATATCCGACATCATGCTATTGCCGAACTTCTCGTTCAAGTCGTTGACGTCGCGGAAATGCAGCTCCCGCCCTTTCAGCATTGTGATGGTCTTAGAAGAGACCTGTGGATAACGTCGATGTCACCGGGATTGTAGATGCATGGACGTTCGCTTGGTGGGGCTCACCATGACAATACGGACGTCGCTGTCGGGCTCCTTTGCCGTTTGGGTCAAGAGTGGCAGAAGTGTCTTCGTAAAGACGAACGGGCTGACATGACTGGACAGGTAGTCAATACGTGATCCGAGTGCGGGTAATTTGCTTCGCGCCGCTCCGCAGTACTGCATGTGGACACATACTTCACTAGTATGCCCTCCTGGAGACCTAGGGAACGTCGACGTCAGCAGTACTGTTAGCAATCCTTGAGAGCGCAACCTACCGTAGGTTCCGTCGATCTTGTACGGGATACGCATTCTACAGTACCTTTCGGTGAGCGATGATCTGAGGAGGAACCATCTAGGGACTCACACGCCCGCATTGTTCACTATCTCACCGTTGGTCAGCAACGCGCCGTAGGTGAGAGAAATCAAGGACAGCCTACCGAGAATATCCAGGCGTTTCTCCTTCGCCAGGAAGGCTTCCGCACTTTGCTTCGCCTTGCGTGGGTCGCTCAAGTCGAGGTCGAGCCACTCGAGCTCTCCGTTCCCAGGCTGCAATCCCTCGGTGCGCAATCGTTCGATAGCTGCCTTGGCGCGTTCCTCGCTCCGGGCGCCAATGTATACTTTCGCCCCATGCCGAGCGAGGTGCTGTACGGTTGCGAGACCGATGCCGCTGCTGTTTAAGCATGAAAGCGGTGAGTGCTCAAATTCAAGAGGGTGGATACGAAGGCAAATCCGGCGTGACTACCCCCAATGTGTTTATGAAGACACCACCAGAACCAACGGTTCGTTCCTTTGCATGGCTAGTGCAATATGCAGTAACCTGAAGACGCAACGAGTAGTGTAAACGACTACTGGTGAAGAGTACGTGTGACCCATCGCATCTGCAGATTGACACACATTGTACGAATATCGCCGCGCAGCGGGCCGGCCTTCTCCCGCTAACACGACTTTTAGAGACGCGCCTGAGGGATTACAGGCAGTTTGTCCGGTGCAAGATGCTGCAATGCCTGTCGTGTTGGCCGTTCATGGACACGTACGAACCGCCTTTGCACAGGAATCCAACTGCCTTGATAAGCAGCAACTACGAGTACTCACTTGCCGCCGGTCACGATTGCCACCTTGCCGGTAAGATCCGCAAGGTCCCTTGAAGGGTCAAACTTGGGTTGACTGGAGAGAAAGTTACCCATGTGAGCAGCGATGTGAGCGGTCCAGGAGCAGAAGACACACTCGGTTGGTTCTCGACGAATTTCCCAAGCTGGTGAGGCCGTGGCTGCCACTGGCCGTTGTTGCCGCTCACTGACGCGGCGATTGCTGCCGCGTGATGGCTCGGTAAGTAAATCCCCGCGACCTTTCGTACCGTGTTTATATACCGAAAGCCCCCGGGGTTCGCTAGGGACATCCCCTCGGGTCACCAGCGGCGGCGCCGCGCAGACTTTATTGTGTTCGACGGGCTCACAGAAACCGGCAGCCCATGGCTAGTTGCAGACGGCTGTACCAGCACTGCGCTCCGATACCTTAGTGTACGGTAATATACCCTAGATCCAAAAACAAAAAAGAGGGCCCCGGTATTATTGATAGGTAGTGTAAGCAGTTTATAAGCAGAATTTAAAGAAGTGCTAGTAACGTGTCAGTAACGCATTGGTTACGTTGTACAGTCACAAAGTCTCCTTCAAGGCCAGGTTGACCGGTTCAATATTAAAGCACTCAGAATACGATATTGGGTGTGTATGTGCACCCTGACATGCAAACCTCGGACTAGTCCGCCAGACCAGGAGAGAGCATGTTGGTAGCATAAGTGCCGGTGCTGGTACAGGCACGGCCCTGGGCGCCTTTGACATCGACTATGGTTCAACGTTCAACGATCCGAACCACATGCACTCATGCGGCTGTGCAAGCGAATCCCAGTACTTAGAAAGGGGTCTGATGATGCTCAACATAATAGTCAGACTCCATACTCCTCCAATGCCCAACACTCCTCGTCAACTTCAGTTATTAATATTCACACTTTCTTACACCCGTTTTTGGTGCCTCTTGGGACGCCCTGTCAATAACATGTTACTTACACGATTAATATACGATGTAAGCCTATGGCGACTTATATACCGATCCCTACGCGTGACCGTGACCACCACATGATCAAGACGCGTCGCGCTTCTGAATCTCAGGAGAGCTCGAGCAGCGACAGTATCTTTTTGAGGCTGACGTCAACTGCAGCTCTACACAAGTACTACGGATCCTGCGTATACCCGTAGCCACTAGGAGTACTGAGCGAGAGTCTCGAACGACATAGATGTGTGATTATATGTCATTATATGGTCTCCATTTGATCCCACGAGACCGGGGACGCTAGTACATCCATCAGCGCTGCACGCCTAGGCAAGTCTACGTTGACAAAGTTAAATCATCTATCTGTGAATCTGGCGCAGAGTGTAGGGAAACGAAGTTGTAGAGATTCCCCAATCGAGTATGACACGGACGTTCGGCATCGGCCGGGTGGATGTGCGTGGCCAAATGCGTTAGCACTCGAGAGATTGCCCCAGCTGGGTGGTTCCTCCTCCATGGAATGCCAGCTGTGGTTGTGTGGTGTCAGTCTACTCACGACCTCACAATACAATACGGGTGTGGTACTACTGGGTGGAGGAGAGTAGAATGGGATTGTTGTGCCACCTCTGCGCGGTTACGTGAGCGGCTCACAGCAAAATGCGAGCCGCGTCGTCGCTCGAGCTGCCAGACTGGCCTTGTCTTCAGCCATCATCGCTGCGGGTTGTTCTCAGCTCGCACCAGCACGCGTATTTTTCAATCCACCTCGCATTCTGTGCGCAGCTCTCCCTCTCGCTCTCGTCCTCGTCGCGCTCCCCGCTCTCTGCGAACCAATCGATTTCGCCTCGCTCCCTTCCCCATCTCGTCCCAATCAGCCCCTTACGCCATCTCTCCTTCCCGTCTCTGTCATCTAAGTGCTCTACCCTCGGCGACTAGCTTTGGCTGTGGTTGCCTTCGCTCTCCCTGAACACATGGTGTCTCCTGCGCCGTTGGCTGCCGCCAATTCACCTCCCCTCTCCTACGCCGAACGGGCCAAGAAAGCTCAAAATGCTAGGTCTCCTCCTCAGGTCGCCCAGCAGCGTGCCGTTAGCCAGGGTACTCCCTCCAGCGCGGCGAACTCGACATCTACTGCGCCCACGTTTGCGTCTTCCCGGCCGGCGGGCCTCGTGTCTTCCTCCATCTCGTCTAAAGCCTCACCGCCTAGCCACCTTGCAGGCGACGCACAACCGTCTTCTGCTTCCCAACCGCATTCCGCAGCAACATCCAAAGTCGCTACACCTTCGACAGGAGACCAACCAGCCGCTTCGAGGTCCAATGGTGACGTAAATCACGCTGGTGACTCTGCGCCCTCTGCCCAAAAACAGACCTCAGCGCCTCCCGTGAATGTGTGGGCCGTACGCAAAGAACAGATGGCGGCTCGGGGTCTCAGTCAGTCTCGATCGACGAACTCTGTCTCTGCCATGCCCAGCCATTACCCTGCTCCTGCCCTAGCGACTTCACAGTCTGCTCCTGACGCTGTCCCTTTAGCTGCCTCCGCCTCCGCTGCTTCTACGAGCGCCCCTGCGAAAACCTCGTCTGCAACCCCCTCCATCAACGGCCAACTAGCTGCTGCCAGCGATTACGATGATCCGTTCATTGTAAAGCCCGGACGTTCGCCACCCACTCTCACACCGCCCGCGATTGACGATGCGGAGAGTTGGCCACAAGTTGGCCAGGCGGTGGCCACGCCCCCACAGGCAAGCAATGGTCGCACAGAAGCGAAGGCGAAGGAAAGCGATGAAGAGAGAGGGCACGAGCGGGAGGCGTCGCAGGGGCATGGTTCTAGAAAGAGTACGTCACCGTTGTGCGAGTGTCTTCTGCATATCCCTGCTTTCCCCTCCCCCTCTGTCTTATTCGCGCATCTCTTTTTCCATGTCCTGGTCTTTTGGACAAGCAGCTGATCGCGTCGTGGTTCCGTCTTTTCCAATTGCACGCACTGTCCGTCGAACAGGTGAGAAGACCAAATGGGTCCCAATACCACCGGAGGAATTACAGTTTGAACGACCAAACCGCTCGCAGCCTCAAAGGCATCGTCCTTCGCAAGGTGAACGCAATCCTCGTCAATCTGGAGGCCCCTCTGGTGCTCCCTCCTCATCTTCGGGCCCCGGCTCCCAACAGCAAAGTCGTACACACTCCTCGGCGGGAATGCGACCGCCTCCCTCTCATGCAGGCTCCGTCTCACATTCTCAAGCACAGAGCCGGACTGGTAGTGTGCACTCTAGCCCTCGTCATACCAGTATCCGTGGTGGAGGCCGACGTTTGCCTGAAGATAGCAGTGCACCTGGTGTAGGCGGGAGCAGAAGTATAAGGTCGTCAGGACCTAACTCTCCTGCAACATATGCGCAGCCACAACCTCTCCCGCCCCAGGAGTTCATCCCCGGGCGGCCGTTCGTCAACACGAACGTCGGGCAGCCCGCCAGAGATGCCTCGCTATTGAGCACGATCCCCGACTCTGGTACTGGCGACATGCCACCACCGGGCGCATACTATCCTCCTGGACCCCCATTAGGCGTCTCGCCATACCATTCACCCCATCCTTCTGGTTCTCCAGCTCCCCATCCATACGCTCTCCCTCCGATGCCTTATCCTGGCCAGCCCGGGATCCCCGCACCCGTCCCCGTCCCCGGATACGGTACACCACCCTACCCCGTGTACTCTTACCCCTACGGCTATGGTCAACCATACATGTATTGGCCTCCGCCAAACGCCCCCTTGCCGCAAGGCATTCCTGCCACCTCACCGATGTCCCACGCTGTGCAACCCGGGGATCAAGGCGTCCCTCCCCCCACTATGATGGCGCGGCCCCCTCCACCGAACGAGTCGGAGGCGGTCGCAGGGTATCGCGACGTCGGGTTCGCGCTGCCACCTCCTACAGAGCACAGCTCAAGTCAACAAGGCGAGGGCGAGACTGTAGAGCGCGGGCGGCGGCGCGAGCTGAGCTTTGGGACCATCACATTGGAGGGCACTCACAGCCCGAGCCCCGCACCCGGATCGCCCACCTCCGGCGCTACTCCCGCTGCCGAGGGCGCTGCATTGGAACACTCGGGAGAGACGCGTGTCTCTGCATCGCAGCAAGCAGGCGCGGTAATATCCGAGGAAGGCAAGGCCGCGTGCGAGAAGGCGAACGGGAAGGTCTTCACCGTCTTCTCTATTGGCGTTGCGCCTGGGGAAGCTGGTCCTGGGCGCTTACGCTCACGGACACGTACTCAGTCGAGGGGCCCTGTCGCAGCCGTCACGGCGCAGGGGAATGCCCAAGCATCGGAAGACGCTCAGAGTGGGTCGACTGCCGACGCTGTCGCAGTACTCGCAGATGTTGCTGAGAAGGTGATCGACCTGACGGACTCGAAGTCACAGTTTGAGTTTGGCAGCACGAAGCAGGTGGAAGAAGAGGGCGCCGCGGAGGTCGATAACGCTGCAACAGCTGTAACGGACGGCGTGCAAGGTGTCGCCCTACCTCCGCCTCCACATCCCGTACCGGGCGCCCCTTTCGTTCCGATGGTCTCCCCATACGCGGCACCATACGCACCTCCGCTCATCATACCCCCCGGGCCGGTGAACGACATGCCGACTGCTCCCTCACCATCCGCATACGCGCCCCGTCATCCTACCTCTGCTACGGATTCCGACGACTGGGCAGTCCGTGATTTCGGCCACGGCTTTGGTCGCGGCGGGCCTCCATCGTCCTACCCTCCACCACCGCGCGACGACAGGCAGTTCCGCGACCGTCGCGAGTACCAGCCGCAAGGAGACCGCGAGAACTATGGTCGCCCACGGAGAGGTTCCTATGGTCAGGGTGGATTCGACCGTGGCTCGTACGGAGGGCGGAGAGGTAGGGGTCTCAGCGGCGGTTACGGAGGTCGCGGGTACTCAAACCGTTCCTTCTCCGGCGGCCGCGGAGGCTACTCGAACCAAGGCCAACAGCAACGGCAGCAAGGGTACGTTCCCCAACCGCCGCCTCCGCCGCCGCCCCAGTCGGACGTCAACGGGTACTATGCACCTCCCATGGCCCCTATGGCGACGTACATCCCGTCGCCGTACGAGACCTATCCGTACGTGCCGTTCCCTCCTCCCCCGCCGCCGCCGCAGATCGCAGGCCTGCAGGGATCGGCGCCTTTGCCCGTCCCACAGTCTCAGCCGCTGTTCCCCCTCGACTCCACGCGGTACTACTTGCTCGGCCAGCTGGAGTACTACCTGAGTGCGCAGAACCTAGAGCGCGACTTTTTCCTCCGCCAGCAGGTGAGTCGCTGTGTTGACACTGTAAAAGTAGTGCAAGTGAAGCTGAATGTGCGGTGTAGATGGACAACCGAGGGTGGATCCCGATCCCCATCATTGCGTCGTTCAACCGCGTGCGGAAGCTCACGACGGACACGCAACTCGTCACGGACGTGCTCACGCTCTCCTCCCTAGTTGAGGTTAGGGATGGGCATGTGCGCGTGCATCAGTGGCAGCAGTACATCCTTCCTACTGCGCATCCGAGCGTCGTGGAGCCGGAGGAAGGCGTGCAGCTCGTCCAGGTGGCCGCCCAGCCTACTGCTCCTGAGGACGCTGGACAACACCAGGCAGCCGAGGGCGATGGCGAGCACCAGGCGGTGCATCAAAACCACGACGGCGACGAGGACGAAGAAGAGGACGTGGAGTTCGTCCTCTGAGCTTTCTCTCGCCTCCATCTCCCCATACAACGCGGTAGGTGCCATGCACCCCGTTATACCGTAGATGAACAGCGACGGCAACAAGTTGTCTTTGGTGTCCCTGCGACCACGGACCGATGTACTCTACTCCCTCCCTCCCTCTCCCCCTTCTCTCCCATATGCTCGCCCAGGCCGAGCAGGCCGTATATACTGTTCTCACTATCCGTATCACTTCCTTATGCTCTGCTGTTCTCTAACGTCCTACTATCATATTCTCGAACGCTACGCCTCACCTCACGCATGCATCCATCTCCTCCATCCCCGTCCGGTCCTCCCATCCGCGTACTCCTATACATACACCGACATCCAACAACTGCAACAGTCACCCAATCCTCATGATAACGATTTCGCCTCGCCTCTCTTCTCTCTGTGTTCTTGCCCTTCTGTTCCGTCTGTCTCCGTCTTGGGCCTCTTCAGGTTCTGTAGTCATATCCGTCAAGCGTACATATATCCCTTCGTACACCGGGCCCTCTCGCGCTCTGTCCTCCAGCCTTGAAGTTAACGTAACGCTTCTGCTCCGAATCCTCTTTTCTTTCCTTCTCTCGCGAGTTCGTCTGTTCTCGCTCGCCTCGACGTATTCTCTACCCCGTCTCGCCCTCGCTGACCGCTTCTCCTCCCTCGGGCCATCGCGTGCCGTGTCCAGTACCTTACTATCCCGCGTCCTTCTTGCATCGTGTGCCCTGATGTCGCAATACACAACAAGTATATATCCCTGCTGTCCCTGTCCCTGTCCCTGCCCTCGGTCCGCTGTCTGCGCAGTCATCCATCTTACCCATCACCTGCCCGTCGGTGAATTGACCTACGTATCGAGTATGACGAGTGTACATAGCTACAGCTCGTCACTGTGAAGAAGGCAATCCTGCTCAGCCCTCGAGCCAAGCTGGAGACGGGTTGTCTTTGACCATGTCAACATCAAGATCGCGGTCTATATGGCGGTTTGTTCGCACACCTCCATACTGGTCCTGAACTAGCGTCCAAGGCTATACGTTCATACAGGTAACTCGAAGGTGCTAGCCACGGCAGCACGGCTGGCGGTGCACTACCATCTGAATCGTTGACGGTGCGTACGCACTAACCCGGTCTGGCAGGATACACTGGTTCGGGCTGATTTTACATACTCAGACAGGGATGATCCTTTCGAGCAGGACGTTGCGTCGGTTGCGAGGCAACGGCGACGCTAGAACGCCCCGTCGGCATCTCTTGACACGTACCTCGACCTTTGACACAGTTGTGTATCTCGCATACAGATGGCCAGTCGGCATCTGCGCCGGAGCCGACGAAGGCGACTTGGAAACTGCCACGGGTTCTCGCAAGTTTAGCAGGGCCATCGCGGTGTTCCAGGCTCTTGTATGTACGTAGCGTCGCCATCAACATCGACCTTCGTCGCTGACCACCAGCAGGAGATAGAACGCGACACGGAACCGGGAACCGCTCTCCCGGAACAAACGGCGCACTGTCTGCGACGTGTCTCGCGCGGCGACATATGGAGAGGGTTGCGCGGCCGCCACCGTAGCAACCTGGACGCAAGCTCGGGATGGGGCGCGCACCGGGCGGCCCTCCTAGCGTCAGCGCACGCGCCGTGCCGTGCGCGATCTGTTTCATCGCGAGATATGGACGCAACTCGGCCGAACTCGGCCGCTGCAGCCTCGCGCTGCCGCACAATTGCAGTAGGCTGCGCAGGCACCAGCTAGCCGGCCGCTGAGTTCCCCTCGCGCGTCCCCAGACCCTTCCCCCTTCCCCACCGCGAACGCTCCCCCGAAGTCCGAACGCTTCTTGGATCTGGATTCTGGGGGCGCGCGCACGCGATCAGGAGGGCAGAACTGATTGAGAGCGGGCGGGCTATCAGATCCCGTATCAGCGATGCTCAGGAAACGTGCCGCGTCGTCCTGCAGGAACGGGCCACCACTTACGCGCGCGCAGTGCGCACCCGCGCGCCATGCCATCGCCATGCCCCCATTTCCGGGTCCGCCGCGCTCGGACGGGCGAGCATGGAAAACCCCCCTGCGCCACGCGAAGTACGGTAGGCCTTGCGCCGCGTACTTACCCTTGTTCTTGGCCCTTCTCGCTCCCCCACATACGCCTGCGCTGACTATCACTTTCACTTTTACGACCACCCTTGCGATCTTGGGGCTTTCACTGAACTGGAAAGGCGACATATATGATGAAATCAGGGCTGGCCGCCCTTAACTGCTACGGCGCGGAGTCGGATGGGGAGGGATCGGAGGGTGTAGCGGGCCCTTCGAGGTCGGGTGCGGGAAGCTCTTGGAGGAAAGGCGGCATGGCGCGCGGCGGGCAGGTGCATGAGAACGTCTGGCCTCCATGGCCGCCACCCGACGAGACCGAGCTAGAGAAGGCGGTACGGCTGGAGGAGGAGCGCGAGGCGAAGCGCATCTCCGACGCGATCGACCGTGCGCTCGAGTCCGAGCGACAGTCCCTGCGCCGCGAGCGCAAGGGGGAGATGAAGCTCCTGCTCTTAGGTGAGTGTCCCCCTCGCGCGATCGAACGAACGGGACAAGACACTCCGCCCGCCCGCATGCACCCGGCCTAACAATATACTCACAAGCCCCACGTCAGGCCAGTCCGAGTCGGGCAAGTCGACGATGCTCAAGAACTTCCAGATCCAGTTCGCGCCGGGCGCGCTGCGCGCAGAGTCCGACGCCTGGCGCGCAGTCATCCATCTCAACCTCGTCCGCGCGGTCAACTTCGTGCTCGACGTGCTCACGAAGCCGACCGCGGCCGCCGCGTACGTGCCGCAGCCGGGCGACGCGAGCCCGACCGTGCCCGCGTTCAGCGCGCTCAACCGCGTGAGCGCGACGGCGCAGCCGAGCAGCGACCTGCGCCGGTTCAAGCTCGCGCTGTCGCCCCTCCGCCAGGTCGAAGTCATCCTCGCGCGGCACCTGGCGGCGGACGAGGGTGCGGGGACCGCGGGGGTGGGCGAGAGGGCGCGCGTGACGGAGGTGACGATACGCGGGGGGCATTCCTGGAAGGCGCTCGTTCGACAGCAGTATGAGCCGGAAGAGCAGCGCAGCCGGTATTCGGAGGGGCGCGCGGACGAGGTGGAGAACGCCCGCCAGATATTGGGAGCGTGCCGGGAGGACGTGGTCGCGTTGTGGACGAGCCAGGGCGTGCAAAGCGCGTTGCGCGAGGAGGGTGTGGTCATAGACGACCCGGCGAGCTTGTAAGTGACCCGTGCTGTGCCACGGGTAGGACGCTGATAGGCCTTGTGCAGCTTCCTCAGCCACGCCGACCGTGTTATGCAGAACAACTACGAGCCTACGCTGGGTACGGCTCGTCTGACTCCATGAACGGTTGAGAGTTCATCGTGACGCCTTTCCCAGACGATATACTACGAGCACGACTGCAGACGATCGGTGTGGAGGAGCACCATATGATTATGGAAACTGGTGAGCGGCCTTTGTTGTTGATTGGTCGCGTCGGCGTTTCGTTGACCGTCCTAGAAGGTGCTGAGAATGGGCAACACTGGATCTTCTACGACGTCGGAGGGGCACGCTCACAACGAGGTCGGTCTCCTGAGTTCGTAGGCGGTGTAGGAGGCTAACGGATGCACGGTTGGCTAGCTTCTTGGGTTTCGTTCTTCGACGATGGTAAGCGAGGCAAACGAGGCACATGCATAATGCTCAACGCGAATACACTTGCAGTGAACGCAATCATCTTCTTGTGCTCCACCGCGGGCTTCAACGAGAATCTGGTCGAAGACCGAAGTGTCAACCGCTTGGTAAGGTGTTGTGTCCCGCCCGGCCTCGCTCGTCCTGACTTTAACTCTTCGCAGATGGACTCCTTCAGCACCTGGAAGACAGTGTGCTCTAGTCGACTATTAGCGACTGTGCAGTTCATACTATTACTGAACAAGACCGACCTTCTCGACTCTAGGCTGAAGGCTGGAGTCCAGTTCTCGAAGTACGTCGAGAGCTACAAAGGCGAGAATACCACAGAAGAGGTTATCGAGTGTGCGCATACTTCGGCTTGGGTTTGATTACTTTAATGACACTCACTACGCGTTCGATAGACATGAAGCGAAAACTGGCCGCGATTCATCGACACCACTCACCGCAGCACCGGAAACTGCATGTCCACTCTACTTGTGCTATTGTAAGTGGTGGCAGCTCCCCGTTTCTCACGGCCCAGGCGTTATCGACTCATTTGTACTTCCTCCAGAATATTGATACCACTTCTGCCGTTCTGATGCGCAGTACGCACCATTCCCTCGTCGACGTGAAGCTGCCAACCTGACTTGTTCTATTATCCGCAGTTCGAGATGCTATCCTTGTAAACCATCTGACCGCGATGCAACTCATATAATCGGACATACCTACTGATACCTCGAGGACTGTCTTGTGTGGTTCGCGGAGTTGTACATGCCTAACCTTTGTCCCGTTGTATCATATGTTCTCGCACTCTTCGAACATTGTTATGTATGTCCATCGCTCAAAATCGGCTTTACAGCTTGCTTTGCATCAATATGAACAGGTGCAATTGCCCACGTACGTGGTCATATTGCCTCGACATCCCTGCGCTGCTCCGAGTCGGCCGGCACGATGGGACTGGTACGCGTCTAGACGCGTTATGTATGTCGCGCATCTGTCACGTCCTGTCCCGTCACCGAGAAAGCCCTTACGTCAGTGAGTTTCGTTCCTGGGCGCTTGGTGCAAGGTGGCCCGGGCTGCGCCTGCGTCCGACGTCCTCTGCGCACGGCGCATGCCCCACCGCTTGTTCTCGACACCCATCTGCGTAACCCACCGAAGTCTCTCTGCCCACACTCGCACTAGCTCTCACCATGGTCCGCGGATCTGACGTTCTCCTCATCGTCGTACGTGTCTTGCACGACGTACCCGTGCTTGAACATTGCCGAACAAGCCCGCTTACCGTTCGACATCTAGGTGGCCATCCTCTTCCCGCCAGCTGCTGCCGCCTTCATCACTGGCTGCAGTTGTGACCTCCTCATTAACATCTTGCTCACTATGTAAGTCTACTCCTTCCGTCCGGTTTGCGAACGCACGCTGAGGGGCCATTGTCTAGCCTTGGATATCTCCCCGGACACCTGGTATGTTTACACACTCACAGTTGGGTCGATGGATGCTCACCGTACTCTGCTTAGCACGCTTTCTGGCTCATATACAAGAAGATGCAAGCGGAAGAGCGCTACGGCCGTGGAGGCTACATCTGTGCGTTTGCCTTCCTTACGTCCGCCCTCCCTCAGCGCTAATGTTAGGTTTACAGACGTCGGAAATGGCGAATACCAGCCGGCCTACTCTCAGCCCGGCGCTGTTCCTGCTGGGCAGCAGCCCAACTACGGCGCCACCGGCGGAGGATACGTGCACTAAGTGCGCGGGCTCCCTCATTGACCGTACCCCTTGACTTTTGGTTTCTATCTTTATGACCGGTGACGATGTTACGCCTATTCCTTCTGTTCAGTTGTATGTACACGATGGACTGTACAGCTATATATAACCTGGATACCTACTATTTCAATATCTTCATCTTGTTCATCGCCAGTTCGTCCGTATGTTCCGCGTTCGCATGAAATGGGGGTAGGCGTTGAAGGTAGCATTTTTCCGCCGGCATCCGCTGACAATGACGCCTTCACAGCCGTAATCTTAGTAGACACACACATGCCGGGAGTACGGCGTATGCACCATGCACACCCATCCGCACTGTTGCCCGCCCCAAGGGAACTTCCCGACAAGCATGTACGTGTTCCCAGCGTGCTTGCTCGACCATTCATGCTACAGGAGTCCCGCATGGGAATGCGTACGAAATTGTGGACGGTATGTGTAACTGCTCATGCAAAGTTAGTCGCTCTTGTCTTCATTGGTGTTGGGGTCGAAACTCACGATACTGCTATCACAACACAGCTGGGAATTATTCTCGTATGCGAAGGCATAGGTCCACGACCGGGGGGTTGCAGAAGCATATATATATAGCTGGCTCACAGTGCTCACTGCCATCCCGTTGCCCGCAAGTCTCTGCGCACGCACCCTGCGCAGTTATTAAGTGTCAGGCCAGACAGCGTCATTGTGAGGTTAGTACTCAGAAGGGACGGGGATGACGGTGTCGGCACATACCCCGAGCCGCATCTCTGTTGGATCACAGTAAGTCATTTGCCTAAGTTCAGCGGGTGACGGCAGGCTCCTGATAGTACACTTTGTAGGATCTTCAAGCGTTGATAACTGGCACATGCGCTGCCCAAAATTACAAGGCAAGGCAACAAGCGGATCCTTCTCAGTCGCAACGACACGTACACCAATAAATCCTTCGGCAAATATAATGGCCTCAAATGCTCGGGGGAGCTCGATGTCGGAAGGGCTCACCAGCGCCGACAATGAGAGGAAAACTTCGCAACACGGTAAGTGTCCGTTGTCACATCACGTCGAGTGGGGCAATGTCTCAAATACATAAGCTCAATGCGGTAGCGTTGCCTCAGCGACCGGACGCGTAAGTAGGACAATGGAGAATGAGCCAGTAGCGAGGGCGGCCCCCGATCGAGGTTGCCTCCGTAGGCGCCCAAACATGGCTATATCTTCCCGTCGTGCTCTCGTCTTCCGACCACCACCCTCTCTTCCCCTTACCTCCATATTTCCTTGCTATCCCCCGTTATATCCTTGGGCTGGTATGCTGGTACATTCTTCCTTTGCTTCTTGCTCATAACGTTCATACGTAGGCCAAGACGAGGTTACCGACCCAGCGATTTAGCCACCACCGTCTACGTCGCTATGTCGTCATTAGCGGTCCAAATCCTTTCTTCCATACTCTCGAAGAACAACGCAGATGACAAGACGGACTACACCCGAGACCTGCCCATAGAGGTCCTCGCCCGCGTGTTCAAGCTCGTCAAGGGCGACGGCGCTAACGATAGCTGGCTCGTCGTCGCATGCGTTAGCCGCCATTGGAGGGCGATCGCGTTATTTGCCACCGAACTCTGGACCACGCTTACTTTTGATCATCGGTACACACCCAAGGACGTCGTCGACTTCCTCTCGCGGTCAAAGAACACACCAAACCTTTGCCTGACGTTCGACCTCACGCGCGTCGAAAGCGGCGACGGCAGGTTAAAGATGCTGCAGACCATGTTCCGCAGCCGTGTTGCAGACCCGCCTCTCCTGCGCCTCCGGGCACTGACCATCCGTACGAAAGACGATGGCTATTCGACCATCGACAAATTCTCGCCCAACCTCGCTGGCGCCAAGCGCCTGAAATCGCTCACTCTGGAGGATACTACCGGGCGTCTTCCCCGCTTCGGACCAACAATCCACAGCGTGTTCAGGAAAGTACCGAAGATGCCTGCGCTGGAGGAATTACGCATCGGCGGATTGCTGGTGATCGTGCCTTCCGAGACGCTAAAGAGGCTCAAGACGCTCGAAATCACGAACACCGAGAAGTACTCAGAATTTGCGCGAGAGGGCAACGAGGTATATAAGCATATTCCGCGAACCCTAGCATGGTGCGACAACCTGCAACGTCTGGTGCTGCGCAGCGCACTGCTCTCAACCTTCGAATGGTACCCGAGGTGTACGGCCCAGCTCCGGGATCTACGATACATCGAGCTCCTCGCACCGCCCGGCTGTGTGGCCATTGCGACGGCGAAGCTTCACATACCGCAGGACGCGGCCACCCACATCGTCTGGACAGTCCACCCAACCCAGTACGGCTCTGTCTTCCCCAATATCCATTCCAGGAACGCCAGCCAGAGTTCTGATCACCGCTTCCGCAAGACCACCGCGCTCGCCCTCCACGCCAGCGAGGACCAGTCCATGTGCGGGTCGGCGGACGTCCACGCGTCGGGCGACCCGATATGGCGCCTCACGCGCGACATGCACCTGTGCGGCGAGCATACACGCCGTGCGACGCTCCGCCAGTCGTTCAGGGAGCTCGCGATGGTCGTCAACCCGCTCCAGCTCGTCCACCTCGAGCTGCACGTTCGCTCGCGCCTGCCGACGTACGAGGAGGACTGGAAGGCGCTGCTCCTCGCGTGCGCGAACGTGCGCGTGCTCCGCGTCGGGAGCGAGCCTGCCGCGATGCGGATGCTCGCGGCGCTCCCGTCGCTCCTGGACCTGAAGCTGGGGCTGAGGACGCGGGTGCTGCCCAGGCGGCTGCACGAGCTCGCGTTGTGCATGGACGCGTTCCGGGGCAATATGGTGGATCTCATTCGGGACCGCGTCGAGCGCGTGGCGGTCCTGCGGGTCTGCCTCCCCCAGGAGGCGCACAGGAACGCAGAGCGGAAGCGGATGGCGCGCAGGAACAAGCGGGCGTTGCGGGCGGCCTGGGCGAAGCTGCCATTGGGCGCTCGCGTGCGCGTCGAGTATGGGGCGCCGTGCGAGGTTTGCAGCGCGCCAGGGGATATGAACGTCACGGGAGAGGAAGGCCTTGCGGTCGACGTCGCGACGGGCCCCGGAGAGGAACTTGCCCACCAGGCGGAAGAACACAACGAGGCGAGGCAAGATGCCAGTTGGTGGCCGGCGGATGACCCTAACAACTGGAGCACGTCCAGCGACGATTCCGAGCTAGAGTCCGACTCAAAGCCTCTTAAGGCTGTTATCCCCGCCGTACCAAACGCCGCCGCGCCGATCCTGACTTCGATGCCAATGGACGCGAAGCAAATTGGAGCCAACTCGGGCTCTGAGGACCGCAGAGTCGTCCGCTTGGGATGGGCGTTCGAGCTGTTCGAGTCGAATGACGAGTGGAACGCGTCCGTCGATAACGACGACGGCGCGACCTCGTACGAAGCCGACAGCGAGTTGAGCGGAGCGGAGGGCTGGGATTGAGGATGATAGTTGGCAGTGGCCGGGAACGCGGTCCTGCGGGAGGGTGCAGAGATCAATGTTGTGTGGTACGTCTGTTTTGTGTCTTGCTGCTCGTTGACCATGTGCTATGTCTCTTTTGTATGTTATCTACGTACGTAGCTGTCGCTGTCTATGCAATGATCTATGCTGTGAAGAAACATGGTTGGTGTACATGCCGTAGATTGCACGACACACTTCGCGGTATAGTGCTCACCAGTGTCGTCCGCCGTCCGCAGAAGAGCGTACATATGTATACTTATGACGTTTTTGCGTGTTCTGACTGAGAAGAGCTCGATGTCGTGCGCTTGCAAGACAGATCTCCGTCTCAACCGATGTAGAAATTGGCTCAAAGCGGCAAGCATGATATCAACGCTGTACTACTACAAGCATCGACTACAAGTTTTCGGATGTACCACGCCTTCCAACGACTTGACTTCACGAGAAAAAGCGCACGAGGGCGCGGAGACAAGGTGTGAGAAAGGGAGGGTTACTCTCGCACCGAAACTTCAGGAACTGCGGTAGGAAGAGCCGCTGGACCTGTATATGAGGGTGCTTGTCGTAGCGATAGATCGCTCGAGCGAGCAAATTTCGCTGCTGGTTATGCGATGTCGCACTTACCTGAGGAGGAGCCAAGGTCCAATACGCCTGAGATGTAAAGTTCCAAGAGTGAGAGCAGATCCATTGGAGGCTGCAACGAGTTCCTGTAGAGTACAAGACGAGTCGACTGGGAGCGGTGGGAGTGGGGTGGGGGATGTGCCTTCCGTGACAAACCTCCATACCGTGGGGATGAGAGGCATCGAAGTAATAAAGTGAAAGGCGGTCGGTCTTGCACCAGAAAGCCACTTCAGGAACTGCGGTCGGGCGTGTCCCGCTGCGCCTGTACACAAGTGGTGCTGAGGAGAATCGTTGGCGCCCGCAACGCGTCGGTTATATGCGCGAGCGGAGTCTGAAAGCGCGACACTCCGCCCGGACGCGTCGACGCGTCGGGCAAGAGACGCGTCCAGCCACCGGCGCGCTCGTACAGTCGCGGTGCACGCGCGTGTCTCTGCTGTAATACGCCCTTTATCACGCTGTCGCCATGTCGCTCATGTACGGGAAGGAAAAGGACGCGGAGTACGAGATCGGTATGTCAGGGCTGTTCGTTGAGCGTGTTCAATGCTATAGCGTGCTTTGTGCCCCGCAGACAACTCCTCGCATCCCGGCTTCTGCTCCTTTTTCGCGAAGCTACCGCCCAAGTCGCCAGATACCGGTACCGTCCGCTTGTTTTACAGGAACGAATACTACTCCGTGCACGGTCCGGACGCGCTCTACGTCGCCACCCATGTCTTCCGGACAAACTCGGTCATCAAGTACCTCGGCGGCCGCGCCGGTCTGCCCAGTGTCACCCTCAGCGAGAGTCTGGCGAAGAGCTTCCTCAGGGATGCGTTGACGAGCAAGCAGCTGAAGGTGGAGATATGGGTGCCCGAGGCAGGTCAGGGCAAGAAGGCGACCAAATTCGTGCTGGACAAGGAGGTGCGTCGCCTTCATGTACCTCCAATGCGGCAGCTATCTGACTCCCTATAGGCGTCCCCGGGAAACTTGTCAGCCGTGGAGGATTTGCTGTTTGTGAACACGGACATTGTCTCCGCGCCCATTGTCATGGCCATCAAGATATCTAGCGCACCAGTCACCGCTGGGACTAGCGCAGCCAAGACGAAGACGATTGGTGTCGCCTACGCAGACAGCAGTACTCGCGAGCTTGGGGTTGCGGACTTCGTTGACAATGACCTCTTCTCTAACACGGAGGTAGGCTCAGTGACGGCGACTGGCGAACGTCAATGCTGACTACCCTATTCATACAGACCCTCATCATACAACTCTCGGTGAAAGAGGCAATCATACCGACCGGAACGACCTCAGGGACCACAGAGCGTGACTTCGACCTGAAGAAGCTCAAGGAGGTCCTGGACCGCTGCGGAGTGGTGATCACCGAGCGCAAGCCTAGTATGGACATGACATACTCGCACGCCGAACGAAGCTGATATTGGTCTGTAGGTGAATTCACGACGAAGAGCATCGGCGATGACCTTCTCCGGTTGTTGAACCCGAGTTCTGTACCTTCCACCTCTAGCTCCGATGCCACCGCAACCATTCGTACGTCCAACTGTATCGCGTTGGCGTTTTTTTTTTTTTTTTTTTTTTTTTTTTTTTTTTTTTTTTTTTTTTTTTTTTTTTTTTTTTTTTTTCGTCTGACCCAGCACGTGTAGCCCAGCTGCAGCTCCCCACAGCACCTGCGGCACTTTCTGCCCTCGTCTCGTACCTGTCCCTTCTCTCCGACCCTTCCAACCATGGCGCGTGGAGCATCAGAACGCACGACCTTTCCCAGTACATGAGACTGGACGCCAGTGCCTTACGTGCTCTGAACCTGACCGAGGCACCGGGGAACATCGTAGGTCCATTGACATCGTTGAGATCAATGCACATATGCTGATTAATACGAACAGGGGTCGAACAAGAATACGACCTTGTTTGGTCTTCTGAACAAGTGCAAGACCGCACAGGGGTCACGCTTGCTCGGGAGCTGGCTCAAGCAGCCCCTCGTAAACCGACATGAGATCCGTACGTCATGGTGTTCTGTCAGGATGCGGTAGTATTGATGTTATGGCAGTCAAGAGGCAAAGCCTCGTCGAGGCCTTCTTTGAGGATTCCAACTCGCGCCGCACTCTACAGGTACGGAGATTAGTCGCGTCATGAACCAACACAGTGCTGACTCGTGGTCTCGCACTGTCTAGGATGACTATCTCAAGCTCATGCCAGATATGCACCGCATATGCAAACGGTTCCAGAAATCTATCGCTTCCCTAGAGGATGTTGTTCGTGTCTATCAGGCTGTCCTCAAGCTCGAGGGTATCATCAGTAGCATCGAAGGGATGGATACGAGCTCCGCTGAACAGAAGGCTCTCCTTGAGGACACTTACCTCCTCAAGTTCCGCGTACGTAGCCTCTCCTTCGTACTCCCAGCCGCAAATTCTGAGTGAGCCACAGGAATACGACACAGCGTTGAGCAAGTACTCGGAGATGGTCCAGCAGACCCTGGACCTGGACGAGCTCGAGAACCACAACTTCGTGATCAAGCCCGACTACGACGATCGCCTCCAGACGCTCGCAGACAAGCTCGCGGAGATCCGGGACGGGCTCGATGACGAGCACCGTAAGGTGGGGAAGATGCTCGACCTGGAGCTAGACAAGAAGCTGCACCTGGAGAACTCGCCTCAGTACGGCTACTGCTTCCGCGTCACGAAGGGGGTGAGCGTCGAGGAGCGATCGAGAGGGCGACGGGCTAGCTGATGCGTGTTTGGCTTGGGAACAGGACGCGAAGGTGCTACAAAAGGCGAAGATCATTGAGCTTGGCGCGCTGAAGAGTGGCGTATTCTTCACGACGTCTACTTTGAAAGGCCTCTCGACGGAGTACACCGAGATCAGGGAGCAGTACTCTCGCACTCAGAGCGGCCTCGTGAAGGAAGTCGTCAACATCGCATGTGAGTCGTAGCGGTACTCACATTCAATTCACCCTACTGAGACGGACCAGCTACCTACGCGCCGGTGTTGGAGGCTTGGAACAACGTCATTGCGCATCTTGATGTGGTTATCAGGTAACTACTTGACTGTATGCTACCTGTGGCATTCGTTCTCACCGTCACTATTTGTCAGTCTGGCTCATGTAGCTGTCAACGCGCCCGAATCGTACGTGAAGCCCGAGATCCTAGAGAAAGGTAGGGTCCCTCGCATAAACATCTTCGCCCTAAGGTAACAGGCGGTTGATATTTCCGCGTCTATAGGTTCAGGCAGCCTCGTCCTAAAGGAGGCGCGACACCCTTGTCTGGAGGTGCAAGACGACGTCAGCTTCATTCCGAACGACGTCGAAATGATCAAAGGTATGGTTTCATCGCCCATTCACCGACAGGTATGTGCAACTGACATTGCTAATTGCAGACGAGAGCGAGTTCCAGATCATCAGTACGTCCCGGCTTGACTTTCTCTTCCTCGCGCATATACTCAATTTGACTGCAGCCGGCCCCAACATGGGCGGAAAGAGTACCTACATCCGACAAGTGGGTGTCATCGCACTCATGGCGCAGACGGGCAGCTTCGTCCCTTGCTCTGAAGCGCGCCTCCCGATCTTTGACTCCATCTTGTGTCGTGTCGGCGCTGGGGATAGCCAGTTGAAGGGTATCTCGACGTTCATGGCCGAAATGTTGGAGACTGCGACCATCCTCCGGGTAGGTCTCCCTATGTCGTGATCCGCCGTACAGTAGATGTTAATTGCCCTGGTAGTCGGCGTCGAAAGACTCTTTGATCATTATCGACGAACTCGGGCGAGGTACGCTCACACATCGTATGTTCCCTTTTGCATGCGCTGACATTCAGAGTAGGGACGTCAACTTACGACGGTTTCGGTTTGGCATGGGCTATCTCGGAGTGAGCCTCTGCCCTCCCCCGCCTCTCTGATCAGTACCTTGACGACGCCCGCGCATATAGGCACATCGCCTCACAAATTCATGCCTTCTGCATGTTCGCGACCCACTTCCACGAGCTGACAGCACTCGACCAAGAAATCAAGCACGTCAAGAACCTGCATGTAGTCGCCCATGTCTCGAGTGCGGAGGAAGAGGGCCGCGACCGCGATATCACGCTCCTCTACAAGGTTGAGCCCGGTATGTGCCTCCATGAGAATTCGGGAGATGAGGCTACGCTAACCTAGCGAAATGCGCAGGTGTCTGCGACCAGAGCTTCGGTATCCACGTCGCCGAACTCGCGAACTTCCCCGAACGTGTCGTAAAGGTACGCCACCCTCGGGTATGCCGTATGAGTATCGCTAATATATTGCATGCGTTTTTAGCTCGCGAGGCGAAAAGCGGATGAGCTCGAGGACTTCAACAACGACAAGGCGGAACCAGACCTCCCCGCGGAAGTCATCGAGGAAGGCACGCAGATCGTCGAAGAGCTGCTCCGCACGTGGGCGGCGTCGACCGGCGGTGGCCACGATGGCGAGGACGTCGTGATGGGCGACGTGGAGGCCTCGGAGGAGGCACAGCTCGAGGAACTCAGGCGTTGCGTGGAAAAGTTCCGCCCGAAGATTGAGAGCAATCCGTGGGTGCAGAACGTTTTGGCGTCGCTCTAGACTCCCGTCGATGCGCTTCCATCCTCTTGCTCGTGGACGCTATCCTTTTCTTGTGTCGCTCTGCTTATCGTACCTGCTCTGCTACTGCTTTGTTGATACACCCCGCTTACACGCGCTCTGCCCGAACCCATACAATTTGACCATATTGTACACAAGCATTTAACCAGGCGCCCATGAAGCGACACAACTCACGCAGGAACAAGGGTAGATGCCTCTGTGCCAGGACTACCTTCCGCCTCTGGCGAAGCGGGAGACGCCGTGTCAAGAACATGAGACTCCGTCTCTTCAACCGGCTTTTCTTTCGGCTCGACCTCCCCCTAGCACACCCCCCCAGTCAGCCTGTGTGAACACAGACATGCACAGCCTATGAAACATACATACCTTGGCATCCTCCGTCTCCTGCACACGCTCGCTCGACTCGGTACGCGCCGAGAGCGCGCCCACGACCGCGCCGTCGCCCACCATCCCGCCGCCTCCACCAGGCGCGACCAAGTTGGCGACGTACGCCCCCGAGTGGTCCTTCGAGATCCGCACGGTCGTGTGCGAGCCCAGCGCGAGCATGTTCATCTCCAAGATCGGCGAGGACGAGCGGATGCTCGCGCGCAGGGTCGGGGAGGACTGGGAGCCGAGCGCGACGTATGCGCGCAGGATGGGCGTGATCGACGCGTTGACGGTCATGCCAGATCTACATATGTATCAGCCGGCGGGGGCTCAGCACGGGACTGGAAGTGGGCCGGAAGGCGGTGGGGGGTTCGCTTACCCGACGTTCTTCCAGATCGCTACGGGGCTGACGGTCTCGTAGTCGGTGCCGTAGTCGGAGATGTAGCCTGATATATGCACATGTTGGTACTTCTGTCCCGTGTGCATGCAAGGGGTGTAGACGCACCGATCCCTAGGGTTACAGGTTCGCCGGTATTGTTCTTAGCCTGGACAGCGCGAAGATCGGGGACAGGCGTGGGCGGCTGCGAAGCACCGTGAAGTGAGTACACGCCCTCGGTGGGCCTATATATGGTTAAGAGGGGCAAGAGGATGTACCGTGAAGTGATATACGGGCGGATCGAGGTCCCCGCGGAGCACAAGGGTGGTGGTTTGGCCGACCTGTACAAGACCGCTACTGTGAGCAACTCTCAACGAACGGTATGTTATAGAGGACTTGCCTCTATCGGGACGTAAGTCCCCGCCGAGAGATTACTCGAGTCTCCGCCGATCTGGGGCATGCAGAAAGCAAGTCTGCATGATGTTTCATTAGTAAGCAGTGACCGATAGACGAGATTGTCAGCGCACCTGTTGTTCCATGTTGCGTTTAGGACTGAGATACCTGCATGCCGTGTTGTCGGTCAGAGTCCTTGGTGGATGACCCCTGCAAGCTCGCTTACCAGAAGCTGATAGTGTCGTGACTCTGTTCAAGTGTTAGTTGTGGAGGTGAGTTCCAGGTCCACGAGGCAGAAGAGGTATGTGGAACAGCAGAACCACTCACTTCCACGCGAGAGGGAATTGCTTCGCGAAGAGGTCTTCGCTTGGGGAGCCGAAGGTGAGTATCAAAGTGACATCCTCACCCAAGTCGACGCTGAAGGGACGTTCAGATATTACAATGAGCGCAGCAGGTGAGACGTACCTCCTAAACGTAAGCTTCCTAGTGGCCATCGGTGATAATGAGTTGGGGGTGGGAGGTGGTTCGGAGTGGATGCTTGGTGAATATTGAGGGCTCGTCGCCCTCACGAGGTTATAACCCGTGAATCCAGCGAGCGGAGCATGTCGAGGCCCAGGCTGCGTGTGCAATTAAGAGCGGTGGTGTGCCTCTCCGGTGTCAAGAGCTGGTCCACTGCACAAACTGCTCCGGTTTCTGAAGTCCAGAAAGGGGAAGGCTAGGGCGAGTTCCTGGCTTTTGACAAGGTGTTCCTGATATTGTCGCCTGAAAGCGGTGCAATCCCCGGAGGCAACCCAGTCCGACACGGGAGCGGATGCTGAAAGGCGTGCGTTAAAACTATGTCCGCCCAAACCTAGACTCTAGCACTGTGCCACGTACCCGCACATACCAGCCGCCGCAGGGTACCTCGGGCTGATCGAATAGGAGTGTTGTGACCTGTGATAGACAACATGAACGTGTTCCTCGCATCTCCCCACCCCCTGTATTTGGTAGCAATAGATAATGGAGAAACACAAGTAGCAGATCGTGCACCGGATAAACGGCCTAAGTTGGCGTCGCTGAACGTCGCTGCAGCCTGCGGGCCCTGCGGCCACTCAGCTTATCGCATGATCACCCGGTATCGGGTAACGACCCTGTATATGCTTTCGACTTGTCAATACGGCCGCGTATTACCATGATCTCGTCCACACATGTTAGGGAGCACCCCCGGGCTCGGTGATGCTACCGTCATATAAATATGTATATTCGGAAGCACCGCGGTTGTGCTGCCCGGGCCTGCAAGCCCATCAAGCTCTTGAGGTACAGGTATTCAGCGACTACCAGATACGTCGACGTGCAAAATATACGCTCAATGCCATGAATCAATGGATTGTCCATAGCGTATGGAAGGGTTGGGGTCGAGCAGTTAGAAGTACTTCAATGTTGCATCCGTGGGTTGAAGTCAGGCTCCAGCCTGGCGCCAGGCGGTGTGCGCCGCGCCAACTCGAGCGTCTAGCGCCCAATACCTACGGTATCCACCGAGCCGCCACCATCTCCATCTCCTGCAATTACATGTTTATATCCCTATTTATGCGCGCATATCTCATACACATGATCCCATATCGAAAGCAAAGGGCCATCGGCGGGCAGCGCACGCCACAACGGTCCGGAGGAGACACAATCTCGGGTTCTTCTAAATTCTGATAGCCGTCGATGGCATTCCCAATGTGCAACGCTAGTGGCATGCTGCTCAGTAGAAGCGACCTTCCAGCGGAAGCGGGTCTTATGGCTGAGTATACGCCATCCTTGCGTGAGTTGGGCTCTACATCTGAGTATGCCAAGCTTTCAAAACTGCAGGCTGATCAGAGCTCGGCCCTCAGCAGTAACGTAGATTCTGCGAAGCCCACGCTTCTAAATACCACTACAATGCGGGGGTCAATGTCGTCGTTCGCGCAGTCGTTTCAGCGTTATCTGCCTATCCATAGGCCGGTACACGTGTATGGTATGCAGGCATATCGGTCGCAGATCCGTACTATCAGCATCTATGCACATTGGTCAACGGACTTGGGTCAGGAATAGCCCGCCGTACATAGTCCGCGATTTCTAATCGAGCGGTCGAAGAAGCGGGCCAAACGTCTGAGCCTATCTGAACTCTCGAAGGTGAGTTGCTTGGCCGCAATGTCGTCGACGCTATATCAGCCGCGACAGGCATATGAAGGGGCTCGTGTAGTCACCCTTGTCGTAGGCCTATCTTTTCCAACTCGCGTTGGTCCGAGGATCCTTGCCCTGAGGTGAGCCGAGGTCTGCTTCAACTGTTACACCTCGACTAACAAGGCTCTCACTCTAGTCTGACTATGCTTGCTCTCGTGTCCTTCGTGTTGTATACCGCCTTGAGGCTCACCCTCGTACCAACCGTGTCTGCATCTCCCGGACTCGATTTCAAGAACAAGAAGATCGCACCCAAGGTCTTCATCCTCGACGCGGTACGTTCGGCCAAGGTCGGCTATGAAATCTCCCGGTTCTGCTATGCTCACGCCTTCAACGCACAGTTTGATGACGAAGGCACCTCCTGGTATGGCGTACCGCAGTTCGACATCCTCGAGCGAAACATCACCGTGCCAGGGTTCTCCCCGCTCTTCCCCCAAGCACACTGCACGAGGGACGGTTCCGTCTGTCAGCTCATCACCGGGGAAGCTGAGATCAACGCCGCCTCGACGATCTCGGCCCTGGTGCATTCACCCATCTTCGATCTGAGGCGGACCTACTTCCTCATCGCGGGCATAGCCGGCATCAGCCCGAAGCACGGCACCCTCGGGACCGTCACGTTCGCCCGCTTTGCCGTCCAGGTGGCACTGCAGTACGAGTTCGATGCGCGCGAGAAGCCGGACAACTTCTCCACTGGCTACGTCCCCCAGGGCTCTACCTCCCCTGACCAGTACCCCCAGGCGCTCTACGGGACCGAAGTCTTCGAGCTCAACGATGACTTACGTCAGATCGCCATTGAGTTCGCGAGTACGGGCACGCTAGTCGACGACACCCGTTCGCAGGAGTACCGCGCCAACTACGCGAGCGACCCCGCGTTCGCAGCCGGCGCCGCGCCCCCCACCATCGTCGCATGCGACACCGCGACCGCAGACGTGTTCTGGTCCGGCGCGCTTCTCGCCGGAGCATTCGAGAACACGACGCGCCTCTGGACGAACGGCACCGCGACGTACTGCACCACGCAGCAGGAGGACAACGCGATCCTCGAGGCGCTCGTGCGCGGCGCGCGCGCGCGCCTCGTCGACTTCTCGCGCGTCGTCCTCATGCGGACCGCGTCCGACTTCGACCGCCCGCACCCCGGGCAGAGCGCCGCGGCGAATCTGTACCTCATGTCCCCCGGGTACGCGATCGCGATTCGGAACATCCCCGCTGCGGGCGTGCCCGTCGTCGCGGGCATCGTGGAGCATTGGGAGGCGCGGTTCGAGAGGGGCGTCAGGCCGAGGAACTATGTGGGCGATATCTTTGGCTCGCTGGGTGGGGCGCCGGACTTTGGGCCGGGGAGCATCTTCGCGGGGAAGCAGGGCGTGCGAGTCGCGCGGCGCTCCATGGGACGGCGGTTTGTGCGGGGTGGCTGAACAGCGCACTGCTTGGGAGCCTGGACATACAGCTCGCGACGCTAACAGACGGATACGAAGATCGAAATCTACTCCCCTTCAGCAGTATATTGACAGGCATTCACGGGCGCGTTGAAGCTTGAAGCAGTGCTCAAGTCGATGACACGCTCGCGGGCGCTTGCTGACTTGGCGTCTCCCAAACTCGACCACCACCCACTCTGGCACGGTGTATGGTACACGACTGCATGTCCACCAGTTTGTTGACTCTGTAGAACAAGTTCATATGCTAGGTATGATTGAGCGCTGAGTCGCATAATCACTTTGGTTGCTCGGCGAATCGCAAACCTCTGCAAAGTACCAGTGGCTGTGGCCACACAGTGGCGACACGGGACATGGCGCAAAACCCGCGCTTTGCTCTTGTGGTGTTGGATAGGAGCCGTTGTTTAGCGACGAGTTGAGCCTGGACACGATGGCTCAGGGGGCCACCGTGTATGTACAAGCCACAGCCACCCATTCAATGGTAACTTCGCGCTGCACTAGACGGCCTAGAGCTTTGGACAATGGAACACAGGTGAGACCAGCTCCGAGTCTACAATTCCTAAGAATCAATGCTGACGGCACCAACATCCGTGTCTATTTTTGCTATTGCAACGCCGCCTCAATGAATTGGCCACCGGCTCCGAGACCAATGTGTGCATTGCCACTGTGGCCCCCAGGCGTCCTGGTACCAAGCGGCGCTATAGCAACGACGTATATAAGGACTACTGCCACCCTCGAGGGACTCACCATCAACATACCCTCGAGCACTTCTCATACTCTTCACCCTCAGAACTCAAGACAGCAGCTTCTACAAACACAATGGGCACTCGGTGTCCTGACCACCCGCGCAAGTGTGCACTCCCATATGGCAGACAAACCCCTCAGCTCCGCCCCAATCCTAAACCCGGATTGCTCTTCCTTACCTCCGACCCACTGCTACCGAGCGGACAGGTGGGACTGGGAGCCCGTGCTAATGGTCTCGGACCGGCACAGGCAAGACGTCGACCTCGGTAAGCGATGTTGAGCTCGCTGCACGTCCTGACAATAATAGACGATGCAACCCCCTCGATGGTGAGTATGGTCCCGCACATACTTCCAACCTATCCGCACGTACCTAATCTCCATGTTACCAGCAGGACTCGCAAGCGTTCGCGGATAACCGCCTCCCCTGTGTTCTTCGGGGCCCACGGGCCCATTCTGCGGAGAGGGACTCGCAACCACTCCCGATGGGGCCCTGGTCAGCGGTTTCCTCGAGTGCGGATGCATGATGACTGTGGTGGTGCCCTTGGTCCGGGAAGCGCGAGAATGCGGAAGTCGCCAGTCCGTAGGTCGTTGCAAACCGGCTTTGGGGAACCCATAGTCCGTCCACAGAGCAGGGGCCTGTACCTAGGCTTCCAGCTCACGTCCCTTCGTGGTTCGGCTAGGCCCTCAAAATTGGGATGGACGCGGATTTCGCAGGACTTCTGGTCGTGTTCTCTCAAGGAGGTACGTCTCTTCAACCCACGATACCGGCGTCCGACGCAGTCCTCACCATCACTCTCTACAATCCGCAAGACAGGGACGCGCATCACGATGCCTTCTGCTCGTCACAAAGGGAAACGGTCGGGGACGGCTACTCCTTGTGAGCTGTTCCTCCACTTCCCTCCCTCCCGCCGTTCGTACTCTCTCATGTTGTGCTAAATCCCCTCATAGACCGGACCCCCGTCACTCTCGTCCGTGCTACCCGCCGCACCGCTATCGCGGACGGACATGAGAATCCGGAGAGAGCGGGGTGTCACCGACCCAGCTGCGCCCTCCTAGATATGATGACTGTGGTGGTGGTGTTGGTGGATCTTTGCGGGACCCCGCCTCACGCGCTCTACCAGAGGGACTTCGGGTGGTCCGTGCTGCCTGCCCGCTCGAGAGCGACTCTTGACTAGTGACTCTTAATTGTGAGGCACTCCGTTGCGTCTAGATGAACCATATCAACGAGTGCTAACCTCTGGTTCGACTCCTCCCTCCTAGACTGCGCTGGACTTCCGACGATGGTGTGTGTACCGCTTGCCAACAAGCCTCATTATGGTCGGAGACGGAAGAGCATCAACTAGGGTGGGTATATGCGCGCCACCTCTACTACAGACTCTGAGCTGACTTGGTCAGTCAGGACGCGGTACTCCGCGGCCCCCTGTCCACAGCGCGCACACGGCAGGCACAATGCGCGACGTCATGCACAAGCACAGACGTGCGCCGCCTGCGTGTACTCCGGATGGCCTGCACAACAGCGCGCCCACGGCGGCATCCATCGAGCACCAGACTCAGTCCAGGACCGATCATGTCCGAGTCCGCCCCTTCATCGCGATCACGTGTAGCTACTGTACCTTCTTGTAACTTGCCATACACAGCCGACCCAATAAACTCAACTCGGCCATTGACGTTCATACATCTACGCACAAAGCGTCAACAAGCCACTCTCGGCTCGAGCAGCGAGTACGCGCGGATCTCACTCGTGCATACGCAATCGCGCAGATCGGATGATGTCAGAATCTTTGTTCGTTGTCATTCCGAGTCGTATTGATACATTTGGGATCGTAGCGGTGGTAGTGGTAATAATACATAGCAGTAATAATGATATCCCAGGCGAGAGTCGTGAACGAAGCGACGAGTCCAAGGAGGGCGCTGCCCTGCCTCGCGGTGGCAATGAGCGTGATGTGGGAGGTACGCGCGAGTTGTCGCGGGTTCGATATGGATGGATGGATGGATGGATGGGGCGCGGTGGTGGTGCATGTGAGGGAGTGTGGGCGCGCGCGTGAGTTTGAGTTTTGTTTTGCGGTCTTGGGTCCGAAGCGCGCGAAGGCGCGTCGAGTCTTGCAGCAGTTGGAGCAAGCTTGATGGCGGAGGATAGGCGGCGGCGGCGGTGGTGATGCGGGTGTACGCGAGCAACGGAAGAGCTCAAGAGCGCATGGTGAAGACGGCGACGAGGACGATGGCGGTGACGACGAGCGTGGTCGCGAGGAGCGCGAAGAGGCAGCGCTTCGCCCACTTGACCTCCGCGCGCCGCATCGACTCAATTATCTCCTGCCGCTCGTACTCGGGCTTCGAGGTCTCCCAGTCCGATGGCGCCTGCAGCGGCGCGAGGAGGATGAACGCGCCGGCGATCCAGAACAGGGGGAACACTACGAGGAGGGAAACAATAGGTAAGGAACGCGTTCGCGTATGGAGTAGAAAGGAATGAGAAGACTTACGGAAGCCGAACTTGAAGAGGTACATCGCGAGAGTGGGCTGGTCCGACACGCGCGTGTACGCGGGCGGGTCGACCGAGCACTCGTAAGGCGGGGGAGGGAGGGACTCGACGTCCACGGGCGTCGCAGCGCGCGCGTCGTCGTGCCGGCTGTCGCGCGTGCCAGTAAGGCTGAGGCTGGGGGCACGGCGGGAGGTGCGCGGGGCCCCGAAGAAATCGTCGACGGAGTCGGAGAGGGTCTCGTCGACGGACGCGTTCGCGCGTGTAGAGTGGGTGCGCGCCGGGGTAGGAGCGGGGAGCTGCGCCTCAATGTCGAGTTCGGGAGTGGCCGAGCGGCCGAGGAGGCCGAAGAGAGTCGTGCGAGAAGAGGCGGCGGCGGAGGCAGACATTGTGGTGTGTGGTAGTAGGCGGAGGCTTGCTGGCTCGAAGAGATGGGACTCGAGGAGGACTTTGACCGGAGGGCGGATGATGAGGAGGCCATTGCTCGAAGTCGTGGCGGTATATATGCCCCCGACGAGACGCAATCGAGGGCGCAATCCGCGGCCATTCGCTTCCAGCAGCCGACATCTCACCCCGGCAATCCTCCCATCCTCGTCGCTAGGCACAAATTGCCTGTCCAAGTCAGCCAGCCAAACACTGCCAAGCAGACCTTCTACCCGACATCTACTGTATAAGGCAATTTCTCACAGCGGCGCCTACCAGCGCCTACCCTCTTGACGCCGCCCACTTCCTTGACGCTGATGGGCCGAGGCGCCCACTCTCTAAAGTCGATGCGAAAGCTTCTGCTTGTTGTATAGTT
Source organism: Trametes polyzona (assembly GCA_022606195.1). Classification (NCBI taxonomy): domain Eukaryota; kingdom Fungi; phylum Basidiomycota; class Agaricomycetes; order Polyporales; family Polyporaceae; genus Trametes; species Trametes polyzona. The sequence continues at coordinate 1,861,276 of JABYQF010000005.1, forward strand.
CACTTCGACATCTACATAGCCTACATTTCACGTCATTCGATATCTACCACTACGACACGCATGATAGGGCTTCACAAACTGTGCTCACTCTTGCCTTAACGTATACGTACGCTTACTACGGCGAGGCCGGTCGACGCTACTAATGCTACAACAATCGTACAAGCGCCTCGCTAGGATTGTGTCAAGAAGGAACGGCTAGGGAATGGGGGATCTGCAAGGGGCTCGATCTAGGTTTGGGGAGTTTACTGGTTCAGGGCGCTGGGTGCGGTCACCTCCGTCTTCACTCCGACCGCATTCTTGCTGGGCGGCAAAAGGTCGGGAGCTCCCTCCGTCACGGCGCCCACGCGGACGGCGCTGCCCTTGAACCCGTCCCCTCCGTCGCCGAAGAATCCGGAGTACGGCGTCGCCGGGCTCAGCGTCGCCGGCGTACGTGTCGAATACGTGAGCGCGGGCGAGACGACGGACGACTCGTCGTCCGCGTCAGCGTCTTGAGTGTCCGCTGGGCCCTCTTGAACCTGCGACAGGTTCCCGCCGGAAGATACAGTCCCCACTCCGACGTTCGTCCCGTTCTTGCGAGCCCGGCAGACACCGGTGGTAGAGACCGAGGGGGGCGCGGCGTTGCCTTGGACGGCAGAGGTGGGGTTGCGAACCGCGCGAGCGCCAGAACTCGGAAGATTGATATTGCTCTTGCTAGTGAATAGAGTATGCGTGTTCGTCTGAGGGTTCGTAGAGAGATTATGTGTGCCCGTAAGCTGTTGGGCGTTGCTGTTGGTGCTGGAGGAAACATGTTTGTAGCCGGTGTTCGTGGTGCGAGGAATGTGCGTGTTGCTAGTACGAGGCTGTTGGGTGTGGATGGAGATGCCGTTACCAATGTTGAGGCTAGTGTCGTACACAGTGTTGCCTGAATGGGGGAAGGTCTGGGTAACGGAGTTCCGAGCGCCAAGATACTGAGAGGGAAGGGTAGAAGAACGCGCGTGAAGACCTTGGACGCTGCCATCTCCTCGAACTTGCGTGGCGAGTGTGTGGTTGCGCTGGCGTGTCTTCTGCTCTCCTAGCTGCAGCTGACGGTCCAGGTCCCGGTCAAGTGAAGCAGAGAGCGCTTCTCGATGGAGACCGAACGCGCCACCATCCACTTCTGGCGAGAACGCTTGCGCGACGCGATCCTGGAGGAGGTTGGCGGCGGCGTGAAAGTCGTCCTCCGACATCTGTGGCAGGCAGTCCAGAAGACGACGATTGACATCGCGCCCAGCGTTGGCACCCGAGAGACGAGCCCCAGCGGAATCTTGGAGATGACTTGACCCATTGCCAACGCCTGTCGCTACAGTGTTCGCTCTCTGTCTGGCATGGGCCTGAAGTATGAGCTGTTCCACCGGCGTGTAGCCATGTTGAGCGCTGTTTGCACGAAGACCCTGCATGCTCATCAAAGCGAGCTGAAGCTGGCTCGGGTCGCCGAGGATGCCGTTGGCGTTCGAAGGGGGCATTTGCTGGGGCAGGCGGAGATCAGAAGCGGGGGCATGGGAAGCTTGTGCATTCAGAGAGTCAAGGGTCGTAGTGCTCGGGGAAAGTTGGCTCAGCTTGTGCCGGCCAACGGCGCCCGAGAACGGGCCCTGCGGCTGGAGCGGCGAAGGACCTGAAGGGGGCGACAGCGCTCCGCCCAACTGAGCGAGCCCTAGGTTGTTCAATGCAAGCCCAAGGTTCGGGCTCGTTTGCAGCAGGGACAAGTCTGGACTGGCAAGCGAGGGTGAGCGGGGATCGCGCTGGTACTGGGTACCCTTCAGGTTCAGGAGCGCAGCTCGTGCCATGGTCAGGCGAGCAGGCGACTGTTCGTCTTCTCTCCCATGACGCTCAGCACGCTATGGGTCATCATCGTCAGGCGCTTGTCAGCGGGGAGAGTTTCAAGACATACCCGCAACTCGCGCTGTTCGGCCGTATCTGCAAATCGAACCGAGATCCTGGATCCAGCCTCACCCTTTCCCCGAACGAGCCGGCCATGCAAACGTTCGATGATATCCTCGGCCGCGGTCCGACTCTCTAGCCTAGAGGGAAGCATGTCAATGTTGACACCGCAGGTTGTTCCAGGAATGACGGCGTACCTAACGAAGGCAATGATCCTAGGGGGATCACTTAGGCGAGTCGTGAAGAAGCGGAAACTCATGATGCGGTACGGAGAGACCATCGCGCGGAGGGCGATCTCGTCAATATCGAGCGGCAGGCCCTCCATGTAGAGATTTGTCGACGCCTCGTCGCGGAGTTGCTCCATCTTGGCTTTGAACGAGTCTGCTGGTCCAGTAGCGCACGCGGAAGGCGCAGATGCATACGCCGTGCCCGGGATCTTGTGCACTTGCTACAAAACGATCAGATTGGGCTCCGGTCAAATCGTCGACCGTCATACCTTGGAGAACGAGGGATGCAGATTGCGATACTTGCGGAGCGATTCGATGCACTTTTCCGCAGAGGAGAGCTCTTCGAACCTGGATCAAATTTCTGAGGATGCGTGCCTCTAAGTATAATTAGGGCTCTCACTTACAGTACAAAGCCGTACCCACTGAAAGAAGGTCGCGTCAGTCATGTCAGGTCATAGCGAAAAAATCAAGAGCGAGATGTGCGTGAAAAGGAGGATAGCACATCAAATACATTGTTCGTGTCTAGCGAAAGATACTCACGAAGGCTTGTCGCTCACGTGTCGCGTGAACGTACGGACGCTTATGACGTTGCCATACACCCTCGTCATCGCGAGTAGGTCTTCCTCGGGGAAATTTGGCGGGAGACCGTTGATGTACACGTTTGGAGGATGAGAAGTGGAGCTCTGAGACGCCGCAGGCGCTACATTGGCCTGTTCCTCCTCCACCTTTCGACGAGCTGTGACGGGCACGAATGGGGGAGGAAGCGACTCTACTTGGCCGTTTCGTGAAGAAACATCCTGCGTAGGGGCTGCACGAACGGACCCGCTTTAGCGAACGCGCGCCGCAGGCGGTGAGAGATTGGACATACTCGGACTACCCTGCTCGCGCAACTTGTAGGTGGCTTGGGCATTGTCGAGATCAACAGCAGTGACTGCAGGAGCTCTGGAGGTGGGAGGACTGTCAAGTTCCGAGGATAGATCTTGTATGTCGATGGGCGTGTCCAGCAAACGCGACTGAAACTGGGGTGCGGCGGCGGAAAGCGTAGATGAGATTGAAAGAACAGAAGAGGCGCTTGGGCTGGGCTTAAACCGAGGAGACGACGCGACATTAGATGCAGAACGGGAGGAGGAATCGGGAGGCGTCGGCGGAGCGTGCGGGGGGCAAGTTGACGAGGCCGCAGGCGTGGACGGCGCTTCGCCAGGAGACCGAGGGAAAGTTGAAGAGAGCGAAGGAGAACGAACGGGAGAAAGCGGCGCGAGAGCGGGAGAGCTAGACATTGCTTTACGGTGCGAGGAAACGAGGCAGGTTCGGAAGGAGGTGTAGAGAGCGCGATTTAAAAGATCGGGGCGGCGAGTGAGAGAAAGTAGGGATGCAGAGAGTAGCTGTATTTGGATGAACTCGTCGTTGGATGCCGGGCGTGGAGACTGACTTGGAGATATTTACGGGGGTATGCGATAAGCTTGTACCTGTTCGATTAGGGCTGGGGCTGTCGGACGATGTGGGTGCGGACGGGGGAACGGGCGGGGGGCGGGGGAGGGCGGTATATATACCCAGTGGCGGAGGACAGGCCGTCCATCACGCCGTCTTCTCTTCGACAGCAGGAGCTGCGTCCATGCCACTCAGCCGTCCAGATCGGGGAGAGGGATAGCATCGTGCACCGCTTCGGGCAACAGCAGACGCCTGCGGGCGGCCAGCGGAGGATCCCCCACCGCCGACTGTGGCAGACACCCACCCAATCCGGCCCATGTTGCCACCGTCCGCCGCGAGCCCGGCCGGAACGCATGGGCCATGACGCGTGAAATGTGACGGCCTGCAAAGCGAGAAAGACCCCCGGTCTTCCAGCACGACGACGGCGAGCAGATCGGAGACCTCGTCACCCTTTGTGGACAATTCAAACTTATTCCTTCATGTCCGAATATGGCAACCCTCGCACTTGGGCGCCCATCACCGCCTCTCTCCTCAGTCCGACTCCTCCGGTGTTCCTCCCACCGGCCTTCATCTGCATCGTCCCGTGCATTCTCCGCCTTCCAACCGGCACAACAACCGGAACGTCATAGTACAGGGCGCAGGGCGTTGTGGCAACAGCGCCGAATCGACGACGATGCTGTGCCGGTGTATTCGGGCGCGCCACAAAATGTGAAGACATGGTCGATCATAGGCTTCGAACTTGAATCTCGTCATGTTCCTCCGATGTCGTTTCCCCTTCCAACAGGAGTATCAGGATCGTCCAGGGGAACTTCTATTGGTGCTTGTCCCTCGGGTCCGGGATGCTGCTCAACCGACCCGATGCTCGATGGACCCTTCCAACTTCGACTTGCTCGCTGCTTATCCGGCCTCAGCGCGCAGGCCGGTGTACAAGATCCATCGTCGGAGAGCCAACAGATCTGCACGACAACGCATAAGTACTGATGGGCGAGTAGTTGACCGTACCTAGATCGATTTTACCGTGCACACTACCCAGGAATATACAGATCACTACAGCCTGGATTGAGGAAGATAGGCATGATGCCTTCGATTCGTTCGAGAGTTATAACAATACAAATAGGCAATAACGATACACGGCAGGAATAATAACTCAGGGTGTCCGTGATGGCAGTCCAGATTTTAGAAGACAGCCAGCAGGAAGCGGGGAGGCAGCAGGGCCCCTGCGGTAGGTGAGAAGGGCTCGGAGTCATGCTTGGCTAGCCTCATGAGCGCAGGACGAAGACGGTTGTGACGGCGATGCCAGCGATGGCAAAGGTAGCTGTGGCAAGCATGACGAGGCAACGCTTGGCCCACTTGACCTCCGCCCGGCGCGTCGACTCGATGAGCTCCTGTCGCTCGTATTCCGGCTTCGTCGCCTCCCAGTCTGACGGCGCTTGCAGCGGCGAGAGGAGGATGAACGCTCCTGCGACCCAGAATAGAGGGAATACTACGGAACAGAGGGCATGTCAAGACGAGCCCAAAATCCTTCAGTGGGGAAGGAAACTCACGGAAGCCGAACTTGAACAGGTACATCGCGAGCGTAGGTTGGTCCGACACACTCGTGTACACCGGCGGCTCCACCGAGCACTCGTAGGGCGGAGGAGGGACATCTTCGACATCGATGAGCGTAGAGGAGCGAGCGTCGTCGTGCCGGCTATCCCGCGTTCCGGAAAGGCTGAGTGTGCGACGCGAGCTCGAGGAGCGCGGGGCCCCGAAGAAGTCATCGACGGGGTCGGACCGCGTCTCTTCGATGGACGCGTTTGCGCGTGCGGAGTGCGTGTGCGCCGGTGGGAGGTTCGGCAGTTGAGCCTCGATGTCGAGTTCAGGAGTGGCCGGGCGGTCAAAGAGACCGAAGATAGTCGGGCGTGAGGTGGATGCGGAGGAGGCAGGCATTGCAGGCGAGGGTATGCTAAGTGACATGAGAGGAATCTGGCTGTGAGAGTACGCAGGAGGCGGGTGGCGGTCTGAGCATGACTGCTGCTACCTCGCGGTATATATGCAGTCCTGGAAGCATAACCAAGAGGAGGTCTGTAGATGGATGGAGGCAATCGAGGGGTCCAGTCGCGTGTAGCTTTGCCGCGCGATCGGGATTGCATTGATCACTCGGCCACATTCAGGAGCGCCAAAGCGAAGTAAACATGCCCAAGCGCATGTCAATTCACCGTCCTCGCTTAGCTGGGTGATGCCGTGATTCCTGATGATCCGGGAAGTACCCACATTGCGCTCTCCCTGCGATCGAGACGTCCGTCGTTGGGCAAAAACTCTCGTCGAGAGGTGGGTCGATGGTGGGGAGTGGCGAAAAAGGTAGAAGCCCACCGCGGGGGTCGAACCCGCAGCCTTGAGATTTTATGACCAGGTGTGGCTCAGTCCGTAAAAGTCTCACGCTCTATCCGATTGAGCTAGGCGGGCCGTGGTAGCAATAGCAATGATGCTAATATAGAGCGTCAGGTGGCCCTAAGACACCGAGAATCAAGTACTGGATCGCGTGACGTCAGAACCCTCCTACCCAAATCCGTGCCACTTGGACAACGGATGCCTGCGTTGGTGACACTAACCTCAGTCTTGCTATCTCTCAATCACACGGGAGAGCTGCTTCATGTAGTATGACTTAGTAGTTGTGCATGTTCAACGTGAATCATCAACTTCAGTGATCGCGCCCCGCCGATGCAGTACGTGCGTTCAGATAGCCTGATGCATTGCGCTACACACTAATGATACAGTTGGTTTGCAAAACAGCTTCCTAAGTCCATGCAATTAGCGTCCCCATCACCGCATCCTGCGCTCCTGCGTGCCCATAACCGTCCCGCTCTTGTAGAGCTCGCCGGGCTGCTCAGCCTCGGACCCAATCTCCCTCGGGATCTCGCCCGAGCCAAACTGCTCCGTACCGCGCATTTGGCGCTTGCGGTGCGAGCTGCCATCGTGGTGCATCTCCGCGCTGCTCATGCCAGAGCCGGGGTGGCCGAGGCCGTTGTGCACGTCTTGCGACGTCGCGCCCGTGAGCGTGTCCGCCGCGGACGTGGGCGTTGCGTAGGGATCCTTGTCGATCACCGTACGCGAGTCGGGCGCGGGAGGGAGCGGCTGGTTGTCGTTGTGAATGCGACGGACTGGTGAAGGCTCACGGCCGCTCGATGCGCGCGAGTTGAGGATGTCGGACTCGAGGGCTATTGTCAAGTTGTGAGCGACGGTTCGCAGAGGCATCCGAAGAGCACAGAGACTTACTCCGTGGTGGGGCTTCGCGGGTACCGGGTGCGACACCTCCAGCGGGAGGCGCGTCACGGCCGGTCGAGTGAGGTAGGTGCTCCTGAGCGCGTTGTTGACCTGGATTACCATCGTCAGGTCTGATTCTACTTAAACTGCATATGATCGTTTACTCACCTCCGTTGGGGTCGATAGAGACAAAGTGGTGGCCGGTGGTCGCCTTGTCAGCGCCAGGGATCCTGCCCTTGCTGGCGTCACCGCCGACGAAGTCGTTGTGGCGGCCGAAGGTAGCGGGGGACTCAGAGCCAGACATGTTGAAGTGTGTGTTCGAAGAGAGGGGTCGTGAAAAGAGTCGTAAAACGATGAAGTGGATGAGAAGAGATGCGAATGAGTCGTCGAATGTGTTTGTTGGTGAGGACGACTTCCCCTCCCGCCCTCGACTTTATACTCGACCCCCAAGGCGGCTCTACGGTGGCGAGCGGTGGGACGGTTGCATCATAGACGTGAGTGGGTGCACGTGCGACGTCATAGTGGATAGTCGCGCCAAAAGCGGCAGGTGCAGTTGGGACCCCTTTCGTCGTTGGAACTCCCCAGAAAATTCACCCGGCCGAGCGCGCTCCATCCGACCCTCGCTGAACTCCAAAATGACAGAAGTGGAGGATGTGTGTAACATGCGCAGAGAGCGGTCTAGGTCGTTGCTCGTCAATTACAACAGTAACCACATATGGACTACGTCTACCAACTACGTGACCTTGACCTTTCGAACGACCCGCCTGGGCGTACCATCGTCATCTCTGACCCAATCCCGCACCAAGACGTACCCGCCTCGACGGGGAAGCCAGACGCACCACACATACCAGTATGCGACCCCGCCAAACGAGATCAACCACGCCACAAGCACGTGGAGCTAGAGAACGCCTGTTCGTCAGCTTTATACACTCGTAGTACGGGCCAAACGTACCCAGTAAGGTAGATATTCGTATACGCGATATCCTCGAGCGGGAGGTACGAGCGGAACGGCGACGAGGAAGATATTGGAGAGGAAGAAGAAGAGAACGATGGGCGTCCAGGCGCGGAACGGCGGATGCCAGTCGTAGGACGCGCGCAATGCACGCAGTCGTTTGGGGAGAAACGTGTCCGGCAGGTGTATGAATAGTAGCCCTCCGGAAACGAACATATTGATGAGTGCAAGTGGGTATGATGACACTAGACATTCGCGTGTATTAGCGTGAGCGTGCAATATAGGCATCGAGTAATCCTCACGATTTAGCATAAAGAGATATGCATCTCCTGGAGGAACGAGAAGCACTAGCCCGGATGTCACCAGCCACTGTTCAAACAGCCCGGCGAATGGGGCGTTGAAAGGCTTATTACTTGCGAAAAGGGAGGAGAAAGGCAAAACGCCTTCTCGCCCGAGTTCTTGGACCACTGAAGTCGTCGTTATGAGAGTCTCTCTCTCTTGAACAGCTTGTGCTCAAAACGTACCTCGTCCATGGGTGAACAAGACGGCCAGGATGTTGCCCAACGTCGAAAGTGCGACAATCACGCTCACAACCTACAGCACCTCAGTGGACCGACATACTCGCCAGCATCGTCACGACAGACGGCCAAACTTACCCGTTCAGCACCTACGCCCCACAGCTTGCCAAAATGCAGCGCGGCCACAATCCGCCCGCTGCCGATGATCTCCTCTTTGTCGACGACCGCGAGATAAGCGACGTTGACGAGCAGGTACACAAGAGTGACGGATAGCATAGCCAACGGCGCCGCGCGCTTAATTGTCCGTACCGGGTCGCGCACTTCAGCGAGAGCGTAGTTCGCGTTTGAGTATCCGATGAAACACCTGGTGCGGGTGCGAAGCTCAGCACCTCAAGTTCTGGAAGGAGACGAGGGACGGGCGTACCAGATGACGTTGAACAGCCCCGTGACGAACGCGTTCACGCCTCCGGTCAGGGTGCCCTCCCACATCGTATCCCATTCAAAGTTCCTGGGAGGCTACACAGACCAGTCAACTTCAACGTTTCCTCCTGACGATAGCAAAGTAGGTGCTTACGTTCTCCAGTCTGAAACCCTTGACTTTCAGCAAGGACGCGAGCCCGCTGAACGCGATGCCGACCAGGACGAGGAGCTTGAACAGGCCGAGCGCGTTCTGCAGATGCAGCCCCGCCTTCAACATCGTACCGTGCAGCAGGAGCGCGGCGGTAATACAGAGCACCCCCGCGAAACGCGCGGTGTTGGGGGACGGGGGCTCGGATGGGTTCAGCGCATGCAGGGCATCTGTAGGTGGAGCGCGTCCGTCAGCAAAGTCGGGCCATGGAACACGTGTAGCGGTAAGCGCACATTCTCCGAACACCGAGCACGATGCGGCTTGCCACCCCTGTCGCGGATCAGAAGCATGAGAAGGACGCATATTGTAGTACTCTCGGGAGGGCGTGGCGCGTACCGTCAGAACAGCATACATCGCATATATGCAAGTGACGAGGAGTTTGGGCCGTTTGTAGATGAACTCCAAGTAGTTCTTCTCCCCGCCATTCCGAGGAAGTCCCTATTGCGACCAACGGTCCATCAGTAGTCGCGTCATGTAGTACGGTGGCGAATCGTGGGCGCATCCTCACCGTTCCGAGCTCAATGTACACCGCCGTTCCGCACAAGGCGACCGTGGCTCCGAGGAGCCACATGATGAGCGAGAGCCCGACGCTTCCTGACGAGCGGAGGATCACACTTGGAGTGGCGAATATGCTACGCATTGTAACGGCAGTTCAGTATCATGTAAAGAGGGCGCCGAGAGTAGTAGGACGAGACTAACCCTGTACCTATGACGCGGTTGAAGATGAGGGACGCGGCGCTACCGAGTCCTGTCCGCGTAGCAAGCGCATTAGTTGGATTCGCCATGCGTACCACACTCCAGACAGCCCTGACCTAGCTGTCGTTTGTGGTCGGGTACGTCCTCCACTAGATACCACAAGCTCTGCTCAGTCTAAACGCCGCCCGGAGATCCTAGATAGAAGGAAGGAGCTTACAACCAATGCCACCCTCGTCGTCCTGATCTAGCAGAGGGGCCGCACGTACATCGACAGAGGCGTAATTCTTTGACGCGTCCGACGCCGAGTCGTCCACGTTATCCACCACGGAGCCTCCGAGCAATGGCTCGCGTTCGGGCGCGCGCGACCCTGCAGCTGACGTCCCTGCTGTGGAAGCCATTCACGCGCGCGGTTGTGTTCGTTTGCTCTCTTCAGTTGCCCAGCTTCCCGAGCCCCGAGCCTACTGATCCCTCAGGCTGTCGGGTAGGACCTACGGGGGAATGGCAGTGATGGTCAGTATGCAAGGGGAGAAAACGCTTATCTATACGGTATGGTATGTACACTTACGGCACCGCGTGCGCGTTCCCACCTGGTGTCTGCATGTGGGTGTCGAGCATCTCTCAACTGGACCAAGGAGGATAGTGGCGCACGCAGACGCGAGGAGGTGCAATCTCACGCAAGGATGACGACGGGCCGGCGTTGACCGTGCGAGCACTCCAGTCCACGTATAGTTAGACGCAGAACTAGTCTCCCCTAGGCAGACGTCCGTTGTGCAAGCACAACGAACGTCTGCTACGTAATCTGACCCTTTCGCAGGAGGTCGCCAATTCTTGAGCGGTTCAAACTCCGCGTAGCGCCCTAGCGAATGCCCTCCCGTTGTTTGACCGCAATGCACGACCTATCGCACAATTTTTGCATTGAACGGTAGCAGAAATCAGATATGTAGACTCCTGAGGCCTTAATGTCCTCGCTCAGACCTTTTACAACGCAGAAGGTCCTCTTGGGGATTCCCTCGGCCTTCACTGGACACGAGCGCTTGACGCCTTGCCACGAGGAGGATTGATGGCGCTCTGGCAGATGACCAATGAGAGGACAGCGGAGTTGACGGCCATCACTCGGCACTGAGAATCGGGGACCTCCTCTCAACCCCTCACATTACGCTGCAGACTAGACGCAGAACTACAAGCTTATAATTCCAGACCTCATGCCTCGGGCAAAGAGACGATCTGGATGGCTAAGCAAGCGAACCAAAGACGTTCTGAGCGACAGCAGAGACCGGGGAGATCGTCTCTAGTCAAGAGACCGGACGTCGTGCGCAGTACTCACATCTGGCACTACAGTACCCTCTCAATTGGGCTAGCCCTTGCAAAGCTACTCATGTGAGTGACCATGTGAGATCGATTCGATCGATGCCTCAGATGCAGTTAGATCTCAGCTTGCCGCGAAGCTTGCATTAGCAAGTGCAGAATATATAGACGTAGAAGGTCTGACGAATGCGAGGATCCGAAGCCCGGTCATGCCGCCGGCAATTGGGAGCGCCGTGCATTCAGCAGACCGGCGTAGTACCAACGTGCGGGCAGATCAGACGCACCGCTCAAGCCACCATCAATCCGGACGACCGCGCTTCACGACGAATCGATGACATGGTACAAGGACAAGACACACGTGTGATTGCGTCTGGTGAGAATACAAGATGGTTTTCTTCTGCTTCTTTAACTTCTAACCTCCTGCCCCGAGGATCGCACCGGACCGCCAAAGCCACACTTCCGAAGAGAAGGGGCTGTTTAGACGGTGCCAGAGTCGGCGATGGTGATGCGGGCCTTGGGGGTGCCAGAAGCCGAGCCGAGCGCCTCAATCTTCTTGACGAGGTCCATGCCCTCAACGACCTCACCTGCGGGGTACGTCAGCGCAGATCCACATTTAGCTCGAGATCGGTTACGTACCGAAGACGACGTGAGCGCCGTCGAGCCAAGACGTCACAACGGTGGTGATGAAGAACTGGGAGCCGTTGGTGTTCTTGCCGGCGTTAGCCATGGAGAGAATACCAGGCTTCGTGTGCTTGAGCTGGAAGTTCTCATCTGTGCTCCCGGGTGAGCGAGGTCATCGCGACGGGAGCATATACCGACGTACCTGCAAACTTCTCGCCGTAGATGGACTTGCCGCCGGTGCCGTTGCCCTGTAAAGTTGTTAGCCGGACGTCAAATTGCTATAGTGAAGGGATCGCAACGTACGCGGGTGAAGTCACCACCCTGGAGCATGAAGTTGGGGATGATACGGTGGAAAGACGAGCCCTTGTAGCCGAAGCCGTGCTCGCCGGTGGCAAGCTCACGGAAGTTACGCGCCGTCTTGGGGACGACGTCGTCGTAGAGCTTGAAGACGAGACGGCCCGCGGGCTGGTCGTTGATGGTGATGTCGAACTGCGCGTCGCGACGGAGCAATTCAAGGTGAATTGGAGGTACAGCGATGCAATAACGGGAGTGTCAGCACATCGTTTGGGACGTAGGGAACGGGGAAGACGAGGGGGAGCTCGAGCGCGGAGAGACACTTACGAAAACGTTGGCCATGGCGGAAGAGGTGGAGAAGGGAAGGAGAGAGAGCTGGGAGGGAAGTGGACGCCGCCGGGGCTGCTCTCTTTATGGGTGGCGCAGGAAGTTGCCGATCAGAGGTCATCAGCACCAAAATCATCCCGATGTGATAATCTCGAGCGCCGTGACAATCGGTCACCATCGGTGACCCCGCCGAATCCGTCCTCTTCCTTCCGTCACGCGGCGGGCTCTGCAAGACGGCACCCTCCCTCGACACGCTGTGCATCGCGCACAGCCAACATCGTCATCTGAATATGTCCAGCGGCCGCCGTAGGACTGCTATGTATGACGACGCAGCGAACGACTGCGAGGTACTTGCGCCAGAAGTCTGCGCATGACGCACCTCCGCCCGCTCAGGCTCGACCGTTCCGCGTTTTCAGCCTATTCACCAAGACGTTCTATGTACGTTTGCTCCGGAGGTATGCCGCTGCGATGATCCGGATGGGAGATGTCTACGTCCTCCAGCTTTAAACCTGCCTGTGCTGATAGATCCTGTGCAGGCCTACAATTGCGCTTCCACTCCATGAGTACGGGCATGTCGAGGCCCCGGAACGTGCCACGCTTCCGCAGCCAATCCGACTCCCGGTCCTGGTGAGCGCACGGGCAGAAGGAGAAAAACCCTTCGCGGATCGCATGCCTGGATCCTGTTGCGGTGCATTGTATGGCCCGGCTTCTGTGCGAAGCGCGACCCTCGGTCGGCATGCAGAGTTCGTTCCCTCGGCTCTCTCTATCGCGGGCTCTTCTTTCCTTGATAGACTCTCCCATCCGACATGCCCAGTACGCGGATGTAGCGAGGCGGACGTCCACAGCATGTGGTCGGCAGTGCTTCCTTGGCCGCCTGATACCACCTGGAATGGTGACGCATGTCGAATGCGTCCCTGAACCCACCGTTACCCACACCGCTTCTTCTGCTTGGGTTGCGCTGATGCTTCTACACCACCGCAGACTCCTTCCTTTTCGGCGCATCTCGCCAGATGAGTCCAGAACGTTCGGCTAAATAACTCGTCGGCCTGGGATTTGACGCTATGCACATGCAGTAGTCGCCGAATCATACCACGGTGCTTCCCTACCCAGAGCCAAGCCACATCTCCGCTCAGGTGTCGCGCCCATGCCCTGTCAGAACGACGAGTGTGGCTCGCGCGCGCGCCGCGATGCTTCTCCCGGTCTCTTCGACGCGGATGCCGGCGACGCCTAGCCTCTGACGGGATCAAACTTACGGTCGGCGTTCTACGCATCGGGTGTTCTTGCTACTGGTTCGTTATGGCATCCTCCTTGACTGCGGCCTCGGGACGGGTCTATGGGCGATCGTCTAGGCTTCGTCTCTGGCTTCTGGGATCGGACCCTGGGAAACCTCGTACGCTGCCGTCAGGGCATGCTGGCTACCTGCTGAGTTTTTCCCCGTGCGTTTGGGCTGGGTCAATGCACCCGTATCCGTCTTATTCGCTGCAGCTGCTTTCCCGTTTGTGCTGGGATCGATCTCAAGAAGTCTGTAAGGTTTGACATCGCCGCAGATATTGACGTCCTGCTACTGGTCTTTGCACTGGCCACGTCTGGGCACTGACGGACAGAACGTGCGGTATGGGTCAACACCACTATCGTAGCACTGTGAAAGCCATGTTGTTTACCGAAATGGTACCAAAAACCGGTAAGATGGGCCTCAATGGGGATTGCGTGAGATCGTGGCCACTGCATGAGAATTGTCGATGCTGCTTCGCCTACTGGAACCCGGAATACCTGGCACCTTGTCAGCAGTATTACAGCACACCGTCCGGAAGGTCAAGCTAGGTACGTCTTGCGATGGCAACGGTACTATCTACTCGGACTGCTTTATCTACCGTGCCTTGCAGGGTGCGAACAGCAATACCCTTACACCTTATTTTCCAGGCACCACCTTGAGACTAATCTCTCGTTGCTCGGTTCTACCGGTGAGTTTTTCGCCATGGCTGAACATCTTGCTGTGCCTTGATGACCGTAGGTTGTCGGGCGGATGGAGTACACCGCGACCCCGCTCTTTACGGTGCCTCGCACAGTACGCTGGTGTCTTCTTCGACCCGACGGCTCTCCTGCGTATATTCGGTCTGGACGCACGGGGCTGTCCACACGGGCCGTTGGCGACTCCGCGGCCCCGGTGCCTCGCCGGTATTTTTCTTCGCTGAGCACTGAGCAGCGCGCGAAAAGCGCGAAAACTCTGAGCTTAGTGGACGGAACACGCGTTTGACCGTCGCGTTCTTGGAAAATGGGCCGAGGCGCAGTGTGCAGGCCCGCAGCTCTCTGCGTCATCGTATACAACGCGTACTCCAGAACGTACTGTATCCTATCGGTCAATATGAGTTTGAGACATCTGCAAGGAACGCAGAGAGGCTCCATCCTGGCAATATATCGCACAGCTGGAGAACAGCCTTCGCGTGTATCGGACCATGACGATGGTAAACGTTCGTTGGGCATAAGGCCTTACAAGTACAATAGATTAGACGAATGCGGTGCGCCTAGTGCGCCGATACTGAGCCAAGGCACGCAGCGGAACTTGTGGAGCCGGGTGGTGACCCAGTTCCATCGTGGCCTCGAAACAAGCTCGGGGAACGTGCATGGCGGCGGACTAGAATGGATGGGGACGCGAGCGTGCATGCAAAGTGCGCCGATACCGCTGCACACACGACGCAGTATAACGACCAAGTGCAGTTAGCCCGCGCGGCGATCGAGTTCGGGGACGATGGCAGCAGCCTCGAAGGGAGGATTAGACTGGGGCAGCACCAGGCCGCGCGCGGGGCGTTCGTGAGATGGGCTGGTGCAGATCTGATGGGATCAGGGCGCGCTCGGCTGGGGATTGGACGCGGGCACGGGGCGCTCGATCGAGAGGACCAAGAACGCACGCGAGAGCTTCGCCTGGCTCTTCCCGAGCCAGAGCTCATCATCCTCTCCATAAGACTCCCGAGGCGAGCCGCCTCGTCCGCTCCTTCTGTGTTCTCTCCCTCGCCCTTCCCGGCGAACGCCTGCCTCATGTCCCCTCCTGCGCCCTGACCCGCCCACGCTTCACGCATACCCGCTTACGCCCGAATCCACTGCCTGTAACGGTCAGAGGTGCCGAGAATGAGTGCAGATGGTGCAGGTATTCCGGGTTCAGTGTGCGTACCCCGCATTCATTCACGGAGCGAGTACGAGAAGCTGATCGCACCGCGCGCATATACATAGTTACATCCACAACTATCTGCATCTCACTGGCGTCGGTACGCGCACTTCTGCTACCGTTCCATGACAGTCAAAGCTAACGGCGTACAGTTGTCCTGTATTATGACTACTTCCTTACGTTCGGTGAAGAGCTCGCCAGAGTGTGGAAGAAGCCCAGATCAGTCTCGTCCATATTGTTCTTTCTCAACCGCTACCTCCCCATTCTCGGCGTGCGTCTATATCCTTCCTCGCGCTGAATCGTCTCGCTGAGCCGTCCCTAGGATATCGCGGTGAACACGGGGAACTTCTATGTGTTCCCTAACGAGCGGGTATGTCCCTACCCACTGTTATTCCGTCAGCTTGCTTACCACGCGCTATTGGCAGGGGTATGCTGATCCTATATGTTGGCATCACTTCCGCTGATATATTGCGTCGATCCCTTCCAGCTGTCGCCAATACGCGTTCTTCCGCCAGCTTCTCCTGATCATAAATCAGGTAGTTGTGTGCTGTAAGCATATCTCTTCGACCGTGGCATGCGTTCCGTTTACAACCGTGCCTTGGATAGTCATTCTCTTCCTGAGGACGTATGCTTTGTACGGTCGCGACATACGCATCCTGGTGCTGGTCGTTGGGGTCGGTATGATCCTCCTTGCCGTCGCCTGCGTAAGTCTCTCAACGAGGCCTAGACTCTGCAGCTGCTGACCGGATGCACCAGTGGTCCATAGTAGGCCAGCACCAAGATATCGAATTGCGCGGAGGTTGCCATCTTTTGGCAGAGCGCATGACGTGCGTCAGATTCGATGACTGCGGTCTTTCATATCCTGACATTTAGACGCAATATGCCATGTTCTACAGTGCCATCAGTGCGTTTCCATCCGAACGGTCTGCTTCCGCCCATGTCGCTCACTAGGCGTGGTTTACAGGGCTGGCCGTGTCATGGGAGGCACTCTTCGCATTCGACTTGATGGTGTTCACGTTGACCGTGTGCAAGACGTTCCGGGAACGGTTTCGACACCGCGTCACGTCCGGGCGACACGACATTATCACGCTGATCCTCAGAGACGGTACGCCGTGCACCCACGCCGTCCACGGAGCCACGCTGACCGAAAGCTAATCCCGCAGGTTCCATGTACTTTGCGTACGTCCGGGACAGACCTCCCCCCGCTGGCCGTCTCACGTGCTGACTTCTGCTCGTCTCCGCCCGCTCGCAGTGTCATGGCGTCCGTGAACTTTGCGAACACGCTCACGTTCTACGTAAGCCCCGTCCCACAAGCTCCCTCTCTGTCTCCGCGTCTGAACGTTCATCCTGCAGTTCCTCGAGGTGCGCTCTCACACGCCTCGGTCAGCCCGGGACACGTGGCATGTCTAACTTTGCCTTTTCCCGCTCTTGCCCTCCCCGTTCCGTTGCACGGTCCTGCCACCTCCACCACACAACCGTCGTGCTGTCACTGTCCTCCGCCTGCGGTCTCGCCGCCGCCGCCGCCGCCACAACAGCCCGTCCTCCGCGGCTGCCTCTCGACGCTCGCGAGCAGCGTCTCGGTGACGATGATGTCCCGGCTGATGCTCAACCTCCAGGGCTCCGCCGCCGGCCGGGACCGGGACGCCGCGGGCGGCGGGACGTCGTCGATGTACCCCACCACGTCGGACAACTCGACGTCGATGCTCTTCACCTCGCGCATCTCCATGCCCCTCGGCATCGGCACGCTCGCGACGCTCCACGGGAACGGGCACGGTGGCCGCGACTCGGTGCTCGTGCGCGACCCCGACGGGCGCCATGCGGAGGCGCGTGGCGGGTATATTGGGGAGCTGTACGAGCTGAGGGAGGTCGAGTATCGGGATAGCAGGGACGGCGCGCTCCAGATCCCCGTTGAAGACGAACACAAGGTGTGAAGACCCGGAGGTAACATGTTATAATCCTCGAGAAAACGCTGGCGTCGCCCACGGCGGCGAGCTCATACGACTCGGCACGGTGAGGTGCCGCGTCGAGTCTGTTCGACGACCTTGGGAAGGGGGATGTATCCGTGTACGAATTAGACAGACTACCCATACATGCATAGCCTATACTGTACAGCGTCCTACTTAGTTACTCCCATTCCCGTCATCTCATGTCATCCCATACCATCTGTACCCCTATGTACCCTGCATATTCCCCACGCTTCTCTGATTCCCCTCGACGAACGTTCAGCTAGCCTGCACCCACCCTGGAGACTTCGTTCTTGCATCATTGCACAACGCGATATGTACTAGGTACGGAGACCTCATAACAAGTCCCTATCGATTAGTGGTTAGATCATCACGTTGTGGTCGCACAATTCCGTGAAGACGCCGGCTCGAATCCGGCTAGGGACATCTTTTTCTTTGCCGGGTCTCCTACGCCGGCTACCGGGCAACAGGCGCCCAGCACGCCAGCGGCCATGGATTCAAGACCTTCTGTACTTGCACAAGTTATCAGTTGCCACTAGCTCCGACAGTCGAGACGCAGTATTTTTGGCGCATTTCTGTCCATGTGCGCACTGCAGAGCAGCTACACTGTATACGTGTCGTACAGTGCGCGCGGGCGCAGGTCCGAGTGCAAGTGCTTTCGGAGTCCGGAGAAATGCCAGCAGTTTTCGCGAAGCCGCCTTTCCTCGGGAGCCAAAGCGTGATGCACGCACGGGATCCGCCAGGCGCGCGCAGACACAGCTGCCAGCATTACAACAGTTTTCGTTCTTTTATGTAGGGGACGACTGGGGGACGACGAGGCAAGGAGCGTGTTTGACTAAACGACTGTGAGGTATACACATGGGGAGGCAATCGTCCGCATCGACCTCCCATGGGAGCAAGACCGGCGTGAGAGACGAGAGAGTAGCAGTAGTGGAAGAAAAGAGTAGGGAGAAGAAGTGACATGACCGTAGGTAGTAGACGGTTCAGTATACCCAGAGGGAAACGGCGAGTGACTCAGTATCCGGTGCGCCAACACCATCGTCCAACCCAGCCCAAGCTGAAGCACGCGAGGACCCTCCCTACGCCTGGCCCGGCGGGGAGCAGCGAGAGAGAGGAGGGTTTTAGGCGAACATGTACCCGAGGGCTGCGAGGGCGACGGCGGCAAGGCCGTTGGGCGCAGAGAGGACGCCAGCGCCGTTGGGCTTGCCGCTGTCCTGGGTGGTGGTGTTGCCAGTGCCGGTAGTCGTCGCGCTCGCACCGCTCGCGGTCGCGGTCCCGGAGGAGCCAGCGCCCGTCGCGGAGACAAGGTTCGAGGGCGTTGCGGACGAAGCGGGGTAGGAGGAGCCGATGGCCTTAATCTCGAACGGCTTCGACTCGGCGTATACCTACGGCATAGTGGTCAGCGTTGCCGGGAGGATAGAAAAAGAGCGGATGGAAGCGCGCAGTGTGCGAGAGGAGTTGGGGTAGGGAGAGAGAGAGGGACGCGAGTGATAGTGCGGGAAAACTCACGTCAGTGTTGTTGAAGGGGTTCGCGAGCTGGACGGTGTAGCCGGTAGCGGGTGTCATGTTGATCTGGTCCTTGGTGACGAGCTTGGAGCAGTCAAAGTTGTTCTGCTGAGAGTAGAACGCCTGGGGAGAGACGAGGATCTTCGGGTCCGAGTTGGCGAGGCTGCGAGGGGGGTTGGTTTCAGCTGATCGTGCATGGGACGAGCAGACGGCGCGACGCACAGGACTGTGAAGTTCGTGTAGGGCGAGGTCTTGCATGTCCAGGCGAGGACGTTGTCGGACTGGGCGACTGTTCGACATAACGGTCAGAATCTGTGTTCATGAGACTTGGAGGCGGGCAACGGACTCCACCACAGGTCGGGGCCTCCGGGAACGACGATCTCGAGCTGAGCGACAGCGGTGCCGGCGAGGGCGGCGAGAGACGCGGAAAGAGCGGCGGTGGAGAACTTCATGGCTGTCGAGGAGGCGGGGGACCTGGGGCCGGGGGCGTGGCAGGGGACGACGAGGGGAGAGGGCAAGAAGCAGCGGGGGCGGTTGATGGACGACAGCGTGCTATTTCCCGGCGGGGCGACAGGAGCTGGAATCGACGGCTCCTTGCTCGGTTGAACTTGCCGTCCGCCCTGGCAGTGTCTCGGCCTCGACGGCGCACGCCGCCGGCCAACGGCGCATCATCTCCGCCATGCTCGGCCGGTCGCGTCGTCGAGTGTGCTTGCCTTCTCCCGTCATCGTGCCGCTGTGTCTTGTTATAACATCGCGAACATCAGCATAGGAGCAGAAGAGCCTGCCGAGACAGGGGGTACCCACCCTTGCGATCCGTCGTATTCCTGCTTGACCCAAATATTCAACTGTTGCAGAGTGCTTGGTGCTTGGCTCTGATCATGGTACAGTGTCTTCGATGTCGTTGAACCGAGTCTCTTTGCAGGGACAACCAGCTGACGAACTTGTACAGAGATATGTCGTCCGCCGACTTTCGGTAACTCACGTACTGCGGAATTGCTCAGTCGTTGAACGCCGCACAGCTCCAGCCAAACCACAATGGGCCCTCGACACACAGGAACGCACATAACAGAAATAGCTACGCCGGACATCCTCACAGCTGTCGAAGGTCGTGCCCCGAGCCCCAACGCAAGCAATATCCTACACGAAACAGAGTTTTATAGCCGTCCCTTCGGTTGGCAATACCCCGAGACCGGGGTCTCATAGCGTATGCCGTGGGGTGCGCGAGTGCATAGGAGCTAGGTGTGACGCGCCGATTCCTTTGGTTCCTGGCCACGGCTGTGTCAGAATTCTTCCAGCTTTGCCACTTCCCTCCAGTCAGTAAGAACGCTATCCTGAAGGTTATATGCGCCCTGACCGTCGCTGTCACTTCAGCGACCGCCGACCATCTTTCTCAGTTCCGTTCTATCCCCACTTGCTTTCCTTCTTTCGCTATGGGCCCTTCAGCGTTCCCGAATGTCAGGCGAACCCCAGCCTCGGTGAAAGTGAAACCGCAGACAGGGTGCACATTGAAGGCACGCCCACGATGGATCGTGCGGGGGGTCAGGGTCTCGCATGAGCCGAACTTCAACCGGTCTTTATAACGGCCCAACCACGGTGGGTACGGTGTTTTGTCTGAACGTATCTGCTGTATGGCTGACGTCTACAACGAGGCGCACACTGTAGCAGCCACGTTGTGGGCATAGTATGGTATTCAGCGATACGGTGGAGGTCAGTGATGCTATCAGCGTCAGTAGCATTCTCTTTGTTCCTAACCCATGCGTAACTCTTGCTCATCGCAGTATCATACGAATGTCCTTGGGCCTCCTGGGCACTATACAGCCATGCTCGACCTAGGTTTTCTGCGCCTCGATGACGCTGTCAATGACGATGTTCCTCGCTTCCGTTCTATCCCCATTAGCTCGTCATCTCTCGTCGTGGGCAGTGCGGCATGCTGCGGCTTTGGGCAATCCTCCCACTCGGAGCAGGTAACGTGTCGGACAGGGGGGCATACCTACGGGAGACCGTACGCAAAGGGGCCAGGGATTCGCGTAAGCCGGACTTTCGCCGGTTCCTACAGCTACAGTGAGTGGTACAATACACCTAAACGTGTACTCCGCGTGGCCAACACTACACAACGAGGCGCACACCGAGGCTCTCGCACAGATTGGGTGGTCCTCAGTGATCTGGCAGCTCACCCACTGCGAACATAGTCCGCAACCGCCGTTCCTTCACTTGCGGTCCGTCATCGTGAGAACGTCACCCTCGGGCGTCCGCGGGGTAACGGCACCGCAAAGCACTCGGTTCTAAGTGCCGAGCTCCGTCAGAGGTATCCCACGGAATTCTCGACAGCGTAGTCCACGCCTTGTTGTTGCGCTTATTCCGCGGCTGTGGCACACACCTATGGTCGGTGATGCCATCGGCGGCGGAAAGTTGGGGGCGTGGTCTCGCAACTGTGGCACGTTTACGCACGACGAAGGTGTAGGTTTGGGCTCCATCCGAGCCTATTCTCATCACAGCGGATGCCGTTCATCGTTGCCTCACCGCATTGCCGTGCTTATGCCGCCTTCCTGCCTTCATGTTGCCCGATGCTTCTTCAGGGAACATCCTTCCGCCAAGCGTGCACCCCCGGGATCCGCGCGTACATGGTATTCACGCCATCCTCCTAACCGGCACTCCCGCAGGCATCGTCTCAGCTCATATACTCGTGCTCACGGTGCGCTCTCGCCAGTGCGCCCTCTCCGAGCCTCCTTCTTTCTCCCTACTCTCTCTCACAGGCCCCCCTGCGCGCCATGGCTGACACACCACACCTTGCCTCTGAGAACGCGCCGGGCGGAGCCGTTGAATGGGAGGAGTGGGATGGGTTTTCCTCACTGGACGGACATGCCGCCAACCCGGGCGCAATGATTTTGGAGCCTCCACTACAAGCGACCGATTCCCAGTCAAGTCGCACACCAACCCCTACTAAGGCAAGCCGCATACTCGGACTGCGGGATGGCCAAGACGCGCCATCAGGCATGAACAGCTTCAGTTTCGGCTTCCAGCGCAAGTACGTCGCCTCCACCCGTACGTCCATCAGGCAATTGCTGACCTCTAGGCAGGCTCCTCTCCGTCCTAAAGAACATCAAAAAGTGCTGTTTCACCTACAATGCCCCTCGGACGTTCACCACCCATCCCAAACCAGCTCGCCGGGTCCTTCCCAAGTTTGCCCTATTGATGCAGTACGTAACCATACATGTTTTGCGTCGGTTGTAGCTTACGGATGTGAGCCAGGGAGACGTACGAGTGCACGGCTTGCCTCACCAACATTGACGTTTCAGAAGGACCTGCGATACAGGTGCAGTGTGGCCACCTCTACCATGGAGAATGCCTCCTCCAACTGGTGCAAGTCTCCATGCGCTCTCCCACCAACTTCCCTCCCCGGTGCTGCAGAAAAGACATCTCCCCGCTCTCGTTCGAGCACCTCCTGAGTCCCGAGCAGAAGGAAGAGTACGCCCTCCGCGAGCTCGAGCAATCGACGCCCCGCCGGGTGTACTGCGCGAACCCACGCTGCAGCCGCTTCCTCGGCGCACGCGACAAACGCACGCCCGTCCTGGTCTACCCCTGCCCCTCGGCCGCCTGCGGCACGCTCACCTGCGCGCGGTGCCGCGCCGCGGTCGACCCCTCCCCGGGCGCGCCCGTGCACGCGTGCGGGCACGAGCCCGCGCACCGCGCCGCGCTCCGGCTCGGACACACCCTCGGCTGGGCGCGCTGCCCGGAGTGCGAGCAGCTCATCGAGCGCGACGGCGGGTGCTCGCACATGACGTGCGCCTGCGGCGCGCACTTCTGCTACGGCTGCGGCGGCAAGTGGCAGACGTGCAGCTGCGTCGAGTGGCGCGCCATCGAGCTGCCCCCTGGCCGTGGACCGCGGGCGCCGCAGAACGCCGGCGCGGGCAGGCGCGTGCGGGAGCGCGACTTGTTCGCGCCGCTGCAGGATGCTGGGGATTTACGTGGGCGCTTGACGTTGTGGGCTCCACCGACGCTCGCGACGCCTCCGAGGGCGCCTACGGATTCAAGACCGTCCCAGCCCGTCCCCGCACCACCCAGGGAACGGCCCCCCGAAGACGACACGGTTATGCGGTCGCGCACTGTACCCTCGGAGGTGCCTCGTGAAGTGCACCATCCGCTCGCCCGACAGGTCTCCCCGGGCAAAACCGAGTCCGTGCAAATGTCGATATTCACCGTCCAGGAGGATCCCACGGAAGGCTACGTCGGGTCTTGTCTCCCCTTCAAGCCGGATACGCAAATACTGGCTCGGGGCGAGAAGGCCCGGGTTACTCGTGAACGGTCCGGCGCCCGTCGCGCCGCCACAATGTAGTACGGTTGGCCTGGGATCGCCGTCATGGGGCGGGAACGTATAATGTGGGTGTGGTCCGGGTGGACGTGGATGACACTTGCCGCGCTTCTTCCTCCCTCGCCCGCACAAAGGGCAAGGCATATTGATAGGGTTTGATCCTCGATCCCCTGCGCTCTATGTATTCCGCTGATATATTCTGCTGGCGCCTTGTCCTGCTAGGTTTTGGCATCGCGTCATATTACTTAGGCATCCCGAGTAGCTTGTATTCTACATGCGCTACGGTCCTCAGCCTCCTACTACACACCACTCCAATAATCACCACATCAAGAATATTAGTCCACGCCCACCCGCCGGGGAATGATCGTACAGCCCCCAGCTTCTCCGGCCACCTTGCGACCTCTGGCCGGCGGCATCATGTGTGCCTGCGAAGGACGCCCACTGCTGACGGCCAGGACACTTCCGAGGAACCGCGAGCCTCGTGCGTGTCTGCTGCGAGGCCCTCATATGCACACGGCCCATATACACCCAGGCTCTCGCGAGCGCCGTACAACAACACTAACAACCCCCGCCCCCCGCTGCAGCTTCTTGCTGCAGCACCACTCCCTACCTCCCTCCCTCTCCCTCTCCCCCGCACATGGACTGGGTCCCCGACGACGACGATCCCTGGGACTACGACGAGCGCTATGAGGCCGCATCCATCGCAGACACGGCGGAGCTTGCGCACAGGGCCAGATACTCGGGAGACGACGAGAACATGACCGTCGAAGAGGGCTCCTATCGCTTCGTCGAGGCCGGTACCGTCGTCTCCTTCCGGTCCTCCGTGTTCTCCCTCCCTCCCCGGGCTCCGACGCCACCGACGAAAATGGCCCGGGTCATGTCCGCGATTAGGGCGATCCGCCCTCGGAGGCCTCCCAGGCTTGGTGACGTCTCTGAGGCGTTACGGCACGCCCGCTCCCGTCTTACGCGCAGGTAAGTAGATGCAGTACTTATTCCACACCGAGCGCCGAGCGCCGAGCGAGACACGACTCACCCTAATTGTACAGCGTCTCCGAAGGGGTATGGAGCATTCGGAGGACCTTGCATGACCGCCCGCGCGCTCTCAACCTCCGGACCGTGTTTCGTAGGCGAGCAGGCCCACCTCCGCCCCTCCGGGAAGTCCTGACCATGACTCCCCGTTCTTCCATATCAAGGTGAGCGGTGGAATTTGGATCCCGTACGTCAGGCTAACGACTTCGTGCGGCCAGTCCCAGGTCGATCGCGGAATGCACGGCGTGTCGTGTAGACCTTCTGGAGGACGATCCCGACGCGATCCGCGTCCCTTGCGGGCATCTGTACCACAGCGAGTGTCTCGCCATGCTCGTCAACGCCGCCGTCAACACCCCCTCGCAATTCCCCCCACGCTGCTGTCGGCGCACGATTCCCACCAACCTCTTCCGACGTCTCCTGGACGCTGACCAGCGCAAGGCCTTCGACCTCCTCGAAGAAGAACGCTCCACCATCCGCCCCCTATACTGCGCCAACCCGCGGTGCAGCCACTTCCTCGGCCCGCGGGACAAGAACGTGCACGCCTGCCGGGACGCGTCCTGCAAGACCCGCACCTGCGCCCGGTGCCTCGCCGCCGTCGAGACGCCTCCTCCGCCGCCTGGGGCCAGGCAAAACCAGCGGCACGGGTGCGCGGGCGGCGCGGACGGCCAGAAAAGCGGCGACGCGGCGCGGCGCGCGGTACTCAGCCTCGGCACGAGCCTCGGCTGGGTGCGCTGCCCCGGGTGCGAGCAGCTCGTCGAGCGCAACGGCGGGTGCCCGCACATGACGTGCCGGTGCGGGACCGAGTTCTGCTACGGCTGCGGGCGCAGGTACAACGCGTGCCGCTGTGGCAGGGGCGCCGCTCCGGTCGCTCTCCCCCAGCCTGGTCCACCCCCCTTTGTGATCACACCCCCACCCCGGCCCCCTCCCCAGCCCATGTTTTTGGCCCCTCCCCAAGTCCGCGAAATGCCATCAGTGGCCGCCATCCCTTTGTGCCCGCCGACCCCTCCTCCTCGCATGTCCTTGTTCGAGCAGCCTGGGTTCCGGGCCATGGTCGTACACCCCCTGCCGGACGCCCCGGACGTATCCGAGTATTTCAGAGTCCCACCCAGCGGCGGCCAGAGGGAGACGCACGGCGCGCGGTCGCACGAGACTCCGCACGTCCATTCCAGGCGACCCCCGACCCAGGAATTCGAGCAGGGGGCCTCCTCGTCCGCTGCGGCGCGCCACCCTGCAAGACGTGCGCCGCCGCCACACTCTGCCCTGCCGCAGAACGTGGACACGGAGGAAGAGAACCCGTCCGCGCCCTCGAGGTCCTCTTTCTCTGCGACGCGGATTGAGCTGCACCCTGCACCAGTCGTCGTGCATGGTTTACTAGGCTATCTCGGGTGGATAGTACCAGGACCGCAGGGGCCTTACGACAGGCAGTACTGGGGCAGCGTGCGGGACAGCATGTACGCCCCCGCGCCCCGACACTCGCCCACCGGGACGGGGCAACCCGGTGATTCGGGCGACACAACTGGCCTTGCAACTGTCAGTATCCCTCCCGCGCAACCGGTTGGAGGTAGCCAGGCGACGCCCTCTGCGCCCTCAAGGTCATCCTGGTCCGACGCACAGTTCGGGGACGCAAGTGCCCGGAGCGAGTTCGAGTCGCCCGCGTCGGACCCGGAGGATGAGCTGGCGACGCCGACGACGCCCGCGGTGGATCCGTACGAACTGGTTCGCAAGCTGGGTGAGCTTGCTCAGCAAAGCCGCGCGCGGTCACGGTCGCCGAGGCGTCCTGTCCACACGGAAGACAGTAGTATGGCGCTGGACAGGATTTTGGTCGCTGACAGCTGAAGCCGTATACGTGAGACATCCCGTACTACTATTCGCAGAGTGTTCGAACGAAATGAAGTAACGGTAGCTTTGTAGTATATGTACCTGCTTAGTCCGCGCGTGGAACTCATGTATCATATCGGCGCGGATTGAATATTGAAGACTCACTGTGCATTTATGGCATTGTATGTACACCATCCTGGGTCAGACGTACTTGCGAACATCTCGCCTTGAGACATCGCTGCTAGTGGTCGTGTATGACAACATGTTGCAGGCAGGGAATGCGCCGAAGGGAGCCCTCAAGGAGCTGGGATTGCAAAGCAAGCGAAAGCAAGGTGTACATGGCGCAGCATACATCCCATATCGTCATATGCATGTAAAGAAGGACAACGTGAGGCAAGCCATCTGACGATACTTTTGGTCTCGTAAATGCCAACCATCGATGGCCGTGGTCATACAGCCGCAGCTCAGAACGTCGAGGGACGGTGAGCGACGAAGGTCGAGCGGACCTTCTGGACGCGGTGGGGCAGAGGGAACTTGAGCTTGGGGACCAGGAGCTGCTTGATGTAGGGGCGGCGGATGTCCTCGCTCTTCTCGATCTCCACAACACGGAGGATCTATGTGAAGCTGTGTGTCAGGGATGTCCTTGGCAAGCATTAGCGCAAAGTGAGCGCACGTGGATGGACCGGAAGCGGGCACGGTGGCGAGCAGCCATGTCCTGGTAGAGCGCCTTGACGGCGTCCGCGCGGCTGAGCTCACGGAACTCCTTGTACATGTTGTGGGTACCGGAGCGAGAGTCGTAGCGGAGCCAGATGCCGAAGTTCTTGATCTTCAGAGGCTTCTTCTCGTGAATCTAGAGATGCACGTCCCGCGGACGGCGATTAGTCCCTACTCCGCCTGCCACTTGAACGGCTGCAAGGGATAATACACACAACGTTGACGCCAATGATCTCGCCACTGGCTTTCTTAACCTTCTTCAATTGCCTGGACGAGCAATGAGCATGGGGGATCACGAGATGACGAGATACTGATCCTTGGAAAAGAATGTCCAGGACGTTAAAACGCACCTCAAGAAGTACCAGAACCGCGACTTCGCAACCACCTCATTGGGCGCAAAGATGCGCATGCGGTAGATCTTGGGGGTGGGCTCCGCCTCGGTGGGGAGGTGGCGGCCGACGACCTGGTATTCGTTGAAAGGCATCTAGAGACGGAGAGTCGAGGATGAGCGAGCCGTCCTTCATCCGGAGTGCGAGAGTTCCATCCAGCATCGTAGAGAGCGATTCTGCCATAGTTTCGCGATAGACGAGCTGCACAGAGGACCGAAGGGGCGTGCGGAGGCGGCGAGTACTCACTTTGAGAGAGAGACCGGCTTACCCTTGAGTTGTTGGCGTTGGCGTTGTCGTTGACGGCCTCGATACCTTCCCTGTTCACGGGCGCTGTGGGAATAAAGTTTGCTGACTTGGACGGAGTCTCAATCGAGATGTTAGACGCCCGTATTTTCCTCGGGCGCCAAAAGTCCAAGACCTTCCTGCCCATTGTCATCGTCGACCACAGTTCGTGCGACTTGCTGTGTTTTCATAGCCTCCTCAGTTTGCTTGACGGCACCTGCGTATTCGACGTGATCTTGCGAGATGAGCACCTCGCTGCAACTGTAGTGTGAAACCCATGTGCTGCATCACTTTGAGCAACGCGACCTCTACCCGTGGTCGTGCTTGTCAAGCATGCGATGCTAGATTGAGCTGCCTTGTGCACCGGGGTCTGCCTGAATCACCGGAGTGTACTGGATCGTGATGGTGCGCTACCTGGTATTGTCCCCGACATCCATTCGTTCGGCCCTTTATGTTCTCGTACTAACAGTTCTACATCCTTCAGCAGCAGCAGTAGTACGCCTGAGAGAAATCATTACCTGTATCAATTCCTTTCTAAACGATCCTTCGCGCTCGCTCTGGGAGAGTTGCAACCACAGGAGTGACTTATGCAATATAGGGATATTCACTCAAGAGCGACTTTCACGCCATGTGTTCAAGCAGGCTGGAAGGCACTAGATCACCGAGCAGCTTAGACCTCCCTCTTCTGCTAGACAAAATCGCTGCATCTCCGTCAAATAGCTATCCTCTGGATACAATAGTCTCGGTTCCAGACGTACTACAGGTACTCTCCCCCTCGCACGCTCATTGCATTGGCCGAGGGAAGCGTGTCGGGCGCACTTCAACTTTCTCAGGAGGCAGAAGTGCGCGGGGAGAGACCTTGATTCTCACAAAGTCGCTGGGGTCGCTGAAGCCCAGGCAAACCGTGGACCTCGGTGATACCAACCGTGAATCCGTATTCCAAGGTTATACACACACCGTGATGGCCACTGACGAAGACATGCGAAAAGGCGAGTGCGGTACAGAGTGTCCAGAAGTGCATATCTCATCTCGTTTTGCCCTTCCGACAGAGCCGCACATAGTCCTCCATGCCGCCCTCAAGCAGCTCTAGCTTCTTCTTCCTCACCGCGTAGACCTGCTCTGCAACTTCGGAGACGAAGAACTGGTCGTGCGAAACAATGACGACCGCCCCGCTGAACTCCTTGAGGGCGACAATCAAGGCCTCGGTCGTCAAGTAGTCCAAGTGGTTCGTCGGCTCGTCCAGGATGAGCAAGTGCGGCGAAGAACCGAATGTACTGAGCGCGAATGCGACACGGACCATTTGCCCGCCGCTGAGCGACCGCAGCGGCTGCAGCGCGATGGAGCCCTTGATGCCGTACTTGCCTAGGTGAGCGTAGCAGTCCTGCTCGCGGTTCTCCGGATTCTTCTCCATCAGCAGCGACAAGGCGGACGTTTCGACAGAGTATCCATGCAGCTCGTCGACGTGGTGCTGGGTGAAGTACCCGATCTTCGCCGACAGGTGCCGGTTGATTTTCCCCTTCAAGGGCGGGATGTCCCCGACGAGAGCCTTGACAAGCGTCGTCTTGCCGCTCCCGTTCGCACCGACGATGGCGATGCGTGCGGTTTGGCCAATGTTCAGCGTCACGTCGCTGACGAGCGGCGGCTGCCTCTTGTCGTAGCCCACTGAGACACCCTCGACCTCGATGATCGCCCCCGCCTGGCGCAACGGCGCTGGGTCGGGGATGCTCCACGACGGGGCCTGCTCGATCTGCTCGAGGACGACGTCGTCGCGGACCTTCGTGTGATAGCCGCCGCGGTCGCGGTTCAGCTTGAAGCGGTGCCCCTTGTCGTTCACCTCCATCCCTATCCTCTCCAGCTTGCGCTGCCTCGACGCCGCCTGCGCCATCTTCTTGTCGTCGCCGGCCTTACGCGCCTGGGACATCGCTGCCTGCACCGTCTTCTCCGCCGCGGCCTTCTTCTTGGCGATCGCGTCTGCCATCTTCTCGAGGTACTTGCGCTTCTCCTCGGTGTGCTCGAGGTATTCGTCAAAGTCGCCCACGTGGTACGTCAGCGTCTGGTTCTTGAAGACGATGATCTCCTCCGCGACGGCGTTCAAGAAGGCACGGTCGTGCGACACCGTGACGATCGTCGTGTCCGCGAGCTGGCTGAGGTAGTCTTGGAGCCAGACGATGGCAGGCAAGTCGAGATGATTCGTCGGCTCATCGAGGAGCAAGATGTCCGGCTCGATGTGCAGCGCCGACGCAAGCGCAACACGGATCCGCCACCCTCCAGAGAGCTCTCCAAGAGGGCGATCCTGCCACGCAGGTGGGAAGCGCAGGCCCTTGAGGATGCTCCGCGCCTTCGCCTCCGCCGCTTCCTCCCCGTATAGGTCCATGGCCCCAAACAGCTCCGTGAGCAGCTCCTGCGCCTCCGCCGACGCGCGGGTGATCTCCTCCGGTGACAGCGGCTCCGCGTTCTTCGCCCTCGCCTCCTCCACCAGCTTCTCCTGCTCGATGAGCCTCTTCCGTGCGTCCGCCCCCCTTGCCCCGCTGCGCTCCAGCGCAACCTTCTCCGCCGCCTCCATCTCGTCCCTCAGACGGTCCATACGCACCTCCCGCATAACTCTCGCGACCTCGGCCGGGTCGTCAGCCTCGAGCGCACCCTGGACGCGCTTCAGCTCGCGGCGGGCACGGGCGGCGGCGCGGTCGGCGTCCATGACGACGCGGACGACCGGGCGCGCCATGTCCGCGCCCTCGAGCTGCTCGACGTAGAGCACGCGCACGTTGGACGGGAAGCCCGCGAGGAGCTTGTGCCCGAGCGCCTTGAGGAGCGTCGACTTGCCGACGCCGTTCTGCCCGACGAGGCCGTAGTGCACGCCGCGGAAGAGGCGCAGGTTCGCACCGGCGAGGAGGGTGCGCGGGCCGATGGCGAGCGTGACGTCCTTGATGTCGATGTCGTTCGAGAGGGTGGTGAGCGTCTCGGTGTGGAAGCGCGATACTTGGGAGGTCGCAAAAATGGGCGCGGTCCCTCCTCCGCCGGTAGATTCAGGGGTCGGGGTCGGGGTGTTTGTTTGGCGTTTCGACGCGGTCTTGCGGGTAGACATCGTTGCGGTGCTATTCGGTAGCTGGTGAGGAGTGCTGTTGATAGCTGGGGATGGGTGTGCTGCACTCAGTATGCCGCATGGTGTAGATGGTCTGTTGGCTCGTACTTACCAGAGTCTCGGTTCGAGAACGGGTGTGTGGGGATGAGGGTCTGGACAAGGCGTTGGCTGATCGGGAGGTGTATACTTGAGGGAGCTCGGTCCCGCAGCGGGAGTCAACTTCACCGGCGGCATCGAAGCGGCCCCAACAACGTTGCGGCCCCCCAACCTACCTGCCACAGTGCAGCTGCATGGAGTCGGTACGGTGAGATGTGACGGCACCGATATGTCACGGCTATAGCGGTCCCGTAACGAATGACTAGATCCAGCTGGCAACATGAAGTAACATTGACGGGGCGATCATGACACTGCCGTGTGGTCAGTAGGGGGTGCTTTAATTGGATTGAGAGTGAGTTGTCACATCGGACAAGAACGGTCGATACCGGCTCAATCAAAGCAGGGGAGTGATAGCATACAAACCGCTTGTGGACGGCGATGGTACACGCATGGAGACACCAGAGGCAGCGGCGTGGGCAGGGTGTTCGTACAACCATTTGGATCATTGAAGCTCGTGCTCGCGGTTACTTTACGGTTGTCAACGGGCAGGATTGTTGTTGTACGATCGACCGGGGTGCACGCATATACAAGTTCGTGGATTGTTAGCCTGACACAAGTAGCATGCTGGCACCGTATGGTGTTGCTGTATCGCGCCAGCCTAAGAAACTCGACTGAACTCCGAGCGAATATACTGTATCATCAAGGACTTGCTCGATTCTGGGTTCAGCACGTCAACTCACTTACCCACTTACCCACTGTCGTTACATGCACGTAGAAGAGACGTCGCTCGTTGTTGCAAATGAACACTTTCGGCGGCCGTCCTGATAGTGATCTAACGAGCAGTGTGCGCCGTGGATGCCTGAGCAGTTTAAGGCGTTTAAAAGCTGTACCTCGCTTCTCACGCTTGCAACCCCTTGTTAGCGGCTGATGTTAAGCATATGTTTATGCCATACCTACAACGTTCCTGAACGGATGGCCGAGTTGGTGTTATGCACTTGAAGAAATCCCCCTGCTTGTGCACCTACCTTCCGGCCTACGGTTTGCCCGGACACCCCTCCATGAACACGAAATTATGAGGCAAAGCATCTTTTATTCGATCGACGAACATCAGACACAAGGCCTACAGGATAGAGAGGAACGGGAGACCGAGATGAGATAGAGCAATACTTAGGAGTCGAGGCGGCATACGAGACAGGAGTGTAACTATGTACAATCGCATCTCGCGGAACGCAGACAACAACTCCGAGATGGACGAGATCGCCTCCGCTCCCGCCCGTGCTCGTCGCAACGCCCCGTCCTCCGAGTCGTGGGGGCGGGCGGCGATGGGGAAGGGTAGCAAGACAGCGGGACGAAGGCGATAGAAAGCAAGTGCAAGAAAGCGAAACGAGATCTGATAGCACTGCGAGAAAGCATCAGAAGACGAGACGATGTGGGGCATAGACGGTATGTTCATAGCATAGAGACACGGGACCCTCCCATGGGGTTGACACGGAGTGGACACTCTTCGAGCGAACCGTGAGACGGGAGGATACCGGAAAGTGTGGTTTGGGGTTGTGAGTTAGGAGTTGTTGATAGGGGAAGATCACGCCGCGGGAACTGGGACGCGAGCAGGGGTTGGCCGCCCGCGGGGACGAGGGCGGTTGATCCTGAGCGTCTCGGACGGCCTGCAGAGACACGTACAGTCAGTAACATCTCCATTATCAGGGAGGCTG
This sequence comes from Trametes polyzona, assembly GCA_022606195.1. Taxonomy (NCBI): domain Eukaryota; kingdom Fungi; phylum Basidiomycota; class Agaricomycetes; order Polyporales; family Polyporaceae; genus Trametes; species Trametes polyzona. The sequence goes on from JABYQF010000005.1 coordinate 1,893,469, forward strand.
CGAGACTCACGTTGGGATGATCATACTGGAGGACAGGTTCTCCTTGGCATCCTGGGTACTGGACTTGCCGGTGCTCCGCTTCGACCGGCCGAGGGCGGCACGGCGCGTGCTCGACGTGACACGGGGACGTGCCGGGAGGCCCATCGCGCTCTTTCCCTTCTTGGAAGTGTCGAGCTCAATGTGAATGGGCGAGAACGGCTTGATCTCGTCGAGAGCGGGCGCGGGCGACGACATGAACACGTTCGAGTTCCGCTGGACTTCGCGAAGCACGGGCTGCTCGTGAGCGGACTGCGCAAAAGGCTTGCTCGGGCCGTCGGTGAAGATCTGCATAGGTGACGAACGCAGAGGCTTCTCCGGTGAGAACGACGCGCGCATGTTCCGGAGCGGGTAGGGAGACGCCCTTGACGACGTCCTCGAGCGAACGCGGTGGGGACGAAGCTCAGACGGGAGCGGGCCATAGTTCTTCTGGGAGTGCTCAAGCATCGCCTGCATGACAGCGGGCTCCTTCGGGGGTTGGAACGCTATACGGTAGAGTGAGTACGAGATTTCCAACATCGTCAGAGCACAGTGCTTACATTGCACAGCGAACACCGAGAACGGGGTGTCCACCCACATGCGCCTGCTCTCCTTGACGGTTTCCTGAGCCTCGTCGCGGAGCGCGTAGTAATGGCGCAGGGTCATAATGCCACGCTCCTCGTCCCAGTCACCGTACACGGACTCGCTGTCGCCCTCGACGATATACACCGAGCTGTTGTTCAGAGGGCTAGCCATCTGCTTAGCGACGCTCTGCGGGGTCGGGTGCTTAGGCGACGGCGAGCTGGAGACCACGGAGGCTTCCTCCTGAATAGTCTCGTACACAGACGAACGCGACATGCGCGCCTGGTCGATACGGCGACGGTGGCCCATGCCGCGCGCCCTGGCACGCGTGCGGGCTCTTGCCACACCACTGCTTGGCTGGGTGACGTTCGTGAGGATGCTGTTCAGGTGCCCGAGATCGATGCTGGACTGGGAACCGCCAGACATCGAAGAGCCATCAGAGCACGAAAGCGGGGGCGTCTCTGCACCCGAGGAACTCGAGGTGCAGGTGCTCGACCGCGAGCGTGCTGCAGGAGCAGGCTTGCTGAAGATGGACCGCTCACGCACTAATGGAATGACAGCTTCAGTGTGAACCATATCATTGATAGAAAGAATACTCACGAGACGCCAGAAGGTCCTCGCCTTGCGCAATGAGAGCGCTATCTTCGAGACTCTGGCGTTCCAGGAGGCCTTGACGCGCCTTGATCATGCGTTCGCCGCCGAATTGGTACGAGGACGTGGACGCGATGGACGGCTTCTCCATGAGCGTGTTCTTCTTCGGGGACTCCTTCGCGGGCGGCTCCAGGTCAAACTGCAGGACGCGGCCGGGGAGCGCGGTGTGCTTGTTCCGCTCCATGCGCACGCACGGGGACGCGTCGACCAAAGAGCTCACGGACCGCCGACGAACGTGGCCGCCGCCAAGCATCTATGATGAAGACCGTCAGATCCCCACAAGCAACCAGGCTGAGAAAGAGCTGCATACCGTGATCATCGTGTCGTCCTCCTTCGCCGGGCTATGCACGCTCATCTCGCTCATGATCGACAGCGGGCGGAACTGCTGGCTCGGCGGGGGGCGCGCCCACTGCGCATACGGGTCGAATCCGAACACAGACTCGGACGAGACTGACGTCCGGTTCCGCGTCTTGTCAAACAGTGAGTCCTCTACGGACATGTACCGCCCAGTAGTGCCCTCGCCGTCACCGTCCATGATCGAGTCCCACGACGTCCGGTTCGCCTCAGCACCGCCGTCGCTGTATGTGCTCTCGGGTGAGGCAGAGATGGCGCTGAGGGGCGCACCGCCGCGCGAGGTCTCGAACATCTTGTCTCCGAGGCCTGGACGCGCCATGGGACGCTCCGAGTAGTCGCTCATGATCGAGTCGACCGAGTAGTCCCGGCTGTGCTGTGTCCAACCAGCGCGCTGGCCGGTGGGAGCACCGTGCATCGCGTACGACAGCGCGACAGAGCTTGCGCTAGTGTTCGAGTCGTTGCGCCTGTGACCATGGGTGGCGAAGCTCCTGTTGTACAAGCTTACCGGCGGCGCGTTCGACGCGACAGACATCGCGGAAGGTCCACGGCGATGTCCGCGGCGGTACGGGTGCATCATCTGCTGAGCCGAGCCCGGAGCGCGGAAGTAGAAGCTTGACGCGTCGCTGTCGACCCGCTTGCGGGGCTTGTTGCGATGGATGAACGAGAACGTGTCGTCGACGGACATGGACATGGACATTGAGAGCGACATGTCGTCCATCGAAGGCGGACGGCTCGGGCCATGCGCGTAGCCGAATGGATCCTGCTCGCCGGGGTTGACCACGGCGCCGTAAGACGAGATGGAAGCGATGCTGTACAAAGACTCGTGTTGTTGGTGCGCGGGACGGAAGACGGCCTCGCGGGGCGGCCAGAATGCCGGGCGGTCGGGACGGAACTCGAAGCCACGCCGGACCTCCTCGAAGGAGTCGAAGCCAGCGAAGCTCAAGCCGGACTCGGTACGTGAATGCGCGGGAGGGCGGGAGACATCTTCGGGGAACGAGACATGCGGGCTCCGCTTCGAGCTGGTCTGCGAATCGACACGGGCACGGCCAGTCTCCGCAGGGAGGGAGTCGGCAGCCTTCGCAAGGATAGACTTCAGGACCGAGTCGTCCTCGACGTTCGACGCCTGCGACTGAGAGCGGGAGTGCGAGATGGGGGGGATGATGTCCGACAGCGTGAGTGGCCTCGAATCCGTCTCGCTCGTCTCACTCTGCGGCGACGGCTTCCCGCCAAACTTGAAGTCCTTGTTCAGCTTCCCGTCCGACGGCTTCGAGCGCATCGACGCCTGGTGCACCAGCTCGGGATACACGCGACACTCGTCCTCGAGCTCGCGCATCATAAAGCTGATGTCGTGCTCTTGGTCCTGAGACATGCCCGAGTCACGCTGGCTACCCTCCGCCTCGACCGAACGCGCGGCGGGGCTGCCGAACATCGACTCTTCCGTGTTCGAGAAGCTGCGGGGGACCTCCTCCACAGGGGCAGCGCGAAGGCCATGAGCGTGCGTAGGGAGCGCAGGGAGCGGCGGAGGCGGTGCAAGCATGCCTTCCTCGATGCCGAAGTCAAACCCGAGCTCGATCCGCGCGGGCGTCTTGAACGCGTTCTCCAGCTGCTCGACGAAGCTCGCCCGGTCTGATCCACCGGACTCATTCAGCTTCTTGAGCTCACCCGTGAAGTCGAAGGACTTCTTGGTATCGTCCTCCGAGCCGGAGCCGCATCCGTGCCCGCCCTCGTCGATATCCGCCTGATTAGCCTCGGCGTCGAACAACTGAGCATGGAAAACGGGGATGGGAGGGTCCGCCTCGGCTTCCGACTCATGAGACTTGGGCTCAGGCAGAGGGAGCGCAGTCTTCGGGGGCGACCCAGGCGAAGGCGGCGGCCTAAAGGACAGCGTGTCGTCAAGCTGGCCCGTCATGTCATCGTCGGACTGGCCGGAGAGGATGACCTGCAGTTCGTCGGGGATGTCTGAGTCGGGATCCTCCGGGTCGACGTCCGGCTCAGTCGACCCGCCCAGCGTACCGCTCAAGCCCAAGGCCTTGCGACCCTCGGCAGTGATGGGCACACCCATACGGCGGAGGCTACCGACGCTGCCCTTGCTGTTCATCGGGATGAGCGACGAGCTCTTGCGATGGTGCCCACCGATGCGGCTGAACACCGGTGTAGGCGAGCCCGCAACTTCGGTGCTCTCAAGCTTGGCCATGTCAACTCCGACCTTTGACGGGCGGTGGCCGAACGTGCGCGAAGAAGGCGTCCCATCTGCGGAATTCCCGACTGGCGGTGTCAGCGTGCGGACAGAAGACGCCGAGGACAAAACAGAGACCGAGGTCTTCAGCGTCGCAGGACGCAAAGGGTGGAAGACAGGTGCGGGATCCGCGGGGGAGGGCGTCAGTGTGCGCTTGTGCGTGAGGTGGGGCGCAGCCTTGGGCTTGACCATGGGTTTACGCGGGGATACCTTCCAGTCAAGCTGGCTCCAGGGGGCGATCTGCTGACCGACCAATACGATGCCTTGAGCAAGCTGCGCTGATGGCTTCGACGAGAGCTTGGGCGGAACGGCAGACGGCTGCGACTTGGCGTATGGTCTGAGGGACGCGATGGACGCAGTGCTCTCCCGCAACTCTGAGCTGAGGGGACTACCGCGGTGAGTAGCACGAGACTTGAGGGGGCTCTCCTCGCCATTCTGGTACGGCGAAAGGCGCAATGGAGTGTTGTTCGTGCTAGCAGGAGTCGCCTCAAGGTCCAAGCGGTTGATGAGGGACGCCAGGTCGTTCGTTGCGGCGTCCAAGATCGACAGCACACCTGTGTTAGGCGCATATAAGCATGGATCTGAATCAATAACAGCCAAGTTGCTTACCATCCCCGTCACCTTCATCGCATATCGGCTGAGGCCTCGGGCGCCCAAGCATCTGCTCGGACATCGGGCGTGGCCTCGCTCGCTTAACAGGAGTGTCACTCGGGCTCGCCTGAGCAGGCTCGTGCTCGTCGTCAGTGGGGGCCGAGTGTCCATCCGCGGTCGCCTCCTCCACCCTGACGATCGGTCGTTCCATGATGGATGCGGGCGGCGACAACGACGGCTCGCGCTGCATCTGTGTCTCAGGAAAGATCTCCGAGATGGGAGTACGCTTGCGCGAGTCCGACGTGCGCCGACTCTCCCGCGTCGTCTTCCCGCTCTCCTTGTCCTTCTCGCGCTTAGTGCGACGCTCCTTCCGTTGGATTTCCTTCGCAGTCTTGATGCCCGCCTCGTCCCACCGGACGGAGGCGACGGAACTCGAGGATGAGCGCGGTGAGCGACCAGAGAAGGTCGAGATGCCAGATGCAGTCGATGGAGGGCGCAATGAGGAGCCGCTCGAAAGGATCGACGAAGGGCGGCCTTGCGCGTTGAGGATGAGGTGAGCCGAGTCCACGGAAAGCCGTTGTGGGGCCTGAGGAACACCAGATACCGAGCCAGCGCTGGAACCGGAGGCATCGCGAACACTGGACAGACGCATCGTAGATGGGAGGCCGAGGCCGAGGACGCTCTGCTTCTTGCGACTGTTCAGAGTGCGGGCACCGTCCGCGGGCCTGATCGGGGCGGGGGAGGCTTGAGCGCTGAGCGCGCCTGCCTCGAAGCTACTGCCGGAGTAGCGGATGGTCTTCTCCTTCTCCTTACTTTCCTTCTCCTTCGTCTTCTCCTTGTCTTTTTTCTTCTTTTTCTTCATTGTGTCTCCCTTCTCCTTACTCTTCTTCTCCTCCTTCTCCTTCGTCTTCTTCTCCTCCTTCGTCCTGGACTTCACCGTGTCGGTTGGGGCGCCGGGTGCAGCGTTGCCTTCCTTGTCGTTTGAGAGCTGTGCCCAGCTAGCCATGCGAGCGAGCGAGCGCATCGAGCGGATTGCACGAACAGCGATGGAACCAGTCGGGGGCGCATCCGCCGAGAGCAGGCCGTTGGTGGGGGCAGTATTCTCGTCCGACCTCGAGTCCGAGGGCGCTATGTCGACCACCGGGACCTCGAGCAAGGTCTTCACCGAAGAGACGGTTCCCTGCTTCTTAGGCCGCGATGCCGGGCTGTTAAGGAGAATGCCAGAGTCGAGCGAGTTGAATCGCGCGCGGCCCTCTAGAGGCTTGGAGGGCTCGGGAGCTACCAAAACACAAGTCAGACGATGTAGCAAACACGGATGATTTGCTCCTACTCTTCGAACGAGCAGGAGGTTTCTGCTCCTTCTGCTCCTTATCCTTACTCTTCGAGTCTTTCCGGCCGCGGCCGATGCTCCACCATTTCTGGTTCTCATCACCCTTAACCTTCAGGAGGTTGTCCGCAGGCGCCGACTTCTGGTCTTTAGGCGCTGAGGGGACGTTGGTTACCTCCCCCAGGGTGCCCCACTTCATGCCGTCGAGCCCGAGACGCGACTTCTTCTTCTTGACGACGACAATCTCGCCAAGCTCTGGGTCGTCGTTCTGGTCGACGTAGATCTCGAAGCCGCTCCGACCGGTGGAAGGGGCGCCGCCAACGCGTCTAACGACATCGGAGAAGTCCTTGTTGGCCTTCTCCTTGGTCTTGCTGCCGCCGAGGAGCCCGAGCTTGGACTTCTTGGGCACGATACGTTTGCGAGTTGCCTCAGAGTTGGGCTTGGGAGCCAGAGGGGACGATGCAAAGGGGGCAATGGACGCATACGAAGAGCTGGCGAACGAAGTACTTACATCGCCGGCGGAGCCTGCCGCGGACGGGGTGGCCGAGATGAGACGGATGGTAGGAACAGGATCTTGAGGAGTGATGTCTGCAGGAGGAGCAGGGGACGAAGAGCGGGCGAAAGTCGAACTTGGAGCGGGAGCACGAGACAACAAGGGCAGAGTGTTACGCATCTTGCTAATGTCCGTGTCTACGTCGTAATGATGCTTCGTGTCGAAAAATGGGAACCGTAGAAAGTCGTGAATACAACAGAGTCGTCGTTCTTGTCGCGTAAAAGTCGCGTGAGGTCGTCAGTACAGTCGATAGAAAGATGAGAGATATGTGCAATCGTGAGATGAAGCGTGAGATGGGGAGATGCCGAACGTGTCGTTTAAGCCAGGATGCTCGTAGACTCGTAGGATCGTTACTTGATGTCTTGCGTTGTTGAATTTCTTCCGCTGGCTACTTACCACTGAGGAAAGCTGAGCTGAGCGCCAACGGCGACGACGACAACGACGAAGACCAACCTTGCTTGCTGGGCAAGGTTGCTTTGCCAACTTGTCACCGTGACCTCCACCGCACTCCGAGACGGCGAGAAAGCTGAGACCTGAGACTGGGGCGGGACCCTGGGCTGAGCGAATCGTCTGCGTCGACTGGGAGGGAGAGAAGCGGAGGAAGGAGCGGGAGTGCGAAGCCGAACTCATCAACACTCTCCGTTTGGCGCCGCCTACAACCGCAACCGCGTCGCCAGCAACATCCCCAAACAACGCGCGCGTCACGGGACCGCGTTCTGCAGTATGTACGTCACCGTTACACGCTGCGCGGCCGTAAGACGGGACTCGCTCAAGAACCTCTCTGAAAGCTCGTCACTAGATTGCGAATAATTTCGTCAGCTATACGTACGGCTAAACGAGAAGAGATACGCTGTAACGTACCAAATTCATCCGGGGAAGACGCTTACGCCCTCAGTCATACTTACCGAGCCCAGTCTGCTTGCTGACGGAGCAGTATACGGCAGCACGGGTACGACAAAGGCATACATTGAGAGCGCCCTACCAGTAGGAGGAGGTGGGCGGGATCTGGTCGTAGACTATTTGGGGCTCACTTATATACTCGGCGAGTGGGTCCGTTCCGGTACCTCAGACGCTCCCGTTCCGATCGCCAGCTATACATCTTTGCAGAAGGTTGCGCTCAACCTTAAACGATCAGTCATGGATGCGGTCTTGGTGAGGTTCGAACCATTGCTCAGTGCCGCCACAAACCGCGTCTGAAACATCCCGAGCGTGCTTGCCTGAGACTTGGGATACGAGTTCAGACCGACGGGATCCGACCTTTCGGAGTCAAACGACATGCACCATGGTCCTTTCAACCTACTGTACACGACGGGCAATAGTGAGCGCGTGTTGAGTGCGTGCAGTTGAGGTGCTCTCACAGGAGGTAGGAGCGGTCAAAAAGAATTCCGACACGGGGAATCGAACCCCGGGCTATCGCGTGAGAGGCGATAATGTTAGCCACTACACCATATCGGATGGAGGAGTAAGCCTTTAATGATGCATGTATAACAACAGAGTGTTATCCCGTCCACATACACCCTTAAGCATGGTTCTTAGAGTCTCTCTCTGTTATGCGCATCTTTCCTCCGACCTCCATGCTGCAACATATATCGGCTGCTCTTCCACGTTATGGGACCGTACGAACCTAGGCTAGTTAGTCGGACATTCTCCAATTGGTCACCCTGAGCCACATGGCCCTGGCGGACATCATTGATGGTGATGTACAAACCAGTGCACTGGACGTCCCGCTGTTGTCTGTTGTCAGTAGCATCTGTGTCGCGTCGAGCCTAACCGACCCATCTAAAAGCTCAGCTTCGAGCGTGAGCCTGGTTGTCTTGTCCTGGTCGACGACGACCCGTTTCCTCTTGACTTTTGGCTGGTCCTTTCATTCTTTACTCTCCTCCTTCCTTCACATTCTACGCTCGCTCTTCTTGATTTCTTCTTTCGCTTGCTCACGCCATGCCCATTTCAAGCAAGGTCCAGCGTCGTCAGATGCATAGTCGCATGACAGCGAACTACATCGCCCACGGCCCGCGGAGTCTCTCCCCCGCTCTGCAAAAGCTCGACCCTGAGCAGCGCCTACGGCTAGCCAAGTCAAGCCAGAAGATTGGCAAGGTTCTTGGAGAGATGCCAATAATAGACGTAATTCCTGCCTCGCCAGACACGGAAAGCGTCGTCTTGACCAACCAGAGCTTCGACACCCGGCCTCTCAACGTCAAGAAGAAAGGCGGAAAGTCGAAGAAGGCGCCCCCTCCTGCACCTGTTCTGCGGTACAAGCTGCCATCCACGCGTCCTGCATGGGATCTGTTCATTGCGGATGTCTCGGAGAACACTGCAGCGCCAAGAAAGCCGATACCTGCTGCACTCAACCTGTCATCCCCGGCGCGGACGTTCGTCGAGAACAATCGACTCTCCACTTTCCCCTATGGCCATAGGTGCGACTATGGAATTCGCCCTGAATCACTGCAGAGTGACTGACTTGGACAGAACTCCGGTTACGCCCGAGTACCTAAGCCCCTTGACCCCCATCTCTCCTCTCTCCCCCATCAAGACCCCAGACATCCACGAGCACCGGATGCAGACCCTGCGCCGCCTCGCACGCATGTCTCGCGCATTCCGCGATACTATAATTGAGGAACTCGCCGTCCCGTCCGTGAATGTAGTCGCTACGCCCGAGGTGCAAAACGTCAAGACGTACCTCGACCTCTACCGCATGTCCGTGTGCCCGCCGCGTCGTTCCCAGATACTAGCACAAGGCAGGCGCCGCAGCCGTTCCGTCGGCGGCGAGCCTCAGCGACGGAGCGTACTCTCCGTCTACAGCGCGGGCGCACGCACGAGCTTCGTCCTCCCGCCCTCAACCACCTCCACCCACCCTTCCGAACGCGTCTCGTACGTCCTCGCCCTGGGCTCGCCGGACTCCCCCGTCCCAATCGCGACCCCTGCCTCGCCCAGCCCCTCGCGCCTAGTCGACGACTCGCCCCTGCAACAGCAACAGTCCGTCGCGCAAGCCAAGGCGGTCATCCTCGGCACCGACGCGCAGCTCATGGAGTCCTTCCGGCGCGGGTTCGGCATCCGCGTCGCCTCCCGCCGGCGCACGGGCGGCAGCGGGAAGACGCCCGGCACGCCGCTGTCCGCGACGATGCCCAAGTCGCCGAAGGTCCCGTACTGGGTGCGCAGCGCGTACCGCAACCGCGAGAGCCTGCACAGCGCCGGACGGCGCAGGCGCGCGGGGGTGTCGAGGCCGCCGCCGACTCCGAGGACGATGCGGAAGGAGCGGAGGCAGGGGTGGGGCGGGGAGTGGAGGGTGGGCAAGATGGCTGCTGTGGTTGAGAAGCTGAAGGAGGTCGAATCACAGGTGAAGGCGAAGGCGAAGGCGGAGACGAATGCACAAGCCGAGCCTGAGATCGAGGATGGACAAGTCGTCGAGATCACGGCTGAATCTGTCCCCACAGCGGAGGGACTCACTGTCGTAGAGGAGACACTCGTCAAGCTCAAGGAAGCCGAGGAGGAATCGGTCCTCGCCTACCTTGAAGAGGACGAGGAAGCGGAGGACCCCTACACAGGTATCGCGGAGCATTTTGTAGAAGCGCTGTAGGCCGTTCATGTTCATTTGTTCTGTTGCTTTGCTGCTCTATGTATGCCGTGTAGTATGGCACGGAGCGTCGCTCTTTTCGTTTTCCCTGTTGCTGTATACTCCCATACCCTGCCCTGTCCGTAGTATTTAACACTATGTGTGCCATCATCGCTCTACAACGCATAGCTCCCGCCCCAAGTGCTGACCACAAGCTACGGGTTTTCTTCTGAGTCCGACTTATCTTTCGCTCTTACCAAGTGAGTTGCACAAGGTTCGAGGGGACGTGTGGCCTACTGATGACAACCGAAACAGCAAGCTGTGTAAGTCGTATGCGCAAGTGGGAGCTCGCGGGGTCCCCATCCTTTATGCTTCTGGAGGCAGCGGTGTGGGGTGTCCTGTCGAGGAAGACCCCTTCCCATTTCAGTCCACCGACAATGAGTACGGATAGTCGTGAACAGCCAGAGCGGGGCGTGAAATATATAGCATGGGCATGAGGACATTAAGTAGTAAGATACAAACGAGTGAGAGTGTGAGAGAAACCAGCATAGTACGCGATACAGCAGAGCCCTAATCAAGTCAACGTGAGCAGCACGATTCGTTCCTGACGGATCCCATAAAGTAGCACATAATTCCCGTCCGTCTTCTGACGGTTGACCGCCTCCTTCACCTGTTGCGCGTAGTGGCCGTATTGCGCAGGCAGGCCCGTCGCGATCGCCCGAAGCACCTCGTCATTGTTCAACCAGTCCGAATTCTTGGCCATCTCCTCAAACACCGGGGTAGGGACGTCTATCGCGATGGTCCGTGTGCGTGGCAGTGCATTCTTCACAGCGACAGCATGGTCATAGGCTACAGTGAGGACCGTCAATAGATTTCCCCGGAATGGCGTGTATGCAGGTCCACTTACCCTTGTTCAACAACACCGTCTTCGTACCCTTGCGCTGCTTCTTAACGTCGCCAGGCAAAACCATCAAGACCTCTCCCGTAGAAGATGACTGCTCCTTTGCGAGCGGCTGCGGTTGCCCGTTCTCGATGACAGCGGCACCAGACGTGGCCGCATCAACCCGCTTCTGCTCCGCAATCTGCTGTTGCAAGAAGGGCACCAGCTCGTTCGGCAACACTGTGCAATGATGAGAATTGCTGCATAAGGTGAAGGGCAGGAATAACATACCTTCCGTCTCCGTACCCCTCAGGACGCTCTTGACCTTGTATACGAGTGCCGAGCCAATACGAGGCTTCGCGTGCACGATGAACCTGGAGGGAGGTCACTATGGGAGCGACGTTGCATAAAAGGGATGACTGACAAAATACCCTCCCGCGAGCATTGATCGACGTAGTTCTCGCTCTCGACCATGCCCCGCAAGGACGCCTCGTACATGACATCGGCACTGATGCCGTGCTTCCACAAGGTCGCGGCGATCTCGAGACGCTCCGTCAAGTAGCCCGGTTGGTACGAGACGACGTAGACGTCGCATCGGCGCGGACTCCAGTAGCCGAACGACTTCTGCTCCTTGAGGAGCGTCCGCAGACACGCGCTTTGGTAGGCCGCGAGCGCAGCAGTGATCTTCTCCAGGTGAATCTGGACGGCAACCGCGCAATTGAGCTCTGACTTCGGGGGAGCATAAAGCCCGATCAGGTGATCGTATCGTCCCCCAGTCGCCAGCACATCTGAGTACTTGTTCTTCCGCACGACCTCGAAGCATACTCCGTCCGAGTAGTACGAACTGCGGTTCTGGAGCATGAGCGGGTTCACCTTCATCGGGCGTGTGACGCCCGACGCAATCGCGAACTGGACTGTCGTCTTCATGTCTTGGATGTATTCGTCGACGAGCTCGCGGAGCTGGGGATATGACCTATCCAAACGCTCGGCAAAGGCGTCTACGGTCTCGTCTGATTTGGGGTGATCAGGACGACGCCACTACGTGAGCCCTTGAGTCGACTTACATGTCTCGGATAGCACCTCTAACCAATCGTTGACCGCCCTCGTCACGCCCTTCCTCAGCAGGTTCGAACGCTTCTGAGGCGTGGACGACTTCGACTGGCTGAGGATCTCGATGGTGTCTGCACGGATTTCGGGGGGCACGTGTTCCAAGGCTTTGTCCAGGACTAAGGCAACATGAGATACCGAAACATTATCACTAGTGGAATCACTCACTTCGCGAATGGGACAGATGGATTTCGTAGTGTTGCCACAAGTTGCCAAAGGTGTCCAGACATTCGCTCACGATGGAGATGGCCTCAGACGTTGCGGCGGTCGGGCCCGTGATGAGATCAGGAGTGATGATGTCGAACACTGCAACCTTGGATGCTCGGGGGTGCCCAGCAATGACGCTACAGTGAGTTAACAACATTAGGACATCTGTGCACACCGGGAGTGTAACGACGTACTTCGGGTGATAAACATCGCTGATGTGGTACCGCTTGATACGTTTGAGCTCTGCGCGGGCTGCCGCACGAGCAAAAGGGACCAGCGCGTTGTTTGGAAGTGTAACGACCTCCCCATGGCGGTCGAGGAACAATGCTCGGCTACGGTCATCCTTCGGGTTGGTAACAGGCATGAGAAGAGGAGGCTCGACGTCGATGGCACCATGGAGGCGGAACAGCTGTGACAGGCGGTCGATGACGAGGGTATTGAGCGAGGAGTGCTCTGGTGGCCCAGCGTCGGCATCGTAGAGGTATGTGCGTATGTTCTTCACCGGGTGGCTGAACAACGTCGAGAGCACAGCCTGTAGGTGCGGGGAGTCTGGCTTCGCGATCAACTTCATTGCACTCTTGACATATTCGTCCTCTAGTCTGGGCGGCAGTAAAGGGCTCTGCGAGAGTTCGAGTGCCGTGGGCCTCTTCTCGGGATCGTGTTCCAAGAGCCACCGTATGACTGCAAAGGAACTCTCAGCATTGATAGATATGGACGTGTAGGGGAGACTCACTCTGCTGTTGTCTCGCACGTCTTGGATCCCAGTCGCTCGGGAAAGTGACATCTGAGTTCCTTAAGCCAAGCAAAACTGACCATCGTTCACTCTCGGTCTTGAAGAAGTAGTTCATCTCGAAGAAGACGATCTGCAACTGAATGTCAGGACCCTAGCATACCTCGGGAGCATGGTTTCATACCCCTAGACTGTACATATCGGCTTTCGCACTGTTTCGAGGTCCTTTCCTTCTAGACTGCAACTCCGGCGCGATGTAGAGTGCAGTGCCCACATCTAAGGGGCGTCAGTGACTACTATCAGCATCACGGGCAAATGAGGCCTGACCTAATGTCATGTCTTCGTGTCGAGCGACGCTGGGCGCGACGTCAGAGGGGTCGACGGCAGCTAGACTGGACGTCGCGAGTCCGAAGTCTCCAACTGTGTGAAAATGGTCAGGCTGAGGTGTTGAACCACGAGAAGTAGCTCTCCGCACCCTTGCAGTCGCCCTTGCCGTCTGTACATGTACCGTGAGTGCTCGAGTGGGTGGCGGGAGGACTTGTACGCACCAATGAAGATATTCGTCAGCTTGATGTCACGATGAAGCTAGATATCGTCAGCCGTCAGCACCTAAGGTGGAGGCGAAAAACTCAAGCGACGCACGATGCCGAGACTAGACATGTGCACGAGAGCATCCAGGATCTGGTGGAAGAGCCTCCAGGCGTTCTGCTCGTCTAGGCCCTCATTGATCCGCTACGATATGGTTAGGTAGGTTCGTTCCCTTCGCTGGTGATTGCACTAACCTCCTTCAACGTCTGCCGCTCGACATATTCCTGCAAATGATGAGTACTACACCTCAGTTCTGAAACGCACTGCAAACCTACCATTTGGATATAGAGGATCCGAGCAGCGGGCTTCGGGGACGGTGTAACATGCCTCCCGACAGTGCCGTTGTTGTTGCTGTTAGGAATCGGGCGGGGACGCGCAGGTGTCGCGAAGATCTCATCCGCGAAAATCTCGGAGCTTTCGCTCGTGCTGTCACTACCTATGTCGTCGCCGGAACGCGACCCAAAGTGGATGCTCGGGAACGAGTGCTTGCTTGGCGAGTCGAGGTCATTCATGTCGAAGGTCGTGATATGATCTTCAGACTCGCTACGATCCGAATGCTGAGGCACCGAGGTCATCCCGTCCGTCGTGTCGGACACTGAGGAATCGATGTCCGAATTCGCCGTCGAGGGCGCGTCCTCGGTCGTCTCGACCCATGTAGTGTAGTATCGCACGATGAAGCGGTGGTTCAACCTACTTAACGCGTTGACCTCGCGGAAAATCTTGTCATTCTGGACGTTCCGCAGCTTGATCCTCTTCACCGCATAAATGCGGCCGTCGATCTTGTTGCGAGCCTTCACGACTTCGCCGTAGCCGCCTCGACCCTATGATGTCGTGAGCAAGGAAAAGCCTATTTCAAGGAAGGTGGCTGCATACCAGAATCTCGAGCTCTTCCCAGTCCTCCTTCCATCTACTCGCATGCTTCGGCTTTGGAGGGGGCATCCGGAAGTAATCCGTCTCGGGAGAGCCGGCAAAGAATCCATTGACCATCGGGGTCTTCGGGCCTGGTGATAGGTATGAGGACACGTGTACGGATCGTTGACATACGCGGACATACCGCTGAACGGAATGGTCGGTGTGCGCACGTTGCTCGCAGGCTGGACAGACGGAGTAATCAGGTCTCCGAGCAAAGTCTGGGCTGAGACGCTGTTCTTCCGTGTGGTCGATAGCATGATCGCCGCTTTCTGCTGCAGGAAAGGCGATACGGACGCTATCGGCAGTGCGTCAGACTTAGCCTGCTGGAAATAACACGACGGTACTGACTTGAATGGAGCGCGCTCTGCGGGTCAGGGAACTTGTCCATCACGTCCCGACCCATGATCATCTGGACTAAGACGATCCCGACGGCGTGTATGTCCCTGCCCTTTGTGAATACAAGGGTAGACTCGGCCGTGTCCTGAGGCATCCTGCAAACGGCCATTAGATAATGCCTGATGCCGCCTGTGATTCTCAACTCACCAGCCCTCGGGAACTTGCATGTCGTCTAGGTGGGAGTCCCCAGCAAACCCGATATTGTTGGACCGATGTAGTGCCAACAGACATACATGGTAGCAGACATTGAAGATCTTGATGAGCTTGTTAGGGCCATAGTTATCGCGCGGCGCCAGACCGATACACTTCAGGTTGAGCCCTATACCGTCACCGGGAGTCAAACGTCATGTACTAGTTACAACACGAATTGGAACGGGCCTTTGTGCATGATCCCAGCAGCATGCAACGTGTTCATAGCGGCTAGGATCTGGCCAAGATAATCCTGTGGCATACGATCAGACGCTAGAGGCTGGGGATAACGTGCACCACCATACCGTTGCGCGCTCTTCGCGAATATGGTCAGTGTCTTCTAGGACATCATACAAGGTCACCGAAGGCCGCTGCTCCGTGAGGATGACTAGGCGAGGATTGTCCGGCGCGCGAGGGATAACTAGCTTGACAGCAAGTACGGCGAGGAGATTGTGATGACGAATGGTCGTGAGCCGTTGAATGTCGCTCTCGAGCTCCTTCAGCTTCTTCAAGCCTGCAGAACGTCAGTCACGAGCGCAACCCAATGCGCCGCTCGACTAACCTTGGGGTCGCTTGTAGTGATCAGACATGAACGTCACGGAAAGAAGCTCAAGGGCGATCGTCTCAAACGACTTTTCCACGATCGGTTCCGCCTGATACAAGGTGCCCAACCCCTCTGCAACAGTATTGGCCAGGTGCCCAACGCGTGAACGAGTAGGTGGCGTACCTTGCCGTGAATGGAAGAGTCGCACCCGGGAGAATGCAGCGTTCTTCCAAAGGATCTCTCTGTCGAACGTTTCTATCTCGCCTTCGCTCTCCACCAGTGTATCCTCGCTGGGCCCCACCGTAGTCGCGTCCGACATAGCTCGCTTTCGCGCGAGCTGCTGCATGCGTTCGCGCTCTTGCTGCTGCTGGTAAGCATTTTCACGGATCTGCTCGTTGAGCTGCTCGGCAAGCTCGGCGGCGCGCTGCTGTTGAAGGGCAGCCTCCTCTTCCTCTCTCTGCTTCCTCGCCTGATTTCCAGACCTTCGTTGAGTACACCATTCCATTGGGCGCGCAGGTGCTCACCTTCTCTTGCTCAACCGCACGACGGTTCATCTGCGCTGCCAGAGAGCCAGACACTTCCCTTGGAGGTTTGACATGGTCGTTCATCCACTCCTGTGCGAAAGTGACTATCTATTATATTGTCAGCAAAGCGAGATCTGCGTGCCTGATGCGCTACGCACCTGGAAGACCATCTCCTGACCCTTGTACTTCTGTGCCTCTTGTTGTATGGCATGTTCGAGCTTCGCGACCTGCGCCTTGGTGAGCCCGTTCGCCTGTTCAACCTTGAATATTGGACAAGCAAGGACGGGGTATGTCTTGGGAAATCTGAACGATTGTGAGCGTTAGCATGGTAAAACAAGGGTCAACTCGCCCCCCTGATATGCTCAGAGTCGAGTAAGAAGGAACACAGGTAACGCGCAGTCGGCGCGGTTTGGATACTGCAGTTCATAGGGAATATCACGGAAGGGTGTGACGAGGGACATGCGTCTACTTCGGAGGCGACGGGTGACACGAGGCAAAACACGAGCGTGTACAAGTTCAGGATGTGAACAGTACCGGATTCCGGGGTGGAGTCTGGCGTAGAACAACGAGGGATAACCAGGCCTGGTCTATGCGTGCTATACTGGTCGAGACTCAAAGTCAAGGGCGCCTCCTGACCAGGGTCGCTCAGGGTCATTAGGCGCCCATGACTCCGACATTCGCGGACTTGGTCACAATGGAGAAGTGGCTCGGAGGTACTTTGTCCGGGGGACGAGCAATGAGAACTCACATGGTGTGTAAGGAAAAGAATATGTGTTCTGCGTGTTCGTCTTGAGGGTGTGTAACTCTGATGTTAAACTCTGCGAGGCGTTGTGCGCTCTGGATGGAAGATCTGCATGAGCGCTTGCGTAACTCCTGACACTTGCCGCACAGACCTTCCAGGCCTTCGCCTCGCGCACTGCGAAATCCTTGTCATAAATACTCTGTATGACTGTGAGAGAGTGTGTCTGTGGCTTGCAGGTGATAGGAGGACGGACCTGGAGCGCAGTAATCTCTTCCTGTTGCCGATCTTCTACCTGGGGGTCCATGGTCGAGATCGGGGCGGCTGAGAGTGTCGTTGCTTGAGGAGGGGAGGGCCCAATGGACCTCGGCAGCTCAAGCGTGCATTGCGCTGGTTCGTAAAGTGGGTGTCGTCGTTGTCGTCGTGAGGGTCAAAGAACAAACAAGTCAGATTCAAAGGCTCGCCTCGCGTTGGGACACGAGGGGGTACTCGGTCACGTGCTGTGGCTCTGCCGCAGCCTCAGGCTCTCACCGAGCCTTTGACTCATTCTGGGTCTTGTGGTAGTCCTTGTTTCTTCCTCGCTGTGTACGTACGTATGCCCGGGGCGTGAACCGACGGATGTGTGGTGAAGTACATCTCTGCGGTCATCGAAGAGCCCAAAACTGCTTTAGCAAATGCGGCCATCGCTCCTTGCGGTGAACCTGCATGCTGGAACGTGGTGATCCAATGCCATTCCTCTTGATCTCGCCCTCTTCGATCGGACGGGTATGGTGATGTCCGACGCCCACACGTACACGGTCAGGCAGGGTCTCACGTGGCTCGTCGAGACCGTCTCACTGCGTCTCCTTTGCGAGGCCTCCATGGACGACCTCCATAGCTTAACCGCGGAGCAGGAAGGATAACCAGTACCCGTCCTTCCGTGTGGCGATAGGCAGCAACAGTACCGACAAGACTGGGGGTTTTAACGTTCGGCGCACCTCTCTGCGTATCGACATCTTTGCTCGGCCGTGGAACACACGTCTGGATCGCTCAGACGGTTTAATGTAAACCGCATGCATGGCTATGTATGGCGCATTCTGAAGTGCTCGTGGCCTACAGAGAACCGGATGAAGGAAGCGCAAGTTTCGCAAGTTTACGCAGAGATCAAGCGCGTCTTTCGCGAGGCTGATGCTGGCGCTCTTCCTCATGGCATCATGGAGTCATGGAGTGCGGCTTGCCGGTATCCATTATATCCCAGATAACCTAGTCTCCCCTAGGCAGACGTCTATTGAGCAAGCACAAAAGATACAGATAACCTGCGTATTCCCGGTTTGTCGCCCGCACGGACCCTACGCTAGGGGTCCGCTTCCTAATAGCGTGGCTACTAGGGTACGGGGGGAAAGTCCTTCCTTTTCAACACCTGTTATTTAACAGAGTTAATAACAAGTTAATAACTGTTAAAAAGAAACACGTCTCCTGAGCCCTGTTCGAAAGTGTGCAAAAGTGGTAGGCCTCAATGTTTCGTCTAAGATGAGACCTCACAGGATGGTCGCCCCGTACTGCGGTGGTGGCGAGATATCGCAGAGTATTGACTTGCACAGACCCCCACAAACTGCCTAGCCTCCACATCTGCTGACCGACCGCGGCGGGCGCTAGACGCGGCGCGCACCACGTGATCGCGCGCGAGCCTCATATCACCTCAGTCTTCTACCACGACGACTGAAGTGAGTACTCCTTGTGATTTCTGCGTTGTACGAGACCCTGGTAGCATGTACTCAAGTCCATTAACTACAGGTAGCTAGGGAACCCATATAGTCTTCTACCACGACGACCGAGTCCATTCATTACACCATAGACGCCCAAATCCAAGCTGTATCAACTTCTCTGCGACCGCCTTGAGAAAAAAGAGTCCGACACCAAGCCCGACGGATTGAGCGGCATTGCATCGCAGACGTTGTGCCTGCTCCTGCTCTAAGGCCAAATATGAAGACGGTCAACCCGGCGAGGTCATCAATGACGAAATGATGTGTGCCGTCGGACAACCCTCCGGCTCCAGATGTTATTAACTCACGTTAGAAAGGCTTTTTAACGTTTTTAACATGTTATTGACTACTCTGTTAAAAAGTGTTAAGAAGTGTTATAAACACGTGTTAGAAAGGGGGTCTCCAGGCCTGTGTGTTTATAACTGTTAGTTAAAAAGCGAATGATTTTTCCCCCGTACCCTAGTGGCTACCGAGACGTCGAGACACCGGGAGGAAATACGATAGCAGAACCAACTCATTTCTATGTGTCTTCCACAATTGAGTTGAATCCTGCCTTCCAACGAAGGTCCTGTAGCACGCAGGCTATATCCTAACTCCATGGGCGGGGAGAGACGGGTTCCGTCGACCGGTCACGTGACTCTCGCGACGCGTGCTTGTCCGCGAGAGTCGCGTCGCGGCCTCGGGTTTTCAGCAAACGCGCCTCCTGCTCCTTGGCGGGAGAGCTTCCAGACTTGCTGGTATCCAAACCCGCACGACTGCTGCACGCGATACCTCTGACGATGGAGCCCGCTCGAGCGCGAGGAGACGAGACCGCCTCCCCTCAAGCACTGGGTTGTGGTGGGTGGGTCAGAAAAAATACGATCGAGCAGAGAGCGAAGCGGCTAAGCGCCCTACCGCTTCGCTCTGTTCCTCCCTCATGCGCACTCTTAGTAAGCGTTCCCTGGTCCCCTGTGGAGGAGCTTAAGTAGTTCTCTCCGCTTTGTCTCTCGAAGATCTGGGCAAGGATTTGAGCTGACCCAGAGTTTCAGCCTTGAGGGAATCTAGCACCTCCGGAAGTACCTGGATACTCCAGCCACAGCTGCGCTGCGAGACTTCGCCTTGCACATCTACACTCTTCTGCGCAATTGTCTGGACCGCTAGAAGGCCGGCGTTCCGTCGAATGATTAGTTCGACAACAAATGGATCACCGTCATGACAGCGGATGGCGTTAACCCCACCGCCCCTCCAGCGCGCAGAAGCCCATAATGCACAAAACTCTCCTTGCGATCCTTGATGGACTGCTCAGTATCCAGGGAGTGTCACTTCGGGAATGGCAGAGCTGTGGCGCTATATGACCTTCGGCTGTCAATGTGGAACGATTTATATTTTGGGTATGTCTGCAATCGAAGGGAATGCAGTTTGGGTTACATTTTTTCCACTGTCGTCGGTCAGGAGATTGATGTATATGTGTCGGAGCATCGCATAGAATCACCCCTACAAGTCAACGTCCAGTAAATGGACAACGCCACGCGAAGGTGAGACCACCGCGACGACTTTGGAGAAGTCGAACAGATCCCCGCCACGCGTCGCGACCAAGTCCGCGTACCGCTCGTCTGCGTTGACCCCAAGCAGTTGCTCAACGTTGGTCGATGCGAGAGCGAGGGCCTCGGATTTGGAGATGGTCCCGTTGGACTCGAGGGCAGCCTGGACGGAAGATCGTCAGCCTACGTAGTCCTGGGGACGAGGAAACGGGGACGAACCCATGCGACGTCGAAGCGCGTGTTGCGGACCATCCAAGCCTCGTTCACGCCGACTGCCACCGTGACGTTGTGCGCACGCAACTCTGCGAGGGCATTCCTTTCCGACAACGGAGGACCCGGTAGACTGTTTGAAGCAAGCGATATCAGTCGACACCTCAGACTATCTCTACTGACGGGATATGGTTTACAGTCGACGCTTCTCCCAATGGTGCGGGAATGGCCTCGTGGGCGAGATGACGACGCCAATGTTGGCCTCGCCAAGTTCCTTCGCGAGAAGGTGCGCTTCTGTCGCGCCGATGAGCGTCACCTTGATGCCACGCTCAACACGTTCCTCGACTTCGTACTTGAGGGCTATGATGGAGGCGATGGCATCCGCACTCTGCACGTGGATGGCCAATACAATCTCTCCCTGAGCAGCCGAAGCATCGTGAGCTATACATTCGGGGCATGGGAAGGTGCTTGTCTTGTAACATACCTCCTTAACACCGTTAACAGCGCGCTTCAAATCTCCTTTTGTTTCCCCCAGAAGTATATGCCTGAGCGCGGCGATTTGCGTGCTCACACTGGGGACGCCTATCGGACTGATAGAGACGTGAAGGGCAACGATCTCCTGGTGCAGGGCGCCATCCTCGAGTTTGTGGCGGCCGACGGTCGAGAAAGCGGTACTGAGACCAGAGAGGAACCCAGACGAGACGGGAGCTGTGATAGCAGTCGTTACGCCAGAGCGGTAGGCGAGTCTGTACCGAGGTGAGAAATCCACAGGTAGTGCGTATATGTGAACGTCGACTTACAGAGCGTCCCGGGTTCCAAAAAGCAAACCATCTGCAGCGCGGATGAGCGCACCGCCGCCTCCGGCGATCTCGGGAACGACTTGTGCCAATGGATCGAGGACAACACCGTCCCTGGTGGTGGGCTCCGAGCGAATCTCCTCCAAACCGAGGGGCGATCCAACACTGACCAGCCCAGGGGAGACCGCCCCACCCTCGAGGTCGATGTATTCTGCGTCTTCCCCAGCCTCCGAAAGCTGACACGCGCCGACGCAGGCAAGCCGGCCCTCGCGTACGACTACAGTCGTAGGCTCTGCGAACGCAGAGTACACCTCTTTGACCGTGGCGCCTTCTCGCAGGTAGACGGAGCTGACGTTCGTGAAGACAACAGTACGCGCGTTCGACGGCTTCGGCTCGAGAGGCGGGAGGCCTTCGTACTTCAGCGCCTCTTTCGCCTCTTTGTCGAAGTTCGGGGTGGCGGGCCTCTTCTGCAGAGCGTCCGGCTTTGAGATGAGATGAGGAGCATCTAACTGGGCGACCCCGTCGATCCAGACTTGCTGGGGCGTCGCGCCAAGTGCAAGCGGATGACTGTCCCAGACAATCAGATCTACCCCCCGGTTAGTCCGACAAGCACCATACTACTACGCAATGATCAAAACCTACCAGCATCGTAGCCTGAACTGGCGCTTTAGCATGGAAAGGGCAGTGACGGGTAAGCACGGACCCACCTTCTTTGACATATCCGATGCGATGTTCCTGACCAATGACTGTCGCGGGTGTCGTTGTAACAGATGCAAGTGCGAGGTTGTGGGGAAGCCCGTAGAAGTGGGCCTGTTGAGCCTCATATATCAAATGGCGAGAGTTCAGTACTGGGTGATCCGACTGGACGTTTGTGCTGTGAGCACCACTCCATTGCTGATGCCTTACATAGGGAACCATACCTTCAAGACGACTTGCAGGCCGTTCTCGGCGAGGATCTTGGGCGCGAACTCGGACCCGCGGTAAGATTCGCGCTTATACCTCGCATTAGTGGCGAAAAGTGCGATCGCGGGCGGATGGCCTGCGGGTCCCGGTCAGCCATTGCCCGCTAAGCGGGCTAAGTCAAACACACCATACGCCGACTTGATGGTGTCTGGAACGAGGTAGGTCTCGTGTGCGTGATGGAACGCGGCAATGGGAAACTTGAACTCGTTCGTAATCTACGGTCGCATGTTAGCATATATGCGCATATACCCATGGGCCGCGTACCCTAACGAGATCGTCAAGATCGACGGTCTCGTAGCAGTGGGTCTGGACCTGTTAGGAAGGTCGTGTCGTGAATATGAGGCTCAGCGAGTCGTGTGAGAACGCCTACCTTGACACGCCCGCGTAGAACGTTTACCAGGGCTTCCCACTGCAATTCTTCTGGGAAGTCGCCGAGGCCCGTCCACTCACCCTTCTTAGCTTTCTCGCAGAAGTCGTCCTGCGCCTGCTTAATCTGCCGGGCCTTCTCGTATGCCTGGCGGAATGCCCATGCGGTATCCATACGCGTTCCGGAGTACACCCGATCTGAGGGATCCCCTCAGCCCGAATTCAACTTCCAGGACCCTAGATGCACGGCATACCTGGATTCTCTCCGCAGGCATGCCTGAGTGGCAAATGACATCAGCAAAGGGCCGTGAGATTGAACGATACACCAATACTTCATCTGACGGTAGCGGAAGTGCGTGCGTGGGTCGTATACGGTACTGTTCGTCTCGTAGGGGCTTTCGAGCAGCATCCCTGTGGGGGAGCGGTCCGTCGGAGGACGTAACTTGATCACAATCCCCTGCCCGCCGATCGCGTTGGCGGATCCAGGGAGCACGAGGGAGGTCTACCAAAGGGCCAGTGAGCCGGGTTTGAGTGTACGAAGGCGTGCAACGCACGGTGACACCGCCCGCGATACTGAGCTTGTACGCATCATCATGCGTGTTGAGGCCATCCAACGCTCGTAGCCACTGCGACCATTGTTAAGAGGCGTCTGCGAATATTGGAAGAGACTCACAGGCAAGACGGGGCCCTTTCGTGAGTTAACATCAAATGCCCCGCTCAGTGTTGGGCTATTGTAGACACCACTGCCGACGTGTTCGTGAGGATGGTCCGCCTGCGTCGCCATAGGCAAGGCACTCACAGATGACTGTGTAGATCGATTATCCTGCAGGTGGCCGTTGTCAGGATCAGTGAGTGCCTCTCTGAGGCAAGGGAGAGAGTTATCCGCGAGCATACCCAGGAGAGACCCATTTGCCCTGTGCGTCGAGACGTGTCACGTCCTTGTATCGTTCGAGTTCGCTATCTTTGATAATCCCGACGCGCTTTATGACACCCCCGTCGAGCAGCACGTCGCCGTGAAGAACTTCAAGCCCATCTACGCGACCTGTCCAGATCGTTGCGTTCTGCGACACCGGCCGCACGGTCAACGGTCAGTACTCTCTGCATCACAGTTGCGTATACGTGAGACTTCCTACCTTGATGAATGTCGCCTTTGTTCCAGGAACGAACCTGTCCGACTCCGTGCGCGTGTAAAAGTCCGGAGGCGGACCCGGCTCGACGTCCAGCAGGCGACACTTGTCCAGGTACTCCTGCGCACGGAGAGGCACACTCACCGCGCGCTCCCTTGGCCCTCCCAGCACTTGAGAGTACAGCGCGAGATACTGCGCGCCGAACACGCAGAGCGCGAGGGCGACTACCCCTCGCACAATGTGGGAAGCGCGTCCCCGACGCGGTCGCGACACGACGACCGACGCATGGGTCGGCAGTTCGGGAAGTCTCTTGTCAGCTTGCATGTCGTTGACCGCTACCTACCGAGGAGATGGTGGTGGTGGGCGGGGTACATCGTTCACTGTGCACGTATATATAGCGGCGTTATCGCGTGAAGTACTCCCATGGCGCAATATGCGCATATGATGCATCCTCCCCACGCGTGCGTCTCCCGGCGGCGTCGCGTGTGCCGCGGGATAAAGGGTTGACCGTCGTCGTCGTACATACATATGATTGAATTCCGTCCGTTCCTGTGGCTGTTCATGACGTTTGTAGCATCGAGAGTGGGTCGGCGGGGTCAAGCTAGAGGCGCGTAAGCGCTAGGGACTCCGGCTTTGAAGGTTCCAACAAACGTGAGGCGTCGCATTAATACCAGCACCTGATGCCGACCATAACCATGTAGAGGATATACAGGACATGTACCGTACGTCTATGCCCGTGTCGATGCCTGTGCGACGAGATGTGCGAGAGAGAGAAAACAATGATACAGCAGTGAGAGAGATGAAGTGAATAGTGCAGGTGGTGAGATGGAGTAATATGTGTGCACAGAAAGATGGGGTCCGTGCGGTCTACCGAGACGAGAAAGCTGCTGACCAGGCTTCCGTGGGTAAGAGAAACGATGAACGATGCGATAAGTTAGGGGATATGCAGAGGATGGGTAGGGATGAAATCCAAGTGGAGATACGCGAGATAGGGATATGTGTTGTCCAAATGATGCAACATGGTGGGATCGTCGTGCTGGGCAAGACTGGGATGTCAGCGAGGGCTTCTCGAGGCAAACTAGAACGAGACGCACCGACGATCCTCCGCTCAGAGCACCTCGTGCTTCTCGTCGATCCACGCCGCGCGCTCGAACGTGCGCACGTACTCGTGCTGGGGCCCCGTCTCGGGGCTCAGCGGGTACCGCTTGCACTTCTCCACCGTCTTCCACTCCTCCGCGATCATCCGCAGTGCATCGTCTCCGTCGCGCGCGATACCGCACTCGACGAGCCAGCAGCCGACGATGAGGCCCGTCCGTCCGATGCCCCCGCGACAGTGTACGGCAGAGATACGCCCGCGCAGCTCGTTGTCCCGGAGAACCTCCATGATGCGCCGCACGAGGTCGACGGAATCGGGGAGGCAGCGGTCGCGGATGGGGAAGTTGTGGTATTCGACCTCGCGCGGGTCGATGCCGAGGTCGTAGCACCGCTGAGCGAGGTGGGGCGAGTACGGGAAGAGCTCGTGCGGCTCTGTGAGGTCGATGAATGTGCGGACGCCGGCAAGGAGGAGGGCGTCCAGCTTCTGCTTGGTGTGCTTGCGAGTGAGCTGGGAGGGAGTGAGAGGGCAGTACGGGAACTCGCAGGCGACGAGGTATGGGGTCGCCCAGTACGAGTTGGGGATTGGCCGCGGTTTGTGGCGAAGAGAACGGTTCGTGGCTGGGGCTGACTGTGGTCGTGTGGGCACCATTTGGAGGCGTTCGTTACGCCTCAAGACAGGGTGAGGCATTTCGCAAGTAGCTACAGCCATGGTCGGTGTGGTCGTCTCAGGTGTGTCGTAGGCAAGTACAACAGGGTGTCGTCGTGAGGGTTCGTGAACGAAGATAAAGCTAGCTTTATATGCGAGGATGGGCGACAAAGGGGGAGGAATAAAAGAGGGGAAACGGGTCCTGGCGGGTCGATACACGCGGCTTACGTAACCGACGCCCTGCTACTCGCTCTTGGGCATGTGCATTTGATCTCCTCCGTAACCCGTGGCTCTGTTCAATGTTGCACTCGCTTGATTCGTGCAAATTGTACAGTCATTCTGCTCTTTGCTCGTCCAACTCCTCCAGCCCAAAGGCATTTTGCACTGCCATTGTTTCTGCGCTCTGTCCTTGAGTATACCAAATGCCTAGGCCCAGTCGGACAAACCTCCGCGCTTGGCCGTTCTCGAGTTCTAGGCTCTACACCCCACGCACGATTCTAGGGGCTATCGCGGACGCTCCTGGCCCCTTCGCACACGCATACGGCGACGGCTGCCACTTGCAGGCCCAGACGCAGACCGCCCACTGAAGGCGGTTCGACCCAGTGACTTCACCCAGCCTCAGAGGTGGTGGACGGATGACACGAGGCCTGTCTGCTAACCTCGTGCTGCGCCTTGCCCACATTGCTATCGAAGCGATGTCAAAGTTCTACGACATGCTAGCCTTGTGGTGGACGGTGGTGAGTCCTTACCCTTGAACTGTCTTCCCTGCATCCTGCAGATAACGGCACGGCCATAGCGGTTCGGCGTGTACATTACAGATCTCAGCATCTTCTATACCGCCTCCGTTCCTTGTCTGCGGTCATAATCTTGACATGCTCACCGACGATACACACCGTGACCAGCTTTCTGAGGCTTTCTGCCAGCGCCCGTCCTTCAGAACGGGGTGAGTTATGCACGTTCTTCCCCCATTGCTCTCGTTATCGGCGACGTGCGCATCGTATTCTCACACACACTCGGCATCGACGTTGCCCGTAAAGGACAAGGTGGCACGATTACCTGCTGGGGTCAAGCAGATTCGTGGTATGAACATCTTCGGGGCCACATCACGTCCACCTGCGCACAGAATGCCAGGACCGTCGTAGACGCCCAAGCATATGCAGTCGGGAGCCCGTCCCGCAAGATCATGCTTTGGCCTTCGGATACACGGGCTGCCTCTCCGATCCCGTCCCTGCCAACTCCGAGACCGTATTGAGTTGCGGCAGGCGTGCTGGTTTCCCCCGACGACATGTGTATTGCACCACTAAGACCCTTCTTTCACCGCCCCAGTGCTGCCTCGCGGCCGCAGCTACCGATCGATTACGGTCCCGGTCTTCGATTCCAAGAGTCGTATGAATGGCCGGCAAGCGCTCCCGGGCCGGTTTCGTCGAAGCATGCGAGTGGGTGAGTATTGATTTATGCTACGAAGTTTTGGGCGTGTACTGGCGAAGGCTGACGCTGCCCGGCGCCCCGAGTGGACTGCCCCGCAAACAAGCTGCAAGTTCGATTTAATTCCCGCGAGGTTATCGGTCCTTCTTGCGGGGCGCTCGTTGAGTCTCATGGACGTTCATTCGCCCTCAGGCTCAGATCGCCAGGGTTGCTGCAGTCTTCGTGTGAGGGACACGTACGCGCACACGCGTGGGAGCATGAGATTTCCCTATGTATAGCCATAGATAGTGTCACCGGAGTGCAGGGTGGCCCACTTCCTATTCCTCCAGTAGGATAGTATTCTTCGACAGACTCACGCGCAGACCCGAGGTCAGCGTAGGGTGCGACTGTATATACTAGCGACGTTGTGGTATCATCTCCGGATGCTAATTCCGACTGAGGGTGCCCACGGAGCCTTCCAGAGAAGTGTGGCGGGAGTTGCGGATCCCGCCGGCCGCATGAAGGCTATGATGGTCCTACAGCGGACTCGGAGAGATCCCTCGCCTATAGACTCCAAATAGACTCCAAGTAGTCGATTACTCTGTGCAACGGCACGGGAAGAGTACGCGGCTCCTGCTTGTGAGATGGTGCTTTCGAAGCTGCAGGATTCCGGCCATCGATGCTGGTTGACGGTGCATTGGCAAGACGGCTCAACGTCGACAGGAACTTGGAAGTGACAACGCTGCCGGGAACACGCGGGGCCGCAAATGAGCACGTTGGCGTAGCGAGCATGTTCGACCGCCCTTGGTACTTACCTCCATTCTAGTGACTCGTTCCCCTCGAAATTCGACGTTCCTAGCCACTGCATGCCGACGACCCCACATCTCCGATAAATGGTTCAGCAGCATCATAACCTGTACTATGCTGTCGCATGTCGCGACGCGTAAATATACAGTGTAGGGTACATACGATGCGGGTGCAACGATTACAAAGCAAGACATGGCGAGTGCATAGAATACTACTAGTATATTCACGACCGGCGGAGAGAGCGACGAAAACTAAGGAGAGTGGGCGGCAGAAAGTGCGAGGGAGAGAGACGAGCAAGCAGAACGATGTCGGCGCAGAGGCAGGATATGATACAGATACACAGGAGGGCGTACTTGATGCGGTGTTGGGACAAGCGAGAAGGCTCGGGATCCGGAGGTGCGGAAGCGATGCAGAGCATCCAGGTGCAACGCTGATAGGTGTCTTCACACTATGGGAGAATGTTCTGCAGTGCTCGGAGTAGCACTCTCAGACTCAGCGCTGTCAGCCTTGTCGTCCAACCTGAGGTCGTCGTCCAGGATGATGCGCGAGTCAATCATGCCCCTATGAATACACGCACATAGCAGATTAGCGTACTGGTCGAGGATGTGTAGAGCGCTAGGGAGTTTGTATGGACGTACGCTGCATCCATAGAGATGTGGGTAGTGAGGTTGCCTGGGAGAGGCCTGCTCACGAGTTCAGACGCTCGCGACTCGCCGGTCCGCCGTCCTTCGCTGTCCTTCTCATTGTGATCGTCGAATGCGAACAGGGTGAGAGAGGATGCGATGACACTACGAGCACACGATTGATAGGTAAGCGTGAGCATGCGCGCATACATATACTCTGCTCACCTGATGGTCACAGCTGGCAGCGATAGCAGAATGTTCATCCCCGCTACAGCAGGGCCGGTGTTCAGTACGAGACTACATGCACGCGCGATGGGACAGGTACACACGATTGAGGTTCAAGAACGCAAGGGTCGAGACTGGGATGTTGACAGCGCAGGTTGCTGCAACGTACCAGATGCCCTGAACGCATAGCGCGTCGCCGACGCGCCAACGCCGGCCCTGGTACATCTTCTCGGTGTGCACGCGGTGTACCGCGAGCAATGTCATCCCGAGGATCACAACGTCGTAAACGAACGCTGGATATATGCGTCCTTCAGCGGGAGACGAATGAAGGATCGAGCGGGGTACTCACTGTAGAGATAGAATCCCCCAAGAACGTTGTTGTCCGAGTTATATACCTCACATGAAGCCGATTTCGAATCCCAACGGGCGCGGACAGTCAGGATACCCTCTGATACATGTCAATGACGTTAATGACTCGCCCTCCCTAGACGGAGATGATGCGCGAGCTTACGAAGGATAACGTATAAGAACTGGACGACGCCCATGACGACAAGAACAGCCAACGGCCAGCGCTGCCGGAGCGTCCACAGAATGGCAGCACTTGACAAGAATGCTGTTAGGAGGTAGCGCAGGTTCCATGATCAGGGCTACTCACGGTCTCGAACATAATGTAAGGCTTGCGAGCATCGCAGCCCCACTTCCGAGACTCTATTGGGGCAATGATGAGCTTCGCACAAGATTGAAGTGGAGGCTTTACACACAGCGAACGTCCGGTAAGCCACTAGTCGCGCGCGTCAGTGAGAATGCTTCTCCGGTGAATATGGACATACCATCGCACGCTATACGGCTTCTTGATCGACCGGTGATCACACTGCGAACGGGCGAGGCCCACGGACGTTAATCAGTCTAACCACTGGCAAGGCAAACGGAGATTGACGCACAAGAAGAGCAGGGCAGTGAGCATCACGTATCGCGCGAGTAGCCACGGAATATGGACGATGCGGAATGCCCGTTTCCTGGTGATGAGCTCCCATTCGATGTACGCGCTCCAGAGATACTGCGTTCTGAGAGCGGAAGATGATCATTAAAGTGAAGCCAGAACGCGCAGAAGAGGCGGCGCACCCGTAGAAGCCAAGCAAGAAGACTGCGATCTGTTCATAGAGGAAGAAGACGTAGAACACCACGTTCGGATCCTCCCACTTGACCATCGAAAGGTAGAGGCTCTCGGCGACACCAGGAGGGAAGTCGGCAAATGAGATGAAGGAGGAGGGCAACGTGCCCCCGGTAACGAAGTGTGGCATATATACGTGCTGGAGAGAGTGGGGACCGAAGTAGCAGACCTGCGGCGTGCGCAAGGCGAACGGTGACACGTCCCTGGGTGTTCTTTGCTGTTATTGGTAGGCAGGAGCCAGGGGCGTTGGGCGTTTGAGGATTAGACTGGGCCGCGTATTCCCATGCTAACGGTCGGGTAGATGCCGTTACCTGCGGAACATTGAAACGCGCTTCACTACGGACGTGAGGTTGACGTACTTGTGTCCTTGAATAAGCATGCATGGCACAGAAACGCCATTTGCATATACACCCGCGACAAGCGTATGAGGATGCTGTACGACACTGTCGCGTACCATCGCATGCGCCATGTGCGTTATTGATCATTCAAGGGTGTTGGGAGATCCTGGAGGTGTATGCGCCCATCTACAAGCCTTCGGGCCCGCTCAATGCATGCTATCGTCGGATATCAGAGATTGGCGAAGCATCGCGCCCAAAATCAACTCTCATGGGTGAGCGCAGAAGGCAGAAGTTCAGGGCGCCGCCGAGACTTTGCACTCGACGAGCGTTAGTCTGTTCTCCAGTCAGATATGTAGACATCAGCGCCGTCCAGAAGCAGAGATCCAAAACCAAAGTCCTGATGTGCCTTTGAGTGCAGTTAGCGAGGAGAACAGCCGGCGTCGTCGCGGTCGAGACGGCGGACGTGATGGACGCAGACGCGGTGCGTCGCGGGTAGATCACGTGAAACGGGACCGACGCGTAGCGCGTGACACAGTCAAAGGCATCGCGACGCGTGTCGCGAGCCACACGCGACTCGCCTTTCTTTCCTGCTGACCGTCTACATCGGCGTCTTCTCCTCCAGTCATGGCTGAACAAACAAAACTCAAGCTGCCTAGCGTTGCGGGTAAGGGAGAGATATGGAATGGAAGCATAGTAACTGACAATCGTGCGTGTTATTTAGGCTTCAAGTTGGTCAAACAAATCGGTGGCGGCGGCTTCTCCACGTGAGTAACCGTCCATGCATTGCTCTTGACCTATGAGTTCCTCCCTGCCGCATCTCTCATTCACGAGAATGTGTGATGCGGCAGGGAGGTAGCTTCAGAGTGACCACGCTCTCACGGTGATGTCTCGACACACTGGACGGTCTCTCTGCTAAGCTATCAAGTAAGCGGGGCATTGTGAACGCTGCAAGGTATATGTCACAACAGTATAGTACACGCAGGATGAGGCTATACGGTGATACTTTTTGGATGGTGTGATTAAGTCCGCGATCATTGACATAGTGGCTCACCTGCCTTCCAGTGTATATCAAGCCGTGAACTTGGAGAAAGGCCGTGTCGCCGCCTGCAAGGTTATCGCCATCACAGCAGAAACCGACGAGACTCAACTCAAGGCGATCGAGAAAGAGATTCGTGTTCACGGCGCCCTCAAACACCAACACATCCTCGAGCTGATCGGCGCTGCTAAGCTCCTCCCTGAGCGCGCCGCCTTGTCTGGCCACTTCCCGGGCATGTATCTCCTGATGGAGATGGCGGCTGGCGGCGACCTATTCGACAAGATCGGTATGTGGCGGGTTCCCTGCTATGGAAGTCCGCACTTGCTCAACGTCCATAGCACCCGACGAGGGCATCGGCGAAGACGTGGCGCACTTTTACTTCTGTCAAATGATTGATGGGCTTGTTCGTCCACATATCGGGTGCTGTGCGTGCGACGTAGCTGATGGCCAATCCAACAGCAATATATTCACACGGAGGGTGTATGTCATCGGGATCTTAAGCCAGAGAACCTGCTGCTCGATGCTGCGGGTACACTCAAGATCTCGGATTTTGGTCTCTCTGCGGTGTACAAGCTCAAGGAGACAGGAAAGACACGGTTGTTGAATGAACGATGCGGTAGCCTGCCCTATCTCGCGCCTGAGGTTTGTGAGACGAACCTCACCTTGACAATGTCCCTTGCTGAACTGCCAAACAGATGCGCGGGAGCGAACCATACGCGGCTGAGCCGATAGACGTATGGGGCAGCGGCGTGATTTTGTTCACCTTGCTCGCGGGAAGTGAGTGCATGCCATCAATGCTAGGATCTGGAGGGCGAGCCGCTCACGATGGTAGACACTCCTTGGGACGAACCCACGCGGGGAAGCCACGAGTTCGTGCAGTATCTGACGGGCGAAAGCTTCAACTACGATCCATGGAACCGGTTCAGCGACGACGTGCTATGTTCGTATGCTCTCCCCTCTGGACTATCCCCGTTGCTCACCTCAAGCAGCACTCATCACCGGCATGCTCGATGTCGACCCCGCCCATCGCATGACACTCTCCGACGTCGCTTCGCATCATTGGGTGACACGGTTCGTTTTCATTTTACTTTTATTTCCAAACGACGCCTTCCTGTTCCTTATCCATCCGATGCCCGCCATGCTACAGACCGAGCCAGCTTGCCGGACGCGGCGCCTACGCGATCGCGCAGAGCCTCACCGCAGGCCTCCGCGCGAACGGCGACCTCGGCATTGCCGAGCCCCAGATCGGCGCAGACGCAATGGACACAGACGAGGACGGGGACTACGTCATGCGCACCCAGCGGTCGCAGTTCACGCAGTCCCTCATGCTCTTCGTGAGTACCCGCACCCCTACATGTTCTCGCTTCGCGCATGCTCACGTCGAAATCCCACCCCACGCAGTCTCAGACCCAGCGCGGGACGCAGTACCGCTACACCCCACACCTCACGCGGTTCTTCGCCGCGCTCGCGCCCGGCGCGTTCCTCCCCGTGCTGCAAGAGGCGCTCACCACGCTCGGCGCGAAGTACAACCCGGCGCGCGAGGGCACGCGCGACGACGGCTCGGGGATCCCGATGGTGCGCATGCGCATCGGCGCGAAGGACCGCCGGAAGCTGCACATGAAGGGCTACGTCGAGATCGAGCCGTTCCAGATCGGGGAGTACGCGGGGAGCTTCGTCGTGCTCGCGCGCGACGTGGGCAACCCGCTCGAGTGGCGCGCGATGTGGAAGGAGCTCGTCAAGCACCCGCTCGTCAACCCGCATGTGTACAAGAAGTCCGGGTGAAGCGCTTTGATCGCTTGTCTTTGCTCCCGCTCTTGGGGTACGTGCGGTATCGTACACGTTGAGTCTTGCTTTGAGACGAAGGTTTTGTACTATTAGATTGGCGATTCTTGTATGGTATAGTACGCACAACAATACACACATGGCTACATAGCTACGTCGACATACATACGAAGTTCAACAAGCATGCTAGGGCATGAGGCATACAGGCGAGTCAGTCACTGAGGAGAATCTCATATGGTAGCTGTCAGTCCGTTGATAAATACGTCGATGACTTGCGTCGTAGCTCGCTCAGATGATGAAGCGGAGGTTCGTGTCCTAATCATTCACAGTCAACTTGTCGTCCCGCGAACCGGAGCGGGCAATGGGATAGAGGAAGACACGTACGATATGGTGCGAGCTCGACAGCTGCGGCTTCTGGCTGTACTTCTTCTTGAGGATGACCCGGATCGAGCGCAGAAGCTCCTGGTACGTCTGGTTCGGGTTTTGCTCTGGAAGCGCGCGGGGGCGTCAGTACGTATACGAGACTCTGAGCTGCATGGTGAGAACTCACTGAGCGAAGACATGAACGCCTAGGAATGCACGGGTTAGCATGTCGCGTCGCGGAGTAGAGATGCGTAGTCAAGACTCACGTGGCTCATTGCGCCGGTGGCGGCTCCTTGCTCCCAGGTATCCGCGCTCGTCTGCGAATCCTTGCATCCGCTCCACGAGATCTATAACACTATGTCAGTGCCAGAGACGCCACGTTGATGTGTAGGATATACTGACCACGTCCGCGGGCGTCGACTTGGCCTTGAACCACCTGCTGTTCACCTGACTACCTTTGACACGGCCGTCCGAAGAATACTACGAGAATGGAGTTTTAGAGGAGATAACCAAGTATTGATCGGATGTTCCGCACCAAGTATGGGAGATCTAGCCAGGGCTAGGTTAGCACCAGACACAGCGAGAGGAATGAGAAAAGAAGGCTTACCAAGCACGGAACCGGAGTGGCAAGACTGGTAATTGTTGACTGGTCAGGGCAAGAACAGGTTTCATTATGGAATTGAACGCACATCAAAGACCGCCTGAGCGCGTCCAATCATGAGCTTCGTTGAACTGGCAAACTGTAAAGGTAGGACTTACCGTGAGCCTACAACCCGCGGGGAGCGGCTTGACCATCATGGAATGCATCAACTGCAGTGGCGCAATTAGTTTCATAGAATGCAC
The DNA here is from genome assembly GCA_022606195.1 of Trametes polyzona. Lineage (NCBI taxonomy): Eukaryota > Fungi > Basidiomycota > Agaricomycetes > Polyporales > Polyporaceae > Trametes > Trametes polyzona. The sequence goes on from JABYQF010000005.1 coordinate 1,927,202, forward strand.
TCGGATGACAATGCACGTACGTCGTCCACGATATAGCCGGCGGACTTGTGGTCCAGCGGGAAGATGACTAGCGGGGAAAGTAGGTGAGTATTTCAGCAACTATGCAAGACGCACTACCATGACTTACCTTCGTCGTAGCCATCAATCTCGTCCCCGTTCCTATCCTTGACTTGAGCGCCGTGTCCGGAGTCTGCCATACCTTTAGTGAGAGCACAGATGAAAGTTATGATTGCACACACAGTGGAAGAACAAGGAGTCGTCCGGACATGCATCCTTGACTAGCCACCGCATCGCTTCGAGGATATTGGCACGGGTAGGGAGGAGTCGTGTATCCTGAGCGTCGTCGGTGAGGAGCCTGATGTGTCGCTCCTTGTAGCCATGTCCTGTGTGGCCGCGAATTGGTTATAGCATATATACGGTAGGGGGACGATGTACGCACGCATGAGGAAATTCTTGACGTTCCGAGCGTCGTTCACGCATCCGAATAGCTGGTTCTGCTGGCCGCGGTAGTTGATCCCGATCTGGAGAGAAGAGAAGAGAGTAAGAGGGCCGTAAGACAAGCGGAGGTAATGCGGGCGTACACAGAGCGCTTTCTTCTTCCCCGTGCACCTCGAGTAGACGAAGTGCTGGTTGCTAGGCGCCGGCCTCAGGAGTTGCACAGGGTCCGGTTGCGGGCGATGTCCTGCATTCGGGTTAGCGAGACGGTCTTGAAATTTTAAGAAAGCGCGTACCGTTGATTTGAACTGGATTGCTACCGTGTTGAACTATAATGACAGGGCGCGCAGTCTGGCTATGGCTGTGACTACGGCCGTGACTGTGCGAGTGGTGTCGGTGCGCGTTTGAATGAGAATGAGAGTGAGACTGGTGGCTCGTGCGATGCGACTGGACGTGAATGGCAACTGGCGAGCGAGGAGTTGGTGCCGATGCTGGCGACACTGCCCAAGGTCTGCAGGCGATCGCTATTAACGTATGTACGCGTATGAGTGGGGGTTGACTAACCCGTTGTCTCCGCCGTATCTGTCCACAGTGAGATGGTCTATGATTTATGAGCGGATACCGTAGTGAAGCTGAGTGAAGCTCACGGACCTGAGCCTGGGGCGCCTATAGGCATGAACGGCGCCGGTGGCGGCCCAGAGGAATAAACGTCGAAGCCTCCCGGGCTATAGATACATTTAACAGAGTTCGCCTCATGTACGCTGTGCAAGTACTCACGCAGATGGGAAGCTATATATGTAAACACGTTAATGAACGAGTGCATCGCCACAACGAGCGTACGTACGGCGGTGCAGGGGAAACTCCGCGCGAATGGTGATGGTGGTGATGTTGTTGCTGCTGTTGCTGCTGGACATAGTACGGTGGCGAGCCTTGCCCACCGCTCGTACTGCCGCTGAAATCCCACATCATCCTGGCTGTCTACGTCTGAGGGAGGATGGTAGTATGGAGGAGAGGGGTTATATGGAATGCACAGCCGTGGCAGATGATGACAAGAGGCTTATAAGGGGATCTCGGGCGTCTCTGTCCGGGCGTGAGTAGAATGCGGTCCCTTGGCAGAGCGGCCGTAATGGAGAGCAGCCTGCCGAAGCGTCCGGCACCGAGTCGGACACGTCCTCGGCGGTGACTCCCTCCCTTGTCGCTCAGAGGCTGTCCGGCCTGACTGTCCTCAAAAGGGCTGCACTGCACTGCACGTGAGCGTCGCGTCGGCCTACTGCGGCAACAGTACTGACCGGAGTTGTACAACCGCCCTAGGAATATATTCTATCGCCTTTCTCGGCGTACACCGTATCGTACGATGGCGAAACGAGGCTCGTTGACATGGTTCTCTGCGCATGGGCTGCGTCGGAGTGGCCGATGTAAGTGGCGGCGAGGTTCAGGGTTTTAGCGCCGGGGCGCATCACTCGATCGCATGCCAAATTTGGGGAGCGAGAATGAAGCGCCCAATATTTTGAAGTCTAAGTTATTGACCCAACGCTACGCACCCGCTTCGTCGCACATCCTACCGCCCACCCTCATTCTCTGCGTCGACCGACGACAAGGCAATCCATATGGCGAAGCGTAGACACGAAGCGGACGCAGAGTCGAGCGAGGACGACACGCCCGAGACGTTCTCTTTCGGCTCGTCGAAGAAGGCTGCAAAAGGCGAGCAGGAGGCCGTTCGCCAGTTTCAGGCCGCGCAGAAGTTGAAGCAGAAGGAGAAGAACCGCGCCATCGACCGCAAGCTCAAGGCCCGCGCTGCAGAGGCACAGACGACAGGCAAGGGCAAGGCGAAGGATGCCGGCGCGAGCCACTGGGAGAAGGCTACGCGAGGCAAGGGAGCAGAAGAGGACGCTTCGGACGACTCTGATGCTAGCGACGGAGGGGAAGGCGCGTCTGCAAGGAGTGCATTGGAGGAGCGCATGGCTCGCGCAATGAAAGAGGCCGAAGAGGAGGACTCGGAAGACCTGGATGAGGAAGCCGAGGGCTCCGCTTTCGAGGGCTTCTCAGGCGAGGACGCGGATATGGGCGGAAGCGCTGAGGAGAGCGAAGCGGATGAAGACATGTCTGAAGAGGATGACGAACTGGCGGGCGAAGACGAAGAGGGCGAAGAGTACGACGAGGAGGACGAAGATGAAGATATGACCTCTGAAGACGACGGAGAGGACGAAGAAGAGGAAGAGGAGGAAACCGTCGAGCATCCCCCACCAAAAAGCGCGTCACAAAAGCGCAACTATCTTCCCGATCACCTCTTCAAGTCCGCACTATCCGAGGCGTCCTCACGAAACACCAAGATCACGTTCGACGACGACGATTCCGCACCCTCGCACCGAGCCCGTACTTCACCTCCTCCAAAACGAAGGCGAGCAAAACGGCCCGCCAAGGATATTGTGCTCGGGTACGATGTTGCGTTTTACGCACATGGCACCCCCGTAGGCTGACATTGATACAGGTCAAAGACTATACGTACATTACCCAAAACCTCAGAGGCCATCACGCCTGCCGCGGCGAAAGGCCTTCCTCCTCCTCGCCGGGTGAACAAGTTCCTGAAGCAGAGCCTCAACCTGAAGGGCGACCTCAGCAAGGCGAAAACCAAGGGTTGGACACGGAGAGCAGGTGCGCATACACCCATGTCTATACGCGTGGATCCACAGTTCTTGCTCATGACCTTCTCCCGCGTAGCCAATCTGGGCGTCATGAAGAGAAGCGGGCCCGCAGCGAACTTTGTTCGTAGTTCATAGGTGTTTGGAATTCATGTCGGGCGGCTTTACTGCGGATGAACCCATGGATGGTCGGACAGCACACTGCGCAGCTAGCAACGGGGAAATGGTGCCCCCTTGTGCTTCGTCTAACCCAAGATTTACAGATATGCATCGTTTGGGAGCCTACTCGTTTGGAAATAACCACTTGTCAGGGTACATCGTCGGTGGGAAAGAGACGAAGGCAATCGACCATCCTTGTTCAGGAACCTCACAGTACTGATACACCACTCGCGAGCAGGACGCCATCTTGGGGGTCGTTGCGAGTCCCTACGGGAACGAAAGCTTGTTTGCCTTCGCTGCGATCTCTGCGAAGTAGATCGCTGTCTCGGCCATGATCACCAGCCGGTGGTCGCCCGCGAAGACGAGGTTCGCGGCAGTAGTGCCGAGGAAGAACTTGCCGAGCAGGGTGCCCTCGGGGTTCCAGACGTGCACGCCGTCGCCACAGCCCGCATAGAGGTTGTCGTCCGCGTCGAGCTGCATGCCGTCGGCGATCCCGGTGTCGACGTACGCGAACACCCGCCGGTTCTTGAACGCCTCCGTCTTGGGGTCGACGTCAAACGCATATCTGTGTTGTAGGTGAGCTTTTATTGTAGAGTGGTATGGACAGCGAGGGGAAGGGACGCACATCGTCGCAGGCTCCGTCTGGTTGTTCCCGAGGAAGCCCCCGGTCGCGCCAGTGTCCGATCTGCATGTGGCACCTGTCAGCGGGCTCCTCCCTATGGGGAACAAGAAGCACAGCGGGGTACGCACACAAACGCAGTCTTGCCGTCTCTGCTAAATGCGATGCCGTTGCACTTGTCGAAGCCATCTGCCACAACGCGGACCGCTCGGGTCTCGGGGTCGAGCCGGTACACCTGGTTCGGCATCAGAGGCGCGGGACGGAAGTGGTTCAGGAACCCGTATCTGTGCATTCCCCGGTTGAGCCTTTGGCACTACCACCATGCAATGTGTAAAGCATGCCGTACGTAACGTCCGTGAAGAACAGTTTGTTGGTCCCCGGCCGGATTTTGACGTCGTTCAGGGAGTTGAACTGCCTCCCGAAGAAGTTGTCCAGGATGATGGTCGTGTTGTGCGGCGGCGCAGGGTTGACGAGCGCGACCGAGGGTGGAAGCGGACCGCGCCCCGAGTTGACAAGCACGAGGTTCCCGAAGAAGGGACCCGTGCCGCCGTTCGTCATCTGGACCGTATCCGGGAGGTCGAGCTGGGATCGCCCGTCAGTCAACCCATCACACTCATCATTCCTCCGCCCCCATACGCTCGCACGACCGCCCGCAGTCGAACTGCCACATACCTTTGTAACTGACACGTTCACAGCCTTGGGGCCCCACCCGGCTGCCTTGATTGCGGCGGCGACTTCCTTCAGGCTGATGCTCGACACCTGGTTGTTGTGGTCGATGTCGCTCCCTCCCAGCGCGCCGCCATCGTTGCTCGCGAAGAACACCTCGTCTGTGCTCGGCACCCAGATGGGCGCCTCGTGCGCGAACGCAAACGTCGGGTTCGCTGCCACAGCGCGGATCGTCGCGCTCGGCCCGAGGACGCGCAGGAAGCCGGGGTCGAAGACCTGGAAGAACGGCGGGGTCGCGTTCGTCGGGTTGAGGAACTCGGTGAAGGAGGACTGGCGGAACGCCCCGTTGTTCCCCAGGACGGCGAAGGAGCGCGGGTCGACCACCTGTGCACACGATCGCGGCGGTGGCGGCGCAGCGATAGGGTAAGCGCAGTGGCGGGATGATCAGGGGAGGACAACGCTGAGCATGATGGATGTGGCTTCGGAAGGCGAAGGGATGTACGTACCACAGCCTGTGGCGGTAAGCTCGTTGCGTTTGCGACCCCGGGCTGCGCCTGCGATGTGGCGTACGCCCACGAAGCCAGGGCCACCGTGAATGCCCCGATGCTAGTCGTTGCGACCATCGTTTTGGTGTGGGCCTAGACGTGCTGTCGACGAACCCTTTGCGACCTGCGGGCTTATGTAGAGCGCAGTCAGAACCTTGTGGCGTCATCGCACCTCCGCTTCCGCTCGAGGAAGAGAGAGTGGAACGTACGGCGGGAGCTATTGGGTCGCATGACCGCCTACGTGCGTGGTTTCGTTGAATGTCCTGTGTCTCTGCACGTCCCCGTCGCCGTAAAGGCTGCCGGGATAAGGGTCCCCGTGTGGCGGGCACGCTGTCACGATCGTCGGGTGCTCGTAAACCAATATCGCGAGAGCCAGGAGGCGGTATTGCTGTATAGGGTGCCCGTTCAACCCGAGTGCAGCAGGTTTTCTGACGGGGACCCGAACCACAGCACTTGACTATTCCGGAAGTCGGGCTGCGTGTCAAGCCTGCGGGTCGATGAGCAAGCGAACAGACATCCATCACGATTTCCGCTGCCGCGCCAACAGCCGCCAGCGCACATTTCCCGGCGACGGGCAATGCATGCGGAGGCCCCGAACTGGCAATGTCAAGCAAAGTGCTGCATCGGGCAACGCAGCGCTGCGACCATGTGAACGCGATGAGAACGCGGGATGGGCCGCCGGTGATGGGCGGTCCGAGGACGCTCTGGGGTCTGTGCAAAGACAATAAAGAGCGTCCCGATGGGATCTCCTCAGCCGATGCCGCCTTTGCACGCCCTTTTGTTCTATCGCCGTGGGATGCGCGCCATCAGAGGTGTGGACAAAAGAACAGGGCGCGCGGAGAAGCCCCGACAGGAGCGAAATCACTCTTAACATGATGTCGGTGATCGACCTGTCGCTGCACCGTCGCCCCCGACATCCAAGGCTGTCCTTGCAGAATGCATCGGTCGCTCACTACTACAGTCCCCACGCAACACAACGCTGCGACGGCGACGGCGCCCGATGCAGCGTCGCGCTATAAGCAGCTCACGCTCTTCTTGGGCCCCGCTCAGCGACACTACCCCCAGCCGATCCGAATGGCAAGTGCGACATACCAGGCACCGATCGCAAGGCTTCCGGTCGAGCTCCTTTCCTACATCTTCCTCCTCGGAGCGCATACCCCGGACCCGGAGGAGGCGGGATTGGCAGACGACGCACCTGGAGGATTGGGGGAAGGGTCCGGATCGCTCCACGAACGCAGCGATGACATCTCGCCTTGCGCATCTTCATCGTCTATGCCTCCAGACGTGTTCGCCGCGGTCTGCAGGCACTGGCGCGAGGTAGCCCTGAACACACCGCAGCTCTGGACCCGAGTCTGTGTCACGATCGGAGACCTCATGCACGATGAGGCGAGCGGGTGGTTCCCCGCGGTGTCCCGATACGTTTCTAGGTCTGGGAGGTGTCCACTCGACATCTATATCGACGCGCGGGACCCGGAGTGGGACTTCTCTGAAAACGAGTGAGTCAATCTATCGCGGGAAGCGTGCCACTGGGCTGACCTCGTTGTCCTCTCCAGTTCCTTTGGTGCTATCATTAGCCCATATATCGACGAGACGTACGACTACACGCACCCGTTCAGGGTCGAACACATGCATTACGTGCTGAACATCCTACTCCCGCACATTGCCCGCGTGCGCTCGCTCGCCATCCTGACGGACAGGTGGGCGCCCATGGAGACCGCGCTGGAGTGCTTGAGCTTCGAGAACCCGCAGTTCGTGTCGCGCCCGAACCCGATGCCGAAGAGCCTTCCCGCGCTGGAGAGCCTCGTTCTGATGCGCTGCAACGAGTTCGTCAGTTACAATCCCCTCTTCAGCCCCGCCGAGCGGAGGGACTCGGTTCTGCTTCCCTTCAGCGGATTGCTGTCCGCTCCCGAACCTCTCCACGCGCCTACGCCAGTGCTCCCCGGCCTACGGCGGCTGACGCTCTCGGGTGTCCACCTCGACTGGTCTTCGCTACCAGCCCTTTTACACCCACCCTGGTCGACTTCAAAGCCAGTCCTGCAGAGACTTGAGCTTTCCTACCACTCCCCAGAAGTCAGGCCGAGTGAAGCCGAGTTCAGGGGCATGATGGAGATGTGCGACAGCCTCCAGTCCCTGGCGATCCGTGTGTCGGGCCCACGAAGTCCGACGACACCTTCGGCCTGCTCCTTCACGCACAGGACCCTGCCCGTCGAGCTTCCCCGTCTCGAGACGTTCGAGCTTGGCTACGATGACGTCTACTCTGCCATGCACCTCCTCGAAACCATCAACTTCGACAGCGTGAAGCGCCTCGTGCTCGAAGACGCGTCCTCGCCGGCGCGCGACGAGACATTGGACGCCGACCCCCTCCTCTGGGCGTGCTCCAAGGTCGCCGCACCCTCGAGCTCCGAGCACGGACGGCCCCTCTTCCCCCGTGCGGACTCGGTCATCCTGCGCCGGGTGGAAGCGTCTGCCGAGGCCTTCGAGGCCTTCTACGGCGCGCTGCCCAACCTGCGAGAGCTGGCAGTCGCTCATATGTTCCTATTAGGAGGGAAGGCACTCGCTGATAGGAACGTGGAGTTGAAGTTCGTCCCTCCTGATGTGCCGGCACCGACGCTGTCTGCTGGCCTTCTCTCCGCGGACCATGAGCATACCCGGCAGAAGTCAGCGTTGGACCGCCCTTGCCCTGGGTTCGCCGTGCATGTCGGTACCGCCGTCGCCAGCCTGGGTGTTCTGTAAACATGCAAGCCCTTGCATTTCTGAACCCTTACCTTCGTTTTCTCTTGTGAACGCCTTCTTTTGTATACTAGTTTTGGCCAGCTCCTCCGTAGAGTCTGAAGACCATGGACGCCTTACAATAAGCGCTGTAACCCATACGATGTATCGATCTCGCCCTTCCGCAGTCCGCAAATACGCTTCGCGAGTCGAGTGACGCATCGCACGCGCCCCGAGGAGGATCGGGAAGAAAGAGAACCCGTGGTGTACGGTCAACGATTCGGCCCTGAGGGTGTCGCGATCGCCACTTCTGGCGAAGACCTCCGCTGAGCCTGTCGCTGTATACTGAGTCGCCGGAGGCACCATCACGTCAAGTATTGACAATATTCATCGCGAAGACGCTGGTACTGGCACCTGTCGTCCGTTGCGCGCCGCAGTATACAAGCGCTTATTTAATCAAACCATACGGCGGCGGGGCGTCTCGGCTGCGTACTGACGGGTCCATGCATACCGCAGTGCCACTGGCAATAGGTCGTCAAGCTGTAACCCGAGGATCGGTCAGCAGGATGCTGATTGCAGTGCCAGTTTAACTCACCGTAGACACTACTTTAGACTCTAGGTGTCGGCAGATGGCTGTTACCGACATTGTGGCGTGTAAGACCGGTGAAAGAACCCTGGGATGTTGGGCTGTAGGTCCCACACGACATCTTGAATCCCCGCTTTGTGATCACCGGACTCCGCCTCCCACGGGAGTGTCGCGCTTGATATGGGGATGTCTTGGAATAGCTGTCATCTTGAACGCGGTTGGACGGACGGTGAACGAATCTATCATCTGGCCTTCCTTGCGAAATGGAACGCGGCTACATGCAATGTACAGCATGCCTGAGTATCACAAAGCCATTTCCCGACCTGCACGCCGTAGTAGAATTTCTAGGAGGATTGTCAACAGCGTGGCGACGGCGGTGATATGGATGTCTGAACGGGGAGTAAGGGCGAGACGTACCTCCATATGATCGAGTGCATGTTCGCCATTTACTGCACGCAGATTACTGATTGTCCTAACAGTACGGCCTGATGTTGGCGCGCCTTCGCTGTGGTGGCGTTTCAGGTGCCCCCATAGCGAGGAGCCCGCGCCTTGTGCCAGATGCCAAGTATCAAGGACAACACCACGGAGTAGTGTTAGAGTAGTGTGCATACTTCGATGACATTAGTAGTAAATGGCCGTGGGAATCAACCCGCGAGCGCTTGTTCGGTTTAATTTTCGAGCTGTCAAATTCGCTGAGTTGTGGGCGGAGTTGCAAGACAGGCGCAAACAAGTGCGAGCCTCGATCTCTGCGCCGTATACAACCTGGGTAGTGACAGGGGCGTTTTACAAGGTCGCGCAATTTTTGTAACATCGTTGTAGTTCCGCTAGGGTTGCCTTACTGTGACTTGGCTGGATCATGCCGGGGTCAAGGCTAAGATCAATAGGACACCTCAAGCCGTAGGAACGCACGAGCGGTAATGGCAGGTGCGTCCACTTCTGCCATTCCTATTCCTGCCCGCGCCAACCATGCCCTCCTGTCTGCATGTTGCTCCTAGCAGTGGAAGCGCGCCTCTACTAGGTGTAATCACACTGCATTTGCTCCGTAAATTCTCGACGGAACGTACGGCGATGTCGCGGATACGTTCAAGTTGGGAAGCGCATATGGCGTCTCAGCCGTGCCGTCGAAAAGGGCAAACTCAATGCCCAAATTGGAGAGCCAACGCCGAGCGCTGCGCCGCCAGCGGCCTAGGTTTGAGGAGAGGACCGGATCCTTGGGATCCGACGGCCTCTGCCTGTCTCCTCCTCCTCCACTGTCCATCCCCGGCCACGATGCTCGCGCCTGCTCATTGCGTGCAATGTCACCGTAGCTCACGTATAGACTTGCCACGCATGATCGTGCAACCCCCGGCTCTTGATCTCGCCACAAAGTAACGCCTTCACGCGGAAACTCGAACTCAGGCAGTAACAGGTGTTCCACCTACGCTTCGAGTTCCACCCTTCCGGGGTTTTCGCTCCCAACGACCTGGTTCCTACGGAGAACGGGCCACGAAAAATGTCATACGTGACGACTGGTGCTAGATCCCCGCCTATAGGACATGAAGCGAAAACTGCCTACAACCAAACAGCGACGTTTCGACGGCTGTGCATCCCTTTGCGCGGGGCTGTGTCTACAATGCAAGCCTCCCGCCTCATCGCGCGCGCTCGCCTGCGGGAACCGGGGTGACACTAGCACCCTGGCGCCCCGCAGTCGAGACGGTTCTCCCGCGATTGCCAGCTGTGCCGGTGTCTCTCCCTCGGAGGCATGTACATGCGATTTCCCTCTTCATAGAAAGCCGCTGATCACAGCATGACAGGTCCGGGCCTCCCGACTCGGACACTCCACACCAGCACAGCGTGTCTTTCGAACGACTTCTCCTCTGTCTAGTTGGGCGCGCAAGAGTACAGGATGATGCAGCAGTCGCTCGCGCAGGTCAGCACTCGGGTACCTTGCACACCCGTTGGTCCGTAGGGAGGCGTGTCGAAGCTCTTCAGGGTCACGAAGATATATAGCGGTAAGCAGCGTGCACCTCTTCACCGCTGGCTTTTACTCTGCGTATCCTCTGGCGCGATATACCCCGTTCACACCACACCCCCCGCTGCCAGCTATGCCTAGGGATCCCGCCTGCCGGAACTGCGCAGAGAAGAAGGGTGAGTGTCTGTCGATCTCCCTACCTATCACGGCCTCTCATACAGGCCTCTCCGCAGTTGGATGCAAGCCTATACCCGGACACTCAGCATGTCAGCGCTGCATTGGCAGGAACCTGCGATGCGAGTGGCCGCAGCCTACTACTCCTGTCATCGCAGTCCCCGGCACCTACATCACGTCGTGCGAGCGATGGTATGTCCCCAGATCCATATCAACGGCCGCCTGGCCCGCGTTTACCCACCGTGTTTGCAGTCGCCTTAAGCGCATCAAGTGTGAACGTCAGAGCCCGGCCTCTCCGACATGTTTCGCGTGTGTATCGAAGGGTGAACCATGTAGCCTCGGCACTCCAGGTACGTCCTCCCACCGTCTCGCCCACCACGCATCGTTCTCATCCAAACTTCTGGGGTTCTGAATCGCTGCGCCAACTCAACTTGACGCCGGTATCGCGCATCCCTTCCTCAACTTGCAGGCAACACCGGCAATCCTCCCCACTCAGCGCCACCAGTCGTGAACAGCGTACCAGCTTCCCCGAATCCTCAAGCTGGGGGCACCCTCGGCGGAAGCACCTCTAGGGCCACTTCGGAGCCGGCTACTCAGAGCCGACACTCTACGTGGTGGGACGTAGTCCTGGCACCTTCCCCGCGTTGACTGCATCCATGACGCTGTGTTCTTCTGGTTCATTGGTGTCGTATAGGGTGCCCGTTCGGGGATTCTCTTTGGATGTATAGTATCTAGGTTAGGACGACGCATATAGGACAAGGCATATGATATGGTTCCAGGCACAGTCCATAGCGCCTTCCCTGTCTGCATACGATGTCGACTCGCCCGTTCTATCTGATGTGAGTGCCGTGGCTGGTGATGACGCCCTGAGCACGCGAGTTCGGACACGTTGCTATTTGGGGCCAAGAGATCGGTCACTGCACCCGCAACGAGGAAGAGAAGTCGCGTGAGGGTTCTCGATATGGGCCATGCCGTACTGCTCGCCTGGTGTCCGGTCAGAATCGGAAGTGAACGCCCTCGAAGAAGCGTCTGCCGTGAGGTTGTCAGGGCATGTATGGCGCCAGGGTCGGTTCCCGCTCGTGCTGCTGGGATTCTATCCGCAAAACGCGGGCGTGGCGAGATGCTGCTCACGTAGGGGGTTGCAAGGCGTCATAGCAGTTTGCGGGCATGCGCTCAGCGCCAGCAGTAGCACCTTTCATAGCGAATGAGCACGAATACTTAACAGTCGATTCGGAGGTATACTACTGTATCATGTCGATGCTCCAAGTATGGAGCCGCGCGCGGAGGCATACATGACGAGTTGGATGTGATAGTGCTACTCACCTTCCAAATCCTTGGCAAACCGGCCAAGGCTCGAGTTATGCGCTTCGGTCAGGCCAACCCCCGGTGCTAAGAGTGGCCGTTGCTATGAAGCGCATATAAATTGCCCAACGTTCCTCGACGTTGCTTGCAAGCCAAGCGCAGTGCCGGACCCGGAGGACCAGCCACGGATGGTACCCAGCCGGTACCTGGTCTACACTAGCGCATGCGCTTAGAACGCCGCAAATGCGTGAGCTACACCATACAGAGCAGGTGCAGATACCATTTAGAAGTACGTACCGCGCGGATACTGGTGACCATACAGTGGATATGGACACCGGCATTGACGGGAGTTGGGCAAATTGGCGCCACACGCGCGGATTGGCGCTTGTCTCTGCCCCCGCGCGCGCCCCAGCGGGCGATGGTATTCACCTGTATTCCACCGAAAGCATCAATACTTCGGCTTGTAGGAGAAGCTGGCAGGCTCCACCAATAAGTCCGTGAGCGATAGCGGTACCTAGGATGTATTTATTTCCCTAGCAGTTGAACATCTCAACCGAAGTTACGGCAGATGTCCCGGTAGACTGAATGGGACGTCGATGGTGTGAGCTGGGCGAGCCGCGTATGCGAGCACATGGCAGTGTGACCCGCTTTTGACAAAACAGGCCGAGGATTGGATGCCGCATCCGCAGGCCAACCTCTCGGGATGCTATGCCGATACGTCGAACCAGGATCTGTGGACCCACCCAGCGTCATAGTTTAGAAGGCCGCGAAGGCGGAGATGTCCCATGCTGCATACCTTGTGACCTCTGGGGTACCTAAGGCAACACACGGCGGACGTGTGCAGACACGCGGGCAGAGAATCGCCGTGGGTACCATCTGCGTTCCTTGCTCCAAGAGACGACGGAACTGAGAGCACTTGGTCTCTATATTTAGGCTAACATGTGGAGTTGACGGTGTGCGCAAAACTTACCAGTGTCCTACGTGAATGTCGCGCATTACTCCATCAGCGCAATGCACACAGTGAGTACCTTTGTGGCCGGCTTGTATCTTCTCACAGCGGGCGTGTATATCCCCAGCAACAGTGTTTCGACTGTGCATCGCCATACGTCACCCACCCGCTGTTTGACTAGATCCTTGGCATACGTGCGCACCTGTGTATAGTATCGCCGATGAATCATTGGTCAAACTATTGGGGACTACTCGCTCACTCATACTGGCAGATTCCGCAGAACGCCGCCCAATTTGACATCGCGTGTTGGCATCTTTCTTCCAATCGCGCTCGGCATTGTTCACATCTCCGATTTCTCGAGCAGGCTCGGTCACACAGTCAGAGTACTCCCGCTCTGCCTGTCCCATACGCATATGCAAGTCAGGAGTGGTTTAGTGAAACGACCGAACCGATCTGAAACTCACGCAATTCCTTTACTTGTACCGTCTTCGTGTTTCTGAGTGCACGCTAGCCGCAGACGGCGAACTACACCGCTAGACAGGGAACCGTGGAATTCGAGGGATCCGACAATCCCGGTGGAATTCCGTCGATTTTACCGGTGGAAAACCAGGGTTCAGCAAAACCTGTGGGATGCCAGGGTCAGGAATGTGGGATACCACGGAATCGCGGACATCTCGTTCTGCCGCCCGTACCGAGTCACATGACCCTTCCAATTAAGGCATCGGCCGCTGAGGGAATGACAAGTCACAGTATCGACGGCTGCACTCTGCACGACCTCAACGTTCAACCACTATGTTGAGTGAACCAACGTTGACCAGCTCTCACTGTACGCAACTTTCAGATCCCTCCGAGCCCACGCGCTGACCTCGCATAGGCTTTACTCATTGACCCTTGTATCAGATGCCCATCCTCGGCCACCCCGAGTCCTCGAGATGGCGACGCCGGCGGTCAAGCCTATCTCGCAGAGACTCTGCTGTGCATCGCCATCCACACCGACATAGAACATCACGATGCAGAACCCCAGGCGCACCAAAACAGCATGCCAACATCTAGTATGTAACATTACAATGCCCTTCCGAGTTTGGTCGACTGTCACCGGGAGACGACCATAACGCCGACGTGGAGATTGGCGACCTCTGCGACGTTTCGCAGACTTCATATATAGCACTGTAATACGTTCATAGCCCTGTAATACGTTCATAGCCCTGTAATACGTTCGATATGCTACCGTACAGAATACGATGTCTTTGTACTACTCTATTGCCTGTGTATGCTAGAAAAAGTTTCCCAGCGCGCTGCGTGGAGGATGTCGGGCCAGCGTCCTGCACGCGCCATATACCCATTATGGACATATGCTTATGTCATGGTCGCATTGCGGTATTCCACAAGTTTTGTTGAGCCCTGGGATTCCACAGGTTATCTCCTGGGATTCCACAGTTTCTGGATCCCTGGAAATCCACGGTCCCCTGTCTGGCAGTGTACGGAACCACAATCATACTAGCTGTGTTTCAACCCAGCATTACACAGGTTGCGGTGGTGGGCGGACGCTGGATCATCCTGCGCCATCATTGGCCGGTGCGGAGGAAGGCCCCCTGACACCTCTCCTCATATTTCCGTCTTTCCATCTTCTCCCTGGCAACCTGGTTCAGGCACATTTGAACTCTTCGTCATATCAGTGTTCGGCCGACTGGAAGTCTCGCACCAGATACAAGGAATGTCGGAGTATGCTCGTAAGGCGTGTTACGCCCAGGGTGTAGCTTGGATAGTGCCATCAATGGATATCCGCGGATGAAACTCGTTTCCCAGCAATCCGTTCCCACAAAAAGCCATCCGTTTGCGCTCACAGATGTCCCACGCTGTGTGAGGTCACGAACAGTCACGGAACAGTCACGACACTCGCGCGCCGCGCGTTGCAGCCTGCGCGCGGCGAGCGACGAGCGACGCGCCTCGCGACCAGTCTGCGTACATCGTTCTCAATGGAATCAGCAAGCCAAGTTGACGTCGCACACTTTCAAGATACTTTATTACTGCTAGCTAGTCCTTCTAATAGTCTCGTCTAATTGCTGCTACTACTACACTATACTCCTCGAATAATGTCAATTGATGTTCCATCGCGCTCGCAGACTTTCTCACTTCCTCGCGCAGCGCACAGAGTCTCCTCGCGCGTCGCGCGAGCAGCGTCGGCGGGTCGCTCGCGAGTCGCGGCTCACCGCCGTGATTATCATTGCTGACTTGCACGCTTTATGTCATGTCACTTCGGGACTGTGGGAGTGGATGTACACGGATGTTGGCATCCGCGGATGTCTTTTCCCACGGATGCACGGATCATCTTGGATATATCCAAGCTAAACCCTGGTTACGCCGGCGCCCACCCCGAACCCGAACGGCACGGCGCGCGTGGAAGTGTATACTTCGGAGGGGTTTCGGGGTCTCAGGCAGGACTGGGCGGCCTTGGCTGCGCCGCCGCCAGCGTCGAGCTCTTTACCCGCATCTTCATCTTTCTCCAGCATCTTCGCATTCTCTGGCTTAACCTATCTGCGGGATACCGGGCTGGCTCTGGGTCGACCTAATGTCTTTCTTCCGACGACGCACCTTCCCTGAGGACATTGACACTGACGACGAACTGAACGATGCGGTCGACCCGGAGCTGCGCCTCCGTACCGTCCGTACGGCGGCCTCCACACTGGCTGAGTCAATCCGGACGGAGCAGAGGGTAGAGCGCAGGAAGACGATGAGGAAGAAGGGCTCTCGCTTCTTCCGCAGGGGTACAGAGAAACGGCGAACGGACACTGCAGAATCGGGCGCGCCCGCGGCCCACATACCTGGCGTTCGACGGAATATCTATGTGAACTACGCACTGCCTCTAGACGAGGTGGACAACAACGGAGACCCGATAGTGCGCTATGTGCGAAATAAAGTCCGGACGAGCAGTAAGTGTCCCTAGAGTTCACTTTGGAGCGCATAGAATGACCTGTTCGGCAGAGTACACCGTCATCACGTTCATTCCCAAGAACCTTTACGAGCAGTTCCGTCGGTGAGTCCCTTTCTGTATGTGGCTTGCACCCCAAACCCTCTCGTTCGGCTTTGCCTCTATCCCTGGGATCAGGGATGTGCGGGTAACTTGACCGTCTGACCGTTGACCTTTGTTTTTGGGTTCGACCCCTTGGTCAGACTCGGGGTCGGTCCCCTGAGTACGTATGAAATCGCGATGCTCCGGACTCGGTGACTCTAATCAGTCTGAAAGTGGAGTGCTACCAGGCGGCATGAACTCACGTGCTGACCTTGACCCCTGGTCCGACCGAGGAAGGGCGGACCTGGAGTCAAGGCGGTCAGACCCTGGTCTGCACAGCACTGCCTGGAATAGAGGTATCTCGCAACAGGCGAAATACCCAGGGGGCGGCTCGCGGGGCTCTCCACCTGATGCAAGATTCGTTGTGCGTCCGCCTCTGGACGCTGCTTGCTACCGGCAGGGATGTGCGGGTCAAAACTTGGCCGTCTGACCCTTGACCCTTGTCTCTGGGTCCGACCTTGGGTCAGACCCTGGTTCGCACAACACTGGGCCAGTGCTACGCACATAGCGCCTGTGGGCCCTCGCGTTCTCGATGCACGATTCCGCCCCACCCGAGCTTAGACAGCCGCGGTGCGAAACACCTATTATGTCGCCTTCGTATAGTTGCGAGTCCTACGGATCGTGGACTCAGCACTATGCAGACTATAAGACATCACGGCGGCCGGTGCTTTGCGAGGACTTTTGGGGTCACCAAAATACTCGTTCCTATGGTATCGATGTAGCGTTACTAAGGGTCATTACCCACTCTATCTTTGTGCTTCAATACACGCTCCTCCTTTCCGCCGCGATCATATGACCTGACATATTCTCGTTACAGCGTTGCCAACCTCTATTTCCTCGCTCTCGTCATAGTCCAAGGTATGCTGTTTCTGGGACTCCTCCGATCAGAGGTACTGACCCTAGCACAGTGTTTTCAATATTTGGCGCGCCTTCGCCGCAGACATCAGCATTGCCACTCATCTTCATTTTGACCGTAACCGCGATTAAGGACGCAATCGAAGACTACCGGCGGGCCGTCCTTGACGAAGAGGTAAACAATTCGGCGGCAACGAAACTGGGCAACTGGAGAAATGTCAACCAGCCAAAGGATCCCCGATCATGGTTCGAGAAGCTCCTCGGGCTGAACCCACCCGGGAAGGTGACTCGCGGGGTGCGCAAGTTGCGCGAACGAGAAGCAGGCGAAGGGATGGAGTTCGTGCTGAGCAAGGGCGGCGAGGAGCGTGTAAGCGTGAGCACGCTGCCCGTCAACGACAGCAGCTCCGAGATGGGCTTATATGGCGCCGGTCGGAAACTCGACGACATCCAGAGCGTTGACGAGCACAGCTATCCGCCACAGGAGAGCAAGCCGCCTGTCGCAGCATGGGCCGGTGGTTCCGGGTCGCTCGACGCGTACCAGCAGTCGATACACGCGCGCTCATCAATAGGCGTCGTTGACTACAACAAGCGCGTAACCGGACTGGCGCGCTGGGAACGGACTCTCTGGAAGAAGCTCGAGGTCGGAGACATTGTCTTGCTTCGCGAGAACGAGCAGGTGCCAGCGGACATCGTCGTCTTGTCAACATCGGACCCCGACAACATGTGCTATCTTGAGACCAAGAACTTGGACGGCGAGACAAACCTCAAACCGCGCAAGTCCGTCAAGGCGACCGCGTCCATCGCGTCTGAGGAAGACATCGAGCGCACGTCCTTCATTCTCGACTCCGAGCCTCCACATGCCAACCTCTACCTGTACCACGCTATCCTCCGCTACAAGGACGCGTCGTCTGGGGAGCAGAAGCAAGAGTCCGTCACTATCAACGAGCTCCTCCTCCGTGGATGTACACTGCGCAACACGACCTGGGTCATTGGACTAGTCGTCTTCACGGGCGCAGACTCGAAGATCATGCTCAACGGCGGAGAAACACCCTCGAAGCGGTCGAAGATCGAGAAGGAGACGAACTTCAATGTCGTGGTCAACTTCGTCATCCTCATTCTGATGTGTGTTACGTCCGGCATTATCAGCGGCTACCTGGACGCGAAGTCGAACACCAGCGCGCGCGAGTATGAACAAGGCGCGGACCCCACAAGCTCGTTCGTCCTCAATGGCATTATCACATTCGTGTAGGTATTCGCCTGTACCCTCGCGGAACTCAGATGCTGAGTTGCACCATATAGATCATGCCTCATCGCCTTCCAGAATATCGTCCCCATCTCTCTCTACATCTCCATCGAGATTGTGAAGACCATCCAGGCGTTCTTCATCTCTCAGGACATCGACATGTACTACAAGCCGTTCGACGCTGCGTGCACGCCCAAGACGTGGAACATCTCCGACGACCTCGGGCAGATTGAGTACATCTTCTCCGACAAGACAGGGACGCTCACGCAGAACGTCATGGAGTTCCAGAAGTGCTCTGTGAACGGCGTCACCTACGGAGAGGGCGTCACCGAGGCGCAAAGGGGTGCCGCGATGCGGGAAGGCCAGGTCAATGCCTTGGACCCCGAGGAACAGGACATTCAACTTCACTTACTCAAACAGCGCATGCTCGACAAGATGGCGCAGACCTTCAAGAACCGCTACGCGCAGCCGGACCATCTCACCCTCATCTCGCCGAAGCTTGCGGACGACCTCGCGGACCGCAGCTCGCCGCAGCGACAGCACTTGATCGAGTTCTTCCGCGCGCTCGCTATCTGCCACAGCGTCTTATCCGAGCGTCCCGATGCGAACCGGGAGCCGTTCCGCCTGGAGTACAAGGCCGAGTCCCCGGACGAGGCCGCTCTCGTTGCTGCCGCTCGCGATGTCGGCTTCCCCTTCGTCCATAGGGCCAAGGACTCGATCAACATCGAGGTCATGGGCCAGCCCGAACGCTACATTCCCCTCCAGCTCCTCGAGTTCAACAGTACGCGGAAGCGGATGAGCGTGATCGTGCGCAACCCGCAAGGCCAGCTTGTCCTGTACTGCAAGGGTGCCGATAGCGTTATCTACGAGCGGCTCGCCCCGGACCACGACCCGGAGCTCAAGGCTGCGACGGCACGGGACATGGAGGCGTTTGCGAACGGCGGTCTTCGCACACTCTGCATCGCATACCGCTACCTCACCGAGCAGGAGTATATGGAGTGGGTGGGGAAGTACGAGGCTGCGACGAATGCGATCAATGATCGGGATGAGGAGATCGACAAGGCGAACGAGCTGGTCGAGCATTCGCTCACGATCCTGGGAGCAACAGCGCTAGAGGACAAGCTGCAGGAGGGCGTGCCCGAGGCCATCGAGACTCTTCATAAGGCGGGAATCAAGCTCTGGATCCTGACAGGTGTGTGGGACGTTGCTGTCGGTGTGTCGTAAGGGTACTTATACGCCGTCGGTTGGCTAGGCGACAAAGTTCAGACGGCTATTGAGATCGGTGAGTGTCTCTGCTCCGGTAGTCGTTCCGGTCACTAAACGACTGTTCTCCGGCGTCGCGTAGGCTTCAGCTGCAACCTGCTGAAGAACGACATGGAGATCATGATCTTGTCCGCGGACTCGCACGAAGCGACCCGGCTGCAGATCGAAGGCGGTTTGAACAAGATTGCTTCCGTACTAGGCCCTCCGTCGATGGACCGGAACAAGCGTGGTTTCGTCCCCGGCGCACAGGCTGCTTTCGCCGTTGTCATCGACGGCGACACACTGCGGCACGCTCTCAACCCCGACCTGAAGCAACTGTTCTTGACGTTGTCGACGCAATGCGAGACCGTTGTCTGTTGTCGAGTCTCTCCAGCACAGAAGGCAATGGTTGTCAACTTGGTGCGTCGCTTGGCCGATGATCATACCATCCCACACATCGCTGATCACGTGCTATAGGTCAAGGAAGGACGTAATGCCATGACACTGTCGATTGGCGACGGCGCAAACGACGTGGCTATGATCCAGGAGGCGAACATCGGTTGCGGTCTTTTGGGCCACGAGGGTTCGCAGGCCGCAATGTCGGCGGACTACGCCTTTGGGCAGTTCCGGTTCCTTACGAAGCTGCTCCTCGTCCACGGCCGGTGGTCGTACCAACGGGTGGCTGACATGCACGCCAACTTCTTCTACAAGGTAACGCCCTCGTGTCGATGATTCGAAGTCATTATACTGATGCAATGGCTAGAACGTCATCTGGACCTTCGCCATGTTCTGGTTCATGATCTTCAACAGCTTCGACGCGACGTACTTGTATCAGTACACCTTCATCCTCCTGTACAACCTCGCCTTCACCTCTCTGCCCGTCATCGCTCTTGGAGGTAAGACTTGTTGCGCCCACCTCGTGACCATCGTACTAACAGACCTCCGTAGCCTTCGACCAGGATATCAATGCGAAGGCGGCCCTCGCCTTCCCGCAGTTGTACGTCCGTGGCATCCGGGGTCTCGAGTACACGCGCTTGAAATTCTGGATGTACATGCTGGACGGCCTGTACCAGTCGGCCGTCGTATTCTTCATCCCGTATCTCATCTGGACACTCGACATCGCGGTCTCGTGGAACGGCAAGACCATCGAATCCCTTGCCGACTTTGGTACGACTGTGTCTGTTGCCGCCATCATCGCTGCGAACACCTACGTCGGCATCAATACCCATTAGTGAGTGTTTGTCTACACCTCCGACGAGCATGTACTGATCAAACCCCTCAGCTGGACTGTCATCACCTGGGTCATTGTCGTTGGTTCCTCGGTCATCATGTTGGTCTGGATCGCGATCTACTCGGCCTTCGAGAGCATCGACTTTGTCGATGAGGTCGTCGTCCTCTTCGGCGAGGTGACCTTCTGGGCCGCGGTTCTTTTGTCCGTCGTCATCGCTCTCGGTAAGTCCTGTGTGTTTGTTTGGACCTCAGGTTCTCACTTCTCACTTCTTCGCCAGGCCCCCGGTTCTTGGTGAAGTTCTTCAAGTCTACCTACATGCCGCTCGATAAAGACATTGTGCGCGAAATGTGGGTGCTCGGAGATCTCAAGGACCGCCTCGGCATCAAACATAGGCGCGAGCGCAAGAAGGGTAAGCTCGAGCAAACGCCTATCTTCCACCAACCTCATTGTCGGTCAGAGTCGGAGATTAGCCAGCACGAAGAGGACTACTCCACTCCTCCTATACCCCGGACGCCTGTTACTGACGGCTCGCCCCGCCCTACCGCCCCTCTCATGGCTGGAGAGTCACCACGGCCTGACAAGCTTGAGGAGGGTGTGTATATCAACAGAGGTTCACCGACGCCCTCTGTGCGAGCGCAGTTGTCGGCCAGTCCACTGTCACACAGGCTGTCCTACTACTCTGTGTCTGGGATCCCCGCGCCTTCGCCTCTGCCGGAGCCCAACCGATACCACGCGTATACCCGTGATTCCACCAGAACGTCTGCATACCAAACCGAACCACCAATGTCCGCCGTATCCCACTCGTCCGTCACCTACGCCCCGACCTCGCCCACCCAGTCCGCCCCTCCATCCGCAACACTACAAGTCCCCGGAGCGCGATCGCCTCGATCCGTCACGCCGTCCACACCAGCTGAGCAATACGAGATGCGCGTCCGCACACCAAGCGAGCAGCAATGGACGGGCTACCCCCCTCAGTTCCAGGAACCCATCCACACCCCGATGGAGACCGAGGACTCGTACGCAACAGCGTACGACGGGTACGAGGAGGGAGAGGTCACTCCCAGCGCCGCTCACCCGCAACACCAGCAAGAGGAGTCCTGGCGAAGTAGCACGTACTCGTACTCGGGCCCGCACGCGCTGTAGCGGCCGCCGTCCCGCATCGACCTCTCCCGCCTCGCTCTCGCTCTCGCGCGTGTCTGACTGTGTGTGACATTACCTGTGTTTGCTATCACTAACGTGGATCATCATCATCGCCAACATCATCATCAACATCACCATATGTACCTCTCTTTCTCTCTCCCCCGCCGAGGACGGGTTTGGGCTGCGGTGGTCGGACTCTTCCCCTCGTTCGCTTTATTTATTTTGCTTGTATCGCGCGCGCTGCTTTCGATCGTTTCGCCTCGCCTCTCCCTCCCTCTCACGCGGCCGCGGACGTGTCTACGTTGTTGTCGCCGCCACCGTCGTCGTGGTCGCCCCCTTGGGCTCTAACACCATGTGTGACGTCTCCCTTCACTCCCCTTTCTGTCTTTTCTGCGGATGGTCGTCGCCCTTTAGGATACTAGATAGTAGAACATCGTTAACTTGAATTATTGTTCATAATGATAACCCCAGCCTCGACCCAACGAAGTGCGTGTAGCTGTGGGACGCAACGTTGTCATGAAACATCGGTTACGTATGTGAGCGGCTCTTCAGTGGGGGCAAAAAGGAAGCGCTGCCCCGGTGAGGCTCGAACTCACGACCTTCCGATAGCGAACCCTCTCACAAGGGAATAACAGTCGGACGCTGTAACCAACTCAGCCACGGGGCAGACGTAAGGGGTGTGTCGGGCGCAGCTCAATCCCTTTGCCCTGGTGACGCCCACAGGTGTGCGGGTCAGGCCTTGGCGTCTTGACCCAGTCAAGTGGAGCTGGGGTCCGACTCAAGACGACCTGAGTCGGGGGGTCGGATCTAGTCTCGTTCCCATCCGTTCAGGCGCCTGCAAGCGTGCAGCCAGAACGTCTGGTGCATTTCGGGCCAGATCTCGGCCATCATGATGGGTCACAAACAGGCACCACATACGTCAGCCAGCTTGTGTCAACCGCTTGCCATTTTGGGCGCATCCTACTGGACACCTAGGGGTGTCGTTAGGACCGTGCTCGGGGGTTCCGGGGGTAAGACTAAGTCCCGAAGCACCGGAATGAGGACTTCGGCAAAACTATTAGTAACGCACTGGGCAACCTCATCGGTTGTCCTCTTTTTGCGAAGGGACCGACTCAGGAGTTCGGGCGTAGGGCCATGAAGGGCCGAATGGTGATACGAGCGTCGGTGTTACGCACCGTGCTCCAACTCGAAGTCCGAACCTCCGGACTTCAACTCCGGGTCCGTACTCCGGACTCTCACCCCGGACTCCTACTCCGTACTCCATCCCTCCTACTCCGTACTCCATCCCTCGTACTCCGGACTCAACTCCGGACCATCAGATGTCTCAGATCACGCCATAGCCTCATGTTCGTTCTTAACAATAGGGCTATTGTCTTCTCTCTTTCCTCTCCTATTCCGTACTTCCTTATTGTTATAGAAGACAATAAGACCGTAGCTATTTATACCGCCCTGGGAATGTACTAGCTACTCAGTTCGGATATCTTGTAACCTGTAACCCGTAATCCACAACTATTCCCCTTTCCCGAACTCCTTGTCCGACCTCCGACCTCCGACCTCCGACCTCCGACCTCCGATTTCCGATCTCTGCCCTTGGGTCTCCGCTCCTGTTCCGTCTCTGTTCCTCCCCATCCTCCTTTCCGAAGATCTAGTCCGAACTCCGTCCCCGAACTCCGTCCGTCCCAAATTGAGGACACTTCGTCGTGAACCCGTGCGTTGCCAATAGCTTCGCAGAAGTCCTCCCCCGTGCGTACTCCGAACCCCGGACTTCCTCCTCCACCTCCGCTCCGTTCCCGGACTTCCGTACTCCGCTTCCTAGTCCGGAACTCCGGAGTTCCGTAGTCCGCACAGTCCTAACAGTATATCCGAACTCAACGGGTCCTTCACGACATGACTACTCCAAGTGGTCCTGACGACACCTTTCAAGGGTTCTCTGTCCGTCGTTATACCGTCTCGACTCGGAGACCAGTAACTCCGGTCGATTCCACTCAGCCCGTTGACCCCCAGTTCAGTCAGTCTGTCCATCCCCCTCGTTTCTCGCCGGACTCCGACACCGGAACTGCTGGTCCGGGACCTGCTGCTGGTCCTGCCGGTGTGGTTTTCGACGATGCTCCTGTTGCCCGTTCTCCTTCTCCGGGTAACCCGTTCGCACCCCAAGGAGCACCGCCCAACCCAGCTCCGGAGACCGCTCCGGCCCCGAGCCCTACTCCGGGAGCTACTTCAGCTCTGTCATGAGGCGTGCATGGCAAAGGAACTGCTTATATAGATCCAGACAAATATGCTGATAGCCTCAGCATAGTGGCCTTTTGGCCCAGTTGTTAGATCATGTTATTGTCTGGGCATGACTTTCACAGTATGCTGAGGCTTCCCAGGTCACCGGTTCAAACCCTGATGGTTGCATTCTGTCCGCACCATAGGGCCCCAGACCAGGTGGCTTACAGAGGCTTGGGAAACCTCTGGGGGTCTGCTGTAAAAGCATTCCTGGGTCCTTGAAGGTTAGCAACCCTAGGGTGTGGGAACCCTAGTCTGACATGTCAGGCTTGCACCTTTGAGGGCTTGGTGCCTAAAGGGGGGCACTGTCATGAGGCGTGCATGGCAAAGGAACTGCTTATATAGATCCAGACAAATATGCTGATAGCCTCAGCATAGTGGCCTTTTGGCCCAGTTGTTAGATCATGTTATTGTCTGGGCATGACTTTCACAGTACTGTTACGCACCGTGCTCCAACTCGAAGTCCGGACCTCCGGACTTCAACTCCGGGTCCGTACTCCGGACTCTCACCCCGGACTCCTACTCCGTACTCCATCCCTCCTACTCCGGACTCCATCCCTCGTACTCCGGACTCAACTCCGGACCATCAGATGTCTCAGATCACGCCATAGCCTCATGTTCGTTCTTAACAATAGGGCTATTGTCTTCTCTCTTTCCTCTCCTATTCCGTACTTCCTTATTGTTATAGAAGACAATAAGACCGTAGCTATTTATACCGCCCTGGGAATGTACTAGCTACTCAGTTCGGATATCTCGTAACTCATAACACATATCTATTCTCCTTCCCCGAACTCCTTGTCCGACCTCCGACCTCCGACCTCCGGACTCCGATCTCCGATCTCTGCCCTTGGGCCTCTGCTCCTGTTCCGTCTCCGTTCCTCCCCATCCTCCTTTCCGAAGATCTAGTCCGAACTCCGTCCCCGAACTCCGTCCGTCCCAAATTGAGGACACTTCGTCGTGAACCCGTGCGTTGCCAATAGCTTCGCAGAAGTCCTCCCCCGTGCGTACTCCGAACCCCGGACTTCCTCCTCCACCTCCGCTCCGTTCCCGGACTTCCGTATTCCGCTTCCTAGTCCGGAACTCCGGAGTTCCGTAGTCCGCACAGTCCTAACAGTATATCCGAACTCAACGGGTCCTTCACGACATGACTACTCCAAGTGGTCCTGACGACACCTTTCAAGGGTTCTCTGTCCGTCGTTATACCGTCTCGACTCGGAGACCAGTAACTCCGGTCGATTCCACTCAGCCCGTTGACCCCC
Source organism: Trametes polyzona (assembly GCA_022606195.1). Taxonomy (NCBI): domain Eukaryota; kingdom Fungi; phylum Basidiomycota; class Agaricomycetes; order Polyporales; family Polyporaceae; genus Trametes; species Trametes polyzona. Next base: position 1,952,244 of record JABYQF010000005.1, read on the forward strand.
AGTTCAGTCAGTCTGTCCATCCCCCTCGTTTCTCGCCGGACTCCGACACCGGAACTGCTGGTCCGGGACCTGCTGCTGGTCCTGCCGGTGTGGTTTTCGACGATGCTCCTGTTGCCCGTTCTCCTTCTCCGGGTAACCCGTTCGCACCCCAAGGAGCACCGCCCAACCCAGCTCCGGAGTCCGCTCCGGCCCCGGGCCCTACTCCGGGAGCTAATCCAGCTCCGGGTATGCATGGACAGGCTCCGGTCCCCGCTACCTCGGACATTAGCCCCCAGCTCGCCACCGCTATCACCATGTTTGCCCAGACCCTCCAACAGACGATAACACCTCCGTCCTCCGGTGGCAGCGAGCGGCGCAATGTCCGAGAGCCGGACCAATTCGACGGGTCCGATCCCAACAAACTCCGGTTGTTCTTCGCGCAGCTGGAGTTGGTCTTCAAGGCCCGTCCCCGGACTTTCGACTCCGACGAGAAGAAGGTCACGTACGCCATTTCGTTCCTCAAGGGAACGGCCCTCCAGTGGTTCGAGCCATACCTCCTTGAGGGAGCCTCGGACAATCCTCCGCTCTTCATGACCTCCTACGAGGCTTTCCAGGAGGAACTCCGCGTCAACTTCGGACCTTACGACGCGTCCGGAGCTGCGGAGCACGAGCTCATGAACCTCCGCATGGGCGAGAATCAACGGATTGCGAAGTACATCACGCAGTTCACCCGCCTCGCTACTCAAGTCCGCTGGGGCAACGCGCCTCTCCGGTACCGGTTCTACGATGGACTTCCCAACCGTCTCAAGGACCGCATCTCTGAAGTTGGAAAGCCGTCGACGCTTGTCGAACTCCGCGACCTCGCTCAGTCTATCGACAACCGCTACTGGGAGCGGAAAGCGGAGCAGTCGCGTGAGTCGGGCTCGTCAAAGTCCGGTCATAAGACGTCCTCCGACTCCAGGTCCGGCAACTCCTCGAAGTCCGGACATCCGCCTGCGTCGACTACCGCTTCTACTCCGTCGAAGGGCAACTCCGGCGGGTCAGCTCCGAGAACCCCCGCGAAGTCCCCAGCAAAGCCGTACTCCGACAAGCTGGGGAAGGACGGGAAGTTGACTCCGGAAGAGCGTCAGAGGCGTTTCGCGAACAACCTCTGTCTCTTCTGTGGAGGTGCTGGCCATTCTGCTAGTGCTTGCCCCAAGAAGACCTCCTCTGCGTCCAAGGCCCGAGCCGCCAAGGCGACTCCGGCCCAGGACCCAGCTCCGGCAGCTACTCCGGCTGCCCAGGAGCCAAAAAACTAGTCCGCGGTCCTCCGAACTCCGTGCCCGTCGAGGACCGCGTTGACTCCCTCGGTACGGAGATTGTCAAGCTCAACGCGTCCGCTCTTTCCGATCCCTCCTCCCTACACATTCAACTCTACTCCGACTCTATTCCTACTCCGTTCCGCGCTCTCATCGACTCCGGATCCTCCCATTGCTTCCTCGACTCGCAGTTCGTGGAGCAGTACGGAGTTCCGACCAACTCCGTTCCTCCGCTCCGATTGTCTCTATTCGACGGGTCTTCAAACCACGTCATTACTCGGTCTGCTACCCTGCCTGTACACTTTCCGTCTGGTGAAGTCATCGACATAGATTTCTATGTTACTCCGCTCGACAAGTCCGTGTCCGCCGTCTTGGGATACAGCTGGCTCTCCACCTACAATCCGCTGATTGACTGGAAGAGGCGTAGCATCCAATTCCGAGCCGCGCCCACGACTCGTCCCGTATCCGTCTCTACTCCGACGACTCCGGTCGAGCGTAGTCCGGAACCTCCGACCCCGACTTCACCGTTCTCTGCACCCCGGGTCTCGCTGATCAATGCCACGGCCTTTGCGCGGGCTTGTAAGCTGCCTGGGTCCGAGAGTTTCACTCTCAATCTGGCCGCTTCGGACTTCGTCTCAGCTCGGAGTTCGTCCGTCTCGGACTCTCCCCCGGACTTAAGCGGAGTCCCGGAGGAGTATCACGAGTTTGCGGATGTCTTCAGCAAGTCCAAAGCGGACGAGCTACCGGAGCACCGGCCCTACGTCCTCAAGATCGAACTCGAGGAAGGGGCTACTCCGCCGCTCGGACCTATCTACTCCTTGTCCAAGCTGGAGCTCGACACTCTTCGTGAGTACATCGACGAGAACCTCCGCTCGGGGTTCATCCGTCCGTCGAACTCCCCCTGCGGAGCTCCGGTCCTCTTTGTCAAGAAGAAGGACGGATCTCTGCGTCTCTGTGTGGACTACCGGGGCTTGAATAAGATCACCCGGAAGGACCGCTATCCACTTCCTCTCGTCTCGGACTTGCTGGACACGCCACGGAAGGCTCGGATCTACACCAAGATCGACCTCCGGCACGCCTATAACCTAGTCCGCATCGCCCCCGGAGATGAGTGGAAGACCGCGTTTCGGACTCGCTACGGGTCTTTCGAATGGCTGGTTATGCCGTTCGGACTTTCCAACGCCCCCGCAGCCTTCCAGCGCTTTGTCAACGACATCTTTGCGGACTTGCTCGACGTCTGTGTCGTGGTGTACCTCGACGATATACTCATCTACTCCGACAACCCCGAACAACACCGGGAGCACGTCAAGGAGGTACTCCGCCGACTCCGGAAGAACAAGCTGTTCGCCCGGGCCGACAAGTGCGAGTTCCACACCAACTCCGTCGAATACCTCGGCTACATCCTTTCTCCGGACGGACTCACCATGTCCGAGTCCAAGGTCAAGGCCATCCTCGACTGGCCGGAACCCCGGAAAGTCCGCGACGTCCAATCCTTCCTCGGATTCGCGAACTTCTACCGCCGATTCATCCCCAACTACTCCGAGATCGTACTTCCGCTCACGCGCCTTACGCGGAAGTCCGTCCCCTGGCATTTCTCCGAGGATTGTCGGAAGGCTTTCGAGACACTCAAGAAGGCCTTCACCACAGCTCCGGTCCTGCACCACTGGGAGCCGGACCGCCCTCTCACTGTCGAAACCGACGCCTCGGACTACGCCATCGCCGGAATTCTGTCCATCACCACGAACTCCGGCGAACTCCACCCCATTGCCTTCCACTCCCGCACCCTGACCGGCGCGGAGTTGAACTACGACACCCACGACAAGGAACTCCTGGCGATCTTCGAGTGCTTTAAGACTTGGCGACACTATCTTGAAGGTTCCGCAACTCCGATCGACGTAGTCACGGACCACAAGAACCTGGAGTACTTCGCGACCACGAAACTCCTTACCCGCCGTCAAGCCCGCTGGTCGGAGTTCCTCTTGCAGTTCAACCTTGTAATCTGCTTCCGTCCCGGGAAACTAGGTGCGAAGCCCGACGCACTCACGCGCCGTTGGGACGTCTACCCAAAAGAGGGGGGCAGTGACTACTCCGTTGTCAACCCACACAATTTCCGACCGATCTTCACTCAGGAGCAGCTCGCAGCGTCACTCCGCGCGACTTTTCTCCGAGATCCGGTCCTCCGCGCATCCTTCATCCTCGACTCCGACCAACTCCGGACGGACATCAAGTCCGCCCAGTCCACCTCCGAACCCGACCCAGAACTCCTCGCAGCTCGACGTCTGGCCGCAGAAGGCAACCCGAAGTGGACGTTGGACGAAGAAGGTTTCCTCCGACTCAACGGGCGCATCTACGTGCCCAACTCCGAAGACCTCCGACTCCGCGTTCTCCGGGCCTGTCACGACCACCCTACTGCGGGCCACTGGGGACAGAACAAAACGCAGGCTCTCGTACTCCGGGACTACTCCTGGCCCGGACTTCGCCTCTTTGTTCGGGACTACTGCAAGTCCTGCACCACCTGCGCTCGTTCTAAGTCTCCGCGTCACCTTCCATACGGGACACTCAAGCAACTTCCGATCCCCGAACGCCCGTGGAACTCCATCTCCATGGACCTCATCGAGCAACTCCCCAACTCCGGCGGCTACTCCGCGATTCTCGTCGTAGTGGACCGCCTCACGAAGCAAGCCATCTTCATCCCTACGCACGATACGCTCACCGCATCGGAGTTAGCGGACTTGTTCGTCATGCACGTCTTTTCCAAGCACGGAGTTCCCTCGCACGTCACCTCCGACCGGGGCTCGGAGTTCGTGTCCCATTTCTTCCGCTCCCTCGGAAAGGCCCTCGATATGCGTCTCCATTTCACCTCCGGATACCACCCGGAGGGCGACGGCCAGACCGAGAGAGTCAACCAGACTCTGGAACAGTATCTCCGGGTCTACTCCAACTACCAGCAAGACAACTGGTCCCAACTCCTGCCTCTCGCGGAGTTCGCGTACAACAACGCTCCGAACGCGACCACCGGAATCTCTCCGTTCTTCGCGAACAAGGGCTACAACCCCGCGATCTCAGTACATCCGGAACGGGATCTCACCTCCGCCCGTGCACGGGAGTTCGCTGTTGACCTCGACGAACTCCACTCCGTCCTCCGACAGCGGATCGCCGAAGCCCAAGCCCGGTACCAAGTCCAGGCGGACAAGCACCGTCTTCCGGCGCCGGACTTCAAGGTCGGAGATCTCGTCTATGTCCGCGCGGAGCACATCCGCACTACCCGTCCATCCAAAAAGCTTTCGGAGAAGTTCCTCGGTCCCTACCCAATCATCGCCCAGGCCGGAACTCACTCTTTCACCCTCCGACTTCCGGACTCCATGCGCGCGGTTCACCCGGTTTTCCACGTCTCGCAGCTGGAGCCAGCAACTCCGAACACCATCCCCGGTCGTGTCCAGCCGCCTCCACCTCCGGTCCTCATTGACGGAGAACCGGCGTACGAAATCGCGGAGATCCTGGACTCCAAAATCGACCGCCGGAGACGGAGTTGTCAACTCCTGTACCTAGTCCGATGGGCCGGCTACGAGGGCACCGACGAGGAGACTTCGTGGATTCTCGCCACGGAGCTCGGACATGCGCAAGAACTCGTAGCGGACTTCCACACGGCCTACCCGGACAAGCCCGGACCTCTGGAGAAGCTGTCTTAAGGCACGCTTTTTCTGTTCACCGGACTACAAACTTATCATTTTCTTTGGACTACACTAAGTACCGTAGTCCGAGGCCGTAGTCCGTATGTCCGTGTCCGTGTCCGTGTCCGAACTCCGCCTACTCCGCTTCCTTGCCCTCGCCCGCGCCTACTCCTTCGCCCTCGCCCGCATCCTCCCTGCCCATCTCCACCTCCAGAACCTCCGGGACCTCCGGGGCCTCGGGGTTCGCCTCCGCCACCTCCGGCTCCTTCTCCGGAGCCTCCTGCTCCTCGCGCTCCTCCTCCGCATCCTCGGAGGACCTCCTCGCCGCCCTGTCCGCCATCTCCGGGAGGTAGTGCTCGAACGCCGCGTCGAGCTCATCCCGCACGATCGCGCGGACCTCGGAGTTCGACCGCCGCTCGAGCGCGGCCGCGACGGACTCCTCGGCCGCGGCCCGGAGGATGAGGACCTCCCTCTTGACGAGGGCCTCGCGGATCGGTACCTCGTGCTCGAGGTACTGCCCCAACACGTCCAGGGCGCGGCGCGTCTGCTGCCCCTCGACCAGGAGCTGCTCCATCAGCTCCCGGTCGGTCAACCCCGCGGGGTCCGTTGACCACCGCCTCTCCGCGCCCAACGCCATGCGCACACGGCGGCAGTAGTCCGCCGCCGCGGCCAACCCCGGCTCCAACTCCGGGCCCTTCTCCGCACTCCGCTCCGCACTCCTCCCCGCACCCTTCCTCGCGCTCGGTCCGGCCTTCGGACCCGTCTCCCCATCCTCCTCGTCGTCGGAGTCGACGACCCGCGTCGCGCGGGCCTTGCCCTTCGACCTGGTGGGGGGCGGAGTTGGGCTGCCGCCGTCCTCGTCGACGGTAGGGGCGGACTTCTTCGTCCGTTTTCGCGCCGGACTTGGGTCGTCGCCGGACTTCTTGTCGAGCCGATCCTGGATGTCCGGATCGGCGACGCCCTTCGCGTTGAGGCACTTGACCGCCCTCTTCTGGCACTCAACGCACGCGGCCGTGCGGAGTCCGCCCCGGAAGCGGCACGTCAGGTCCCGCGCGAAGCACCGGTCGCAGGGGGCGCTGTACAAGTCCGTTAGTCCGACCTCCGAACTCCGAAAATGCGGAGTACGTACATGGGCGAGTAGATCGTCTCCACCTTACCCTCCGCGTTCCGCTGCCGCGTCACCGCACCCACCTCCGGGGTCGCCTCCCGCTCCTGCGCCTTGCGCTTTTTTCCGGCCCCGCCGGACTTCCGAGCCTCCGCCGCCTTCCTCGCCGCCTCGGCCTTCCGGGCCTCCTCCGCCTTGCGGGCCTCCTCCTCCTTCCGTGCCTTCTCCGCCTTCCGCTCCGCCTTCTCCGCCGCCTTCCGCTTCGCCTCCGCCAGAGTCGCCTCCAAGGCAGCGACGTCCACAAGTTCTTCGGAAGACGAGCGAGAGGACATTTTGAAGCTGAGGGCTGAGGTGGGTGGTTGCTGATGGTGCCGTTGGTTCAGGGGAAGAGGCGAAAATCAATCCCGCGACGGACCTCGGACTATATGCAAAAAATTTTCCGATCTCCGATTCCGATCCATTTTGTTCCGTCTCCTTTTTTTGGTATGTTTTAACTCCGACTCCGTATGTCTTACTCCGAAGGCCCTCAGGGGTTCGGGCCTAGAGGGGGGGCACTGTTACGCACCGTGCTCCAACTCGAAGTCCGGACCTCCGGACTTCAACTCCGGGTCCGTACTCCGGACTCTCACCCCGGACTCCTACTCCGTACTCCATCCCTCCTACTCCGGACTCCATCCCTCGTACTCCGGACTCAACTCCGGACCATCAGATGTCTCAGATCACGCCATAGCCTCATGTTCGTTCTTAACAATAGGGCTATTGTCTTCTCTCTTTCCTCTCCTATTCCGTACTTCCTTATTGTTATAGAAGACAATAAGACCGTAGCTATTTATACCGCCCTGGGAATGTACTAGCTACTCAGTTCGGATATCTCGTAACTCATAACACATATCTATTCTCCTTCCCCGAACTCCTTGTCCGACCTCCGACCTCCGACCTCCGGACTCCGATCTCCGATCTCTGCCCTTGGGCCTCTGCTCCTGTTCCGTCTCCGTTCCTCCCCATCCTCCTTTCCGAAGATCTAGTCCGAACTCCGTCCCCGAACTCCGTCCGTCCCAAATTGAGGACACTTCGTCGTGAACCCGTGCGTTGCCAATAGCTTCGCAGAAGTCCTCCCCCGTGCGTACTCCGAACCCCGGACTTCCTCCTCCACCTCCGCTCCGTTCCCGGACTTCCGTATTCCGCTTCCTAGTCCGGAACTCCGGAGTTCCGTAGTCCGCACAGTCCTAACAAGCTCCGGGTATGCATGGACAGGCTCCGGTCCCCGCTACCTCGGACATTAGCCCCCAGCTCGCCACCGCTATCACCATGTTCGCCCAGACCCTCCAACAGACGATAACACCTCCGTCCTCCGGTGGCAGCGAGCGGCACAATGTCCGAGAGCCGGACCAATTCGACGGGTCCGATCCCAACAAACTCCGGTTGTTCTTCGCGCAGCTGGAGTTGGTCTTCAAGGCCCGTCCCCGGACTTTCGACTCCGACGAGAAGAAGGTCACGTACGCCATTTCGTTCCTCAAGGGAACAGCCCTCCAGTGGTTCGAGCCATACCTCCTTGAGGGAGCCTCGGACAATCCTCCGCTCTTCATGACCTCCTACGAGGCTTTCCAGGAGGAACTCCGCGTCAACTTCGGACCTTACGACGCGTCCGGAGCTGCGGAGCATGAGCTCATGAACCTCCGCATGGGCGAGAATCAACGGATTGCGAAGTACATCACGCAGTTCACCCGCCTCGCTACTCAAGTCCGCTGGGGCAACGCGCCTCTCCGGTACCGGTTCTACGATGGACTTCCCAACCGTCTCAAGGACCGCATCTCTGAAGTTGGAAAGCCGTCGACGCTTGTCGAACTCCGCGACCTCGCTCAGTCTATCGACAACCGCTACTGGGAGCGGAAAGCGGAGCAGTCGCGTGAGTCGGGCTCGTCAAAGTCCGGTCATAAGACGTCCTCCGACTCCAGGTCCGGCAACTCCTCGAAGTCCGGACATCCGCCTGCGTCGACTACCGCTTCTACTCCGTCGAAGGGAAACTCCGGCGGGTCAGCTCCGAGAACCCCCGCGAAGTCTCCAGCAAAGCCGTACTCCGACAAGCTGGGGAAGGACGGGAAGTTGACTCCGGAAGAGCGTCAGAGGTGTTTCGCGAACAACCTCTGTCTCTTCTGTGGAGGTGCTGGCCATTCTGCTAGTGCTTGCCCCAAGAAGACCTCCTCTGCGTCCAAGGCCCGAGCCGCCAAGGCGACTCCGGCCCAGGACCCAGCTCCGGCAGCTACTCCGGCTGCCCAGGAGCCAAAAAACTAGTCCGCGGTCCTCCGAACTCCGTGCCCGTCGAGGACCGCGTTGACTCCCTCGGTACGGAGATTGTCAAGCTCAACGCGTCCGCTCTTTCCGATCCCTCCTCCCTACACATTCAACTCTACTCCGACTCCATTCCTACTCCGTTCCGTGCTCTCATCGACTCCGGATCCTCCCATTGCTTCCTCGACTCACAGTTCGTGGAGCAGTACGGAGTTCCGACCAACTCCGTTCCTCCGCTCCGATTGTCTCTATTCGACGGGTCTTCAAACCACGTCATTACTCGGTCTGCTACCCTGCCTGTACACTTTCCGTCTGGTGAAGTCATCAACATAGATTTCTATGTTACTCCGCTCGACAAGTCCGTGTCCGCCGTCTTGGGATACAGCTGGCTCTCCACCTACAATCCGCTGATTGACTGGAAGAAGCGTAGCATCCAATTCCGAGCTGCGCCCACGACTCGTCCCGTATCCGTCTCTACTCCGGCAACTCCGACGACTCCGGTCGAGCGTAGTCCGGAGCCTCCGACCCCGACTTCACCGTTCTCTGCACCCCGGGTCTCGCTGATCAATGCCACGGCCTTTGCGCGGGCTTGTAAGCTGCCTGGGTCCGAGAGTTTCACTCTCAATCTGGCCGCTTCGGACTTCGTCTCAGCTCGGAGTTCGTCCGTCTCGGACTCTCCCCCGGACTTAAGCGGAGTCCCGGAGGAGTATCACGAGTTTGCGGATGTCTTCAGCAAGTCCAAAGCGGACGAGCTACCGGAGCACCGGCCCTACGACCTCAAGATCGAACTCGAGGAAGGGGCTACTCCGCCGCTCGGACCTATCTACTCCTTGTCCAAGCTGGAGCTCGACACTCTTCGTGAGTACATCGACGAGAACCTCCGCTCGGGGTTCATCCGTCCGTCGAACTCCCCCTGCGGAGCTCCGGTCCTCTTTGTCAAGAAGAAGGACGGATCTCTGCGTCTCTGTGTGGACTACCGGGGCTTGAATAAGATCACCCGGAAGGACCGCTATCCACTTCCTCTCGTCTCGGACTTGCTGGACACGCCACGGAAGGCTCGGATCTACACCAAGATCGACCTCCGGCACACCTATAACCTAGTCCGCATCGCCCCCGGAGATGAGTGGAAGACCGCGTTTCGGACTCGCTACGGGTCTTTTGAATGGCTGGTCATGCCATTCGGACTTTCCAACGCCCCCGCAGCGTTCCAACGCTTCGTCAACGACATCTTTGCGGACTTGCTCGACGTCTGTGTTGTGGTGTACCTCGACAACATACTCATCTACTCCGACAACCCCGAACAACACCGGGAGCACGTCAAGGAGGTACTCCGCCGACTCCGGAAGAACAAGCTGTTTGCCCGGGCCGACAAGTGCGAGTTCCACACCAACTCCGTCGAATATCTCGGCTACATCCTATCTCCGGATGGACTCACCATGTCCGAGTCCAAGGTCAAGGCCATCCTCGACTGGCCGGAACCCCGGAAAGTCCGCGACGTCCAATCCTTCCTCGGATTCGCAAACTTCTACCGCCGATTCATCCCCAACTACTCCGAGATCGTACTTCCGCTCACGCGCCTTACGCGGAAGTCCGTCCCCTGGCACTTCTCCGAGGATTGTCGGAAGGCTTTCGAGACACTCAAGAAGGCCTTCACCACAGCTCCGGTCCTGCACCACTGGGAGCCGGACCGCCCTCTCACTGTCGAAACTGACGCCTCGGACTATGCCATCGCCGGAATTCTGTCCATCACCACGAACTCCGGTGAACTCCACCCCATTGCCTTCCACTCCCGCACCCTGACCGGCGCGGAGTTGAACTACGACACCCACGACAAGGAACTCCTGGCGATCTTCGAATGCTTTAAGACTTGGCGACACTATCTTGAAGGTTCCGCAACTCCGATCGACGTAGTCACGGACCACAAGAACCTGGAGTACTTCGCGACCACGAAACTCCTTACCCGCCGTCAAGCCCGCTGGTCGGAGTTCCTCTTGCAGTTCAACCTTGTAATCTGCTTCCGTCCCGGGAAACTAGGTGCGAAGCCCGACGCACTCACGCGCCGTTGGGACGTCTACCCAAAAGAGGGGGGCAGTGACTACTCCGTTGTCAACCCACACAATTTCCGACCGATCTTCACTCAGGAGCAGCTCGCAGCGTCACTCCGCGCGACTTTTCTCCGAGATCCGGTCCTCCGCGCATCCTTCATCCTCGACTCCGACCAACTCCGGACGGACATCAAGTCCGCCCAGTCCACCTCCGAACCCGACCCAGAACTCCTCGCAGCTCGACGTCTGGCCGCAGAAGGCAACCCGAAGTGGACGTTGGACGAAGAAGGTTTCCTCCGACTCAACGGGCGCATCTACGTGCCCAACTCCGAAGACCTCCGACTCCGCGTTCTCCGGGCCTGTCACGACCACCCTACTGCGGGCCACTGGGGACAGAACAAAACGCAGGCTCTCGTACTCCGGGACTACTCCTGGCCCAGACTTCGTCTCTTTGTTCGGGACTACTGCAAGTCCTGCACCACCTGCGCTCGTTCTAAGTCTCCGCGTCACCTTCCATACGGGACTCTCAAGCAACTTCCGATCCCCGAACGCCCGTGGAACTCCATCTCCATGGACCTCATCGAGCAACTCCCCAACTCCGGCGGCTACTCCGCGATTCTCGTCGTAGTGGACCGCCTCACGAAGCAAGCCATCTTCATCCCTACGCACGATACGCTCACCGCATCGGAGTTAGCGGACTTGTTCGTCATGCACGTCTTTTCCAAGCACGGAGTTCCCTCGCACGTCACCTCCGACCGGGGCTCGGAGTTCGTGTCCCATTTCTTCCGCTCCCTCGGAAAGGCCCTCGATATGCGTCTCCATTTCACCTCCGGATACCACCCGGAGGGCGACGGCCAGACCGAGAGAGTCAACCAGACTCTGGAACAGTATCTCCGGGTCTACTCCAACTACCAGCAAGACAACTGGTCCCAACTCCTGCCTCTCGCGGAGTTCGCGTACAACAACGCTCCGAACGCGACCACCGGAATCTCTCCGTTCTTCGCGAACAAGGGCTACAACCCCGCGATCTCAGTACATCCGGAACGGGATCTCACCTCCGCCCGTGCACGGGAGTTCGCTGTTGACCTCGACGAACTCCACTCCGTCCTCCGACAGCGGATCGCCGAAGCCCAAGCCCGGTACCAAGTCCAGGCGGACAAGCACCGTCTTCCGGCGCCGGACTTCAAGGTCGGAGATCTCGTCTATGTCCGCGCGGAGCACATCCGCACTACCCGTCCATCCAAAAAGCTTTCGGAGAAGTTCCTCGGTCCCTACCCAATCATCGCCCAGGCCGGAACTCACTCTTTCACCCTCCGACTTCCGGACTCCATGCGCGCGGTTCACCCGGTTTTCCACGTCTCGCAGCTGGAGCCAGCAACTCCGAACACCATCCCCGGTCGTGTCCAGCCGCCTCCACCTCCGGTCCTCATTGACGGAGAACCGGCGTACGAAATCGCGGAGATCCTGGACTCCAAAATCGACCGCCGGAGACGGAGTTGTCAACTCCTGTACCTAGTCCGATGGGCCGGCTACGAGGGCACCGACGAGGAGACTTCGTGGATTCTCGCCACGGAGCTCGGACATGCGCAAGAACTCGTAGCGGACTTCCACACGGCCTACCCGGACAAGCCCGGACCTCTGGAGAAGCTGTCTTAAGGCACGCTTTTTCTGTTCACCGGACTACAAACTTATCATTTTCTTTGGACTACACTAAGTACCGTAGTCCGAGGCCGTAGTCCGTATGTCCGTGTCCGTGTCCGTGTCCGAACTCCGCCTACTCCGCTTCCTTGCCCTCGCCCGCGCCTACTCCTTCGCCCTCGCCCGCATCCTCCCTGCCCATCTCCACCTCCAGAACCTCCGGGACCTCCGGGGCCTCGGGGTTCGCCTCCGCCACCTCCGGCTCCTTCTCCGGAGCCTCCTGCTCCTCGCGCTCCTCCTCCGCATCCTCGGAGGACCTCCTCGCCGCCCTGTCCGCCATCTCCGGGAGGTAGTGCTCGAACGCCGCGTCGAGCTCATCCCGCACGATCGCGCGGACCTCGGAGTTCGACCGCCGCTCGAGCGCGGCCGCGACGGACTCCTCGGCCGCGGCCCGGAGGATGAGGACCTCCCTCTTGACGAGGGCCTCGCGGATCGGTACCTCGTGCTCGAGGTACTGCCCCAACACGTCCAGGGCGCGGCGCGTCTGCTGCCCCTCGACCAGGAGCTGCTCCATCAGCTCCCGGTCGGTCAACCCCGCGGGGTCCGTTGACCACCGCCTCTCCGCGCCCAACGCCATGCGCACACGGCGGCAGTAGTCCGCCGCCGCGGCCAACCCCGGCTCCAACTCCGGGCCCTTCTCCGCACTCCGCTCCGCACTCCTCCCCGCACCCTTCCTCGCGCTCGGTCCGGCCTTCGGACCCGTCTCCCCATCCTCCTCGTCGTCGGAGTCGACGACCCGCGTCGCGCGGGCCTTGCCCTTCGACCTGGTGGGGGGCGGAGTTGGGCTGCCGCCGTCCTCGTCGACGGTAGGGGCGGACTTCTTCGTCCGTTTTCGCGCCGGACTTGGGTCGTCGCCGGACTTCTTGTCGAGCCGATCCTGGATGTCCGGATCGGCGACGCCCTTCGCGTTGAGGCACTTGACCGCCCTCTTCTGGCACTCAACGCACGCGGCCGTGCGGAGTCCGCCCCGGAAGCGGCACGTCAGGTCCCGCGCGAAGCACCGGTCGCAGGGGGCGCTGTACAAGTCCGTTAGTCCGACCTCCGAACTCCGAAAATGCGGAGTACGTACATGGGCGAGTAGATCGTCTCCACCTTACCCTCCGCGTTCCGCTGCCGCGTCACCGCACCCACCTCCGGGGTCGCCTCCCGCTCCTGCGCCTTGCGCTTTTTTCCGGCCCCGCCGGACTTCCGAGCCTCCGCCGCCTTCCTCGCCGCCTCGGCCTTCCGGGCCTCCTCCGCCTTGCGGGCCTCCTCCTCCTTCCGCGCCTTCTCCGCCTTCCGCTCCGCCTTCTCCGCCGCCTTCCGCTTCGCCTCCGCCAGAGTCGCCTCCAAGGCCGCGACGTCCACAAGTTCTTCGGAGGACGAGCGAGAGGACATGTTGAAGCTGAAGATTGAGGTGGGTGGTTGCTGATGGTGCTGTCGGTTCAGGGGAAGAGGCGAAAATCAATCCCGCGACGGACCTCGGACTATATGCAAAAAATTTTCCGATCTCCGATTCCGATCCATTTTGTTCCGTCTCCTTTTTTGGTATGTTTTAACTCCGACTCCGTATGTCTTACTCCGAAGACCCTCAGGGGTTCGGGCCTAGAGGGGGGGCACTGTTACGCACCGTGCTCCAACTCGAAGTCCGAACCTCCGGACTTCAACTCCGGGTCCGTACTCCGGACTCTCACCCCGGACTCCTACTCCGTACTCCATCCCTCCTACTCCGTACTCCATCCCTCGTACTCCGGACTCAACTCCGGACCATCAGATGTCTCAGATCACGCCATAGCCTCATGTTCGTTCTTAACAATAGGGCTATTGTCTTCTCTCTTTCCTCTCCTATTCCGTACTTCCTTATTGTTATAGAAGACAATAAGACCGTAGCTATTTATACCGCCCTGGGAATGTACTAGCTACTCAGTTCGGATATCTTGTAACCTGTAACCCGTAATCCACAACTATTCCCCTTTCCCGAACTCCTTGTCCGACCTCCGACCTCCGACCTCCGATTTCCGATCTCTGCCCTTGGGTCTCCGCTCCTGTTCCGTCTCTGTTCCTCCCCATCCTCCTTTCCGAAGATCTAGTCCGAACTCCGTCCCCGAACTCCGTCCGTCCCAAATTGAGGACACTTCGTCGTGAACCCGTGCGTTGCCAATAGCTTCGCAGAAGTCCTCCCCCGTGCGTACTCCGAACCCCGGACTTCCTCCTCCACCTCCGCTCCGTTCCCGGACTTCCGTACTCCGCTTCCTAGTCCGGAACTCCGGAGTTCCGTAGTCCGCACAGTCCTAACAGTCGGGGGGAGAAGTGGGGAGAAGTCGAGAGCGAGGTATGAGTCAAGCAAGGCCGGAGGTTTGGGTGTTCGGGGGTACGGAGGGTCGGATGATGGATCAGGGGTTCGGAGGTTCGGAGGTTGAGCAGAATATTCGTGTTAACGAGATATCCGAACTGAGTAGCTAGTACATTCCAGTCGGTATAAATAGACGAGAGCTTATTGTGTAGTCGAAACAATAATGAAGTACCGAACGGGAAGTTTGGGGGTTAGGACCGAAGTCCAGTGGTACAAAACAATAGAGCTTATTGTAAGTAACAAGTCTTGGCGCTATGGTGCAATCTGAGACATATGAAATACAAGTCCGGGGGTACATATGGGGGTACACGAGATCAGGGGTACGGGAGTACCGGCCGTTCGGATGTTCGGGTGTTTGGGGTTTGGCACGGTCGTGACAGGTGTGTTGTTGGTAGCACAAAAAAATCTATACTCTCTCGCAGTCACTCTCTAGCTAGTCAACCACACTCTCCAATGCAGTATTCCATAAATCTATAATCAGCCAATGCCTGCGACCGCATCTCCTGAAAACACATCAGCCCACGAAAAGTGCTGCACGCACTCTTACTCGTGTCTAAACTGTTGAGCAGGGCTTGTTACGCAGTGGAAAGCCCCTCTGCTCACTTACCTGTAGAGCTTTGGATAGAGGCACACGTAGTGGTCAATGGTTAAGAGCGACTTGTTGAACTGCTCCTACAGAGCAGTCATATATACTACTGTACATGGGCTATGATGTAATACTATACAGAATGTAGCCACAGTATCCGGAACTTTCTCTAAGTGACCGGTAGCCTCGTGTCAGTAGTTGCTTACTACATTGCTATTAGTCAGCACTGTAGTTCAACAGTGCTCGCGTTCACAGGAGGCATCAAATGCACTCTGCACTATCCACCCGCGATTTCAAAAGCAAGAATTTCAGATTGAATAGCACCAGCCCTCCTTGGCTGAGAGCAGGTAGTACCGAGACTGGTCACTGATGGAAGATATGTACAAGAAGGAAGTTGGGCGCCTATATTCGATGACTGAAGTGTCAAACATAAATGCCTTCGATGATCCATCATACCAGAAAGCCCATTCTCGAGTACTAGAGTACAAGTGATCAATGGACTGTGTGACAGGCCAGCATCGTTCAGCACGTCGCCCTATGGAAGGTAACATCCATCGTGTAGCGGCGGCCCTCGACAGTGAATCCTCCTTGCCCGGACTCGTCTGCGGATATCCAAGCGCCTCGCGAGTCCCAGAATGAGATGCTCATAGACAGCCTAGGTTGCGCGGCATCCAAGTGGTACGTCTTTGCCGCATGAGGCCACGCCCATACCTCCGAACGGGGATCTTTGTCGTGGATGATATCGAGGTATCTCCGCCAGTCTACGAACGATGGAATCGCGCCATACGCCTTGACTTGCCTGTGAGGCCCTCCCAAGTCCGGCAGAGCACCGGCGAGGGTGGCGCTCGATGGACGATCGACGAACGTGGAAACACGCAAGACCCCGCGGGGTTCGGGAGGGAAACCTGCATCTTGGTGGCCATACCCAAGGCAGAGGTACACGGTCACGTCGGGTCGGCCATCGTGAGCGACGAAGCGGAGGACATACGTGTCGCCGTGGGACCTCATAACGGCGTCGGCCAGCCCTGAGCTTTCTGCGCGCGGATCGTGATAATAGGAGTCTCGCGTCCGCCTCAACTGGTCGAGCGTGTACCCCCAATCACTAGCATGTCGTTCCAGCCAGGGGGCGAAGGTGATGGTGCACTCGCCGACGAACCTGGGGCTCTCGTCGTGACGATACGCATCCAAGCCAGCACAACCACCGGTACTTGGTGACCTCGATCGCGAAGACGGGCTGAGGGGGGCGACTAGCTGAATGGTGATCTCCTTGGGGCGGGCGGGGCTCCACCATCGCTCGAATGCGCTGAGTAGGGAGGGATCCAGGTAGATAATACGGACCATGGAGGGCTCCACCTCTGAATCGAGCACGAGCTTGGACGAGCGCCGCGATACCAGTGCCGGAACATCCGCTCCCATCTCCCGTACGTCCAGTTCACTGAGAACGAGGCCCATGAGGCGGTGATCACTGTCCTCGCAGCCTAGAAGAGCGAGGCAGCAGGAGCTCCCGGGGAATACGCGACTCAGCGGCAGGAGGACGAAGCGCGCACGGAATCCCTGCGGGGTGATGGCATATTCTCGAGTGAGGTCAGTCTTGTGGCCAAGGAAGTGGTTGTGATAGTGCTTTGGAGGACGTCGGCATGGAGTGATTCCGGCATACCGCGCAAAATGGGAGGGAGAAGGTGCCAGGAGGGAGGCCGGAGTGCGAACATCACTCTCATCGAGATTAAGGATGGGCCGTGTGTTCGTTGAGTCCCCTTCAGGCGCGTGGATCGGCTTCAAGTTGGCGGGATGCAGAACCGCTGAGGGTCCCCACGCAAAAAGGCTCTGGTCAGACGTCTTCTTGAGGATCTCCTCCTGGAGCCTCAAAAACGCGTTGCCTCCTTCCCCGTAGATGGTCGGCATGTGAACCCCGAAGATCCCCAACAGGCAGTACGCCTCGTCCTCGACTCTCGTCGTCTGCCGGCGGGCCGCCCACGACATCCGCGCCGCCACGGACACCGACTGCACGCCGAGCTCGCCCGTGAGGACCGGCGCCGCGATGCCCGCCGTCTCCTCGATCTCGCGGCACAGCGACCGCTTGTCGCCGAGCATCTCCCACTCGCACGAGAGGAAGACGACGGCGCGGGGGAAGATGAGCTCCTGCAGCGTCCAGCCGCGCGTGAACCACCTGCTCCGCCGGAAGCGCGACCCGGCCGTGCGCGGGTTCTCCCGCGTGTCGACGTCGTGGAGGTAGGCGTAGCAGACGTCCGCGCGCGCGTAGTACCGGCTCATCGAGTTGATCGCCTCCGAGAGCTCCGCGCTGCTCGTCTTGTCGATGCAGCAGGTGTCGATCCACAGGAACGCGTGTCCGTCCGCGCGCGCGTACTCGCAGCACCGTACGATCTTCTCCGAGAGCGTGGGGTGCTTCAGCATGGACCAGCGGTCGGTATGTGGGGCCTCTCCGGCTGCACGACAGTCGGCTTGGAACTGGATGAGATCCTGCAGAGTAAGAGAGGTTAACCTGGTGGGCCTTCGGAAGGGGTCTACGCAACTTCCGGGCGGACAAACCTGTAGAGTTGACTCCGAGCCAGGCCTCCAAACGTGCGATAGGATGGCATACGGCGGGCATTGACCAGCGTCAGGGAACTCGTGTAGCTCTAGCGTTGTTGTATTTATCAGCCTCATTGCTCATCTGCAAACATCGAACTGCGCGCATCAGTACTAGTACTATAACATCCGGGCGTAGACGAAGAACATACCGAGGTTAGCAAACGGGGGCCAAAATCAGGCCTCGAGGCGGAATCCAACGGAGCAAGGTCTGGCGGGACACCCAGAGGTAATATGAGTGTCTTTATATTTGGGGAATTGACGCCAGTCAGCATCGCCATGGTCGCAGCCATGGCATATTCGAAAGATCCACCCCCACGATCAGCTGCTCGACGCAGCACAACTACGACGTGCGAGGGGACAGGGAGCGACAGGGAATACTGATGATAGACCGGGAACTACTTACGATACAAACACAAAGCATGTTGCACAGGAAATACACTGCATGCAGCAAACGCAATCAACGAAGACACGCGCCCTTCCACCACGCGACGGCAGCACTAAAACACCACACCTTCCCGCTTCCTTCGCCTCGTCTCCACAATACCTCCGCATACGCACGTTGGTGTTCCTAGGGCGACAATGCGCCCGCAGGCCCGTTCCCCGCGGGGGACGCACCGAGGTGGTAGAACCCGTTCGCGCCGGTGTGGTCGAGTGCACCAAGGTCGGGCGATGCAAGGATGGAGCTCATGTCGAGGGCGGGGTCCGCGTTCAAGAACGCCATCAAGTCCGCCGTCGACATCTGCATCCCGCCCACGCCCACGCCCACACCCACGCCCACGCCCAACCCCGCGCCTCCTCCCATCCCCACGCCCGGATCGGGCGGGAGGACGTTCATCGGCGACGGCCCACCCGCGTCCATAAACGACGATACCCCGCCGAGGCCGAACGCCCCGGGGGACATCGCCTGCTGCTGCGGCGGTTGCTGCTGGGACGCTTGTTGGGCAGAGGCGGAGAACGGCTGGGTGGCGGAGCGCGGGCTGCCCCCGAGATGGTCGAGGAACGCGTCCGTCGGCTGGAAGTCCTCCGGGCTGCCATGGTGCGAGGGCGAGTCGCCGGAGCCCGCGGGCGAACGCGCGTTCGATGACGCTTTCTTGCGTACCGGCCGCACCCATGGTGGGCGGTTGCTGTTCGCGCTCCCGCCCTCCTGCGGGCGTGAGGTCTCAAGGGGTATCTGGGTGACTGTGCGAGGGATGAGTCATTAGAGGATAGGGCACTATAGAAATCCTGGGCTTACTTCTGCAAAACTCCTCCATAAGGTCTCCGGACCGTTGGCCGCAGATATAACGCCCGCTAAACCGGCGCAGGAGACCCACACAAGAGCGCAGAGCGTCCAGTGCAGGAGGTATGAGCGGCCGTAGCGAGTCCGAATGGCAATTCAGCAGCATCGCGACCAGTGTGCGTCCCGCCGCAGTGAGCTGGTGAATGACATGTACACCATCTACGCGCATATACCCATCAGCATCATCGCAAGGCAATACAATGACCCACAGAGCACACTCACAGTACGTCATCAAGCCCTTCGCCGCGATATGCAGATGAGACGAGATGATCTGAAGCGCGCACGAATGCGCGGCGCGCATCGCCTCAATCTCCGCCTCGCCCTGCTCCGCGTCCGGGACGTGGTTGTGCATGCGCTCCGCGACCATCTCCGAGAAGCGGTGGCGGTAGATGAGCATGCGCACGTACTGCTCAACGCAGTGCAGCCGCTCCGCCTGCGTCACCCGGATCACGTCCCCGCTCGTCATCGTCTCGACCGAGTGCGCCCAGTGCGCGGGCACCGCGCGCGAGATCTCGTCCAGCAGCGCCTCCTCCTCGCGCAACTCCCGCCCGCGCCGGAAGCCCGTCAGCGTGGCCGCGGCGCGCTGCAGGAACGGCGAACCGTCGCCCGGACGTGCGGGGGGCACGTCGATCACGGACTCGAGCACGATGAACAGTCGGACGCAGCTGACGAACGCGCTCATCCTGCTCTCGTTCTCGGGCGGCTGGAGTCCGACGCCGTCTCGGGTGATGAACTCATCGTCGACAATCGTTGGCTCGCCAACGTCGCAGTCACGCAGGCGCAGCATCGGCGGACGCCCAAAGTGTGCGCTCGCCTGCTTGTCCCAGAGGTAGACACACCAGAAGGTCCGCTTGCGAACCTCGTCCTCGATCGGGTCGAAGAGATCATAGTCGTCTGCAGAGCGGTGCAAGCCCGCATCGAACGAGAGTGTGACAGATTCCGCCAGGAGCGCGAACGCCTTGGAGAGCTTGCCGAGACCGACCGCATATACGCCTGCGATGAGCACCGATTGGATGGTATAGAGCGTAGGTTTGTCCGCGCCGGGAAGAGTACGCAGCCGCAGATAGAGATCGAACCACTGGGTGCCCGCGCTGTTGCTGTCGTTCGGATCCGCACGCACGCGCGGGTCGTCGATGTGTCTCGATGACAGACAGCATATAGCCACAATGAATGCGGCAAAGCCAGGCTCCCCCCATTTCCGGGGGTTACCATAGTCCTGGACGTCGATCCCACGCAGGTCAGATCACGTGCAAAGGCTAAGAAAAAGAAGCCCAATGGGACCCACCGCTAGAAAGGTTGGAACATGGAGGAAGGGCATGAGGTAGTATGACGTCGATAGGTAGCATTGGACGAGGCTATCGGCCACAGACACAGAGGCGCGCAGGTGAGTAGAGGTAGCTCTACGGGTAGAGAAAGGCTCTACCTGTCCATAAGTTCGGGAACGATGAATGTGGTGATGAGCTTCCATATGTGCTCCGGATTTGTTTCTGTGCGCCTCGGTTGGCGGTCAGGGAACCAGTCGTTGGGCGGTTGCCCGTTGGGGCCCTTCCAGTGTTGCTGCTGGGCAGGCCCTCGATCGGGGTCGGGTTTGGTGACCACGGCATGGCGCTCGACGAGCAAGTCAAGGATCGGCAGGCCGGACGTCTCGCCCTGCCAGCGTGTATAACCTTCGTCGTCAAAGTATAGGTATGAAGTCGCCAGAGACATGCGGGGAGTGTCTTCCATCATATGGTCTTGCACCATACTATTAGATGACGGGCCAAAGCTCATGCCCATGCCGGTGCTCGGGCTCGAATTGCGGGAGTTGGACTTCATGGGACCGAAGAACGTAGAAGGGTTCATGAGGGGATAGGCTGTTAGGGATGGAGGCGGCACCGCGGTGGGGAATATATGCGTGGAAGAAGCAAAGGACGCATGCGGACTGGTGCTTGGGTCCACAGGCGATTGAGGTAGGCCGGCACCCAGAGCCCCCGCACCCGCGAACACTTGCGGAGGGATGGCTTGGATGAGGGTCTCAAGCTGCTGCATACGGTCCTCGAGCGTGGCCGCTCTCCTACAACGTAGAGATCAGTACGGCACGATGCTCATACCCAGGAGGATAATCTTACTTTGATTTGTGCGGATGCGTCCGCTTGCCCGGCTCCTCGAACGTACAAGGCGAATTTGAAGTCAAGCACGACTGGCATGGGTGCCCCTCGTCACACTTGATTCGGCGTCGTCTACGCGCACCGCGCAGGAGACACCGTCAACACCCATATAGCACACCGCGCTCTTCCGCATGGACAAAGAGACAGACAGACGCTCACCGACATCGGTCGCATGCCCTGTAGGAACAACCCCGCATTCATCCATCAGCGTCACCGTCCCGAGAGATGATCCCGAGGCCCGAGCGCCTCGCAAAGGGGGGAACGCACCTGCTCAGCTTGAACCGCCGTTCCTTCAGGATCGACGCGGACGCGGACGGCTTTTGTTCGGAGAGAGCACCGTTCGCGCCGGGCAGGGACTGCTGCTGCTGCCCGGGCGAGTGCTCTTGCGAGTTCGACGGGGACTGGGACTGCTCGGGTTGGGACGGCTGCCCGTGCCCCTGCTGCTGCTCATCGGCGGTGGGTGTAGAGGACATGATCGGAGCAAGGAGACATAGAACGCGCCGGTTGGCGAGCGAAGTTATGGCGGGTCTGGCGAATGTGGGGGAGGCGAAATGAAACGAAGCGGGGTCCGAGGAGTCAAGTCACCACACAGAGTCTGGGCGAGCGGGGAGATGCGAGATGCGGGGCACTACCCGAGCTCACTGCGGGGCCAGCGTCCCGGTCACCGAAATCCATTATCCGCCGCATGACTAATAATTCATAGTCTATTAGAGCTTCTAACCCTCCGTCGTCGCCGCTCGAAACGCCACCTACATATTGGCCGCCACATGAAGTCAACCATACTCCGACACTCCGCGAAGGCCGCCGGGAGCGTTGAGCGCGATCGCGCTCCAATCCCGACCCTCGCTTTTCAGTCTAGGCCGCCGCCACCACCGACCCTCTGACCCTGGAGCAGCTGGAGCTCGTCTTGGCCCCCCGCAGTATAGTGGCATGCTAACTGCTTCGAGTCGTCGCGAACGTACGCGCGGTGCAACAAATTCTAGTAGCTGGTATGTAGACCGCGAGCTCGGAGGCAAAAAGCTTCCCCACACATGAGGACGCTTGACATCGAAGACCAACGGTGCGCGCATGTGCACCGCGCTCTGTCACTGGATCCCTCCATGCAGCCACCAGAGAATCGCGCAGCTGAGATCGTGCTCACTAAGCCCCGGTGTTCATTCACGCACCCATGACAAGCACCGTGCACCGAATCAGCGCGGTACAACACGGCATCGTCGGGTGCACCCGCCTGCGATGCGCAGAACCGCAGATCACAAGAGCCCCCGGTCCGAATGACATGCCCCAAGGCCCCAGCGGGACAGGGCGAAACCGGGAGCGCAGGCACGAGAACCCAGCGCGAGGGGTGTACACTCCCACGCGATAGGCGATAGTCGTACAATGGTATACAGACCGTGGTCGCCACCACGCCCACACACACGAACGTACATGACAAAGAACGAGACAGCAACGTACAACAGCGACTTGTGAACTCTCGCACCCTCCGGACCTTTGCTCGGCGAAACGGCGCGTGAAGGGCGTCGGCGCGAATGCGCCCGTGGGAGCGCGTTGGAAGCAGTAGAAGGCGGGCGGGCGGAGATGGAGGGTGGAAGATGCGGCGAGCAGAAGGGGATATATGAGCTATGGAAAAGGTAATGCGCAAGGCGGGCGCAGACGTGGGGTGCGGCTTCGGCTGGGGTGCGGCAGAAGACGGACAGGACGCCTGGTGGGAGGATCCGATCGATGGCCAACGTCCTACAAGTCGCCCCGCGTCCAGTCAACAAGTCGTTTGAGTTGCTCGAGGGTAATGAAGATGAGCATCGTTGTCGGCTGAAGACGCATCCATGCCGGCACCCAACCCTTGAACATGAACATCGCGCCATCGTTGCGTATCGATGTCCGGATCATCTGGATTGTCGACTTGCCCTCTGTACCCGCCGCGCTCATGATGCGGCTCTGAATGCAGTCATGTAAGCGATCGAGTACCATCCAGCAGAAGGTAAACCCACCTTGAGCACATCCGCCGGCGAACAGACGGTCGTCGCGACGGTACCCTGACAGAAAGTGATTAGTTTACATCCCCTGTCGGCGAATAATTAGCCTACCGCTGCGAAACTGGCTGTAGTATGAACGTAGATGTTGTCCTCGAAGTAGCCGGTCTTCAACAGTTCAGCCTTGAAGAAGTCATACCTGAAGGACTTGAACACATGGCTTTCACACACATAGCACCGAAGGACTCACGACGCCAGTTGACTTGCATTCATTAAAACCGCACGGAACACGTTGGGACCCACCCCGCGTCCTAAGGAAGACCAGCCCTCATCACGCACCATCTAAGAAACGGAGTACGTCAGAGGACTGCGGCTTCCCATGGAAGACATGAGACAGTGATCTAGAGCAATGTACCTTGTAAAGACCATCAATAGAGTTCTTGTAATTGAGGCGCTTCTCTGGAGGCTTGGCAAAGTCGCCCTGCATGCGGACCATTATGATTTCTAAGTGGGTGTATGGGAGCTCAGCAACAATGTCCCGGCTTCGGAGAGCTCGTGCTCACCTCCAGGGTTACCGACGAACCCCGCAATACCGCCGGCTAGGAGGCATATAAGCTTTGGTCCCCGATTCCCTACACCAGTAAGTCACGCACCCATGCTACCAGCCAACGCAAGCTTCCATGCAGGGCTTTTCTCGTCTATATCCAGCCTGTTAGACCCTTTCCCATCTTGCGCAAAGGGCAGGAGAGCAGACGTACCCGCGCCGATAAGTTTCTTGCTCTCATCGTACGCCCAGAAACGGCAGATCGAGTACGTCATCTGCCTCAGCCACGTCCCCGTGATTCCGTCGAACAGGCCCAAGACGCCCGCAGTACGGATGGTCTTGCTGATCGACTGCAACATGCGCTTGTCGCCGGTCGCCTGCAGCCGGACTTTCGTCAAGTCTAGTGGGCTTGATAGTCGCGCGTGAGAATCTCAAGTATGGTCTGTACATGTGGACTGGACGTACTGTGTGATGGACGCAGCGATAGTGGCAGCAACACCTATACCATAACACGGAGTACGGCATGAGGAGGCGTCATCGAGACCGACATGGGTTGCATCAAACGTACCCCCGAGCCAGAAAGGATACGGCTGCTTCTTCTTCTTGGGCGGCGCTGCGATTGTTGTCTCCTCAACATTCACGGGCAACGCCGCGGCGGCCTGTTCTACCGTCTTGGACATACTGACAGGGTATTCTCTCTAATTGAGACGTCGACGGTCGATTGGAGGGCGTATATGCCGTATAGGTGCGCGCTTCCGAGCCGTTAGAGCGTGGGCACGTATAACGATCTTGGGGGGTCGTACGAGTAGACCGTGTGGGCGGGAGGGCGCAACGCAGTGGTCGCGAGGAGAGGCGTACGTGTGTGCGAAGAGCTGAATATCCGGCGGTATTTAGGGAATTGGGGGCGCGCCCGGGAGAGGGCAAGCCGATCTGCACCGATGGGTGGGAGAACAAGGCAGCGCGGGAGCCTGGGGGCGGGGTAGGCACTGTAGCGGGAGCAGCGAGGGAGGGGGCGGGCACACGGGAGGCCACAGGGGGTCTGGGGAAGCCCGTCAGGTGATGGTGCGGAAACATGTCCAGGGCACCTGGATCGATCGGGTATGGCTGTTGGGCTTCCTACGGCGCGCCGTCCGGCCTATGAGCGACTGCGTTGTGTGCTTGCTCTCCGAATTGTTCAACTACGCGGGCGTGATTGTTCAAGCAACTCCGAATTCTGTATCCGTCGGTCGAGCGCCGGAACTGGTGGAGGACCAGTGCCCTATCGCGTGGTGTTGTTTTGTGTCCTTGCTTATTCCGTGGTTGCACATCCCGGAGGGAATACGGCAGGAGCCCGGCCGAAAGAAGAAAGGTATGGAGGCGTGGGGGTCGCAAGACCAACAGATGACGACGACGAACTGAATGAAGAAGGTCAGCTGTGACGCCTTCGCGCTGCTCACCAACTCGCGTCGGTCGTGGGAATACAAGGACACGCACACGTGACCGAGTACATCGCGTGCACGTCCTTCCCTTCGTGTCGCAGTGAACACTGAACCGTCCTGAAGGGCATTCGTGGTGTGCATATCGGGAGCTCGCAGTGTGAAAGAGCCCCGTATCCACCCCGAAGAGGTTTTCTGAGTTGGGTATGGTCTGTCAGGTGGATGTATGCGCCTCAACAATTGTGTATGGATACTCGGTGGGCCATGAGGCTAGGAGGTTTAGGATGAATCCAGCCAGCGTTGTGGTGTGGGGGCTTCGACGGCAGTCAGTTTGGGTAAGCCTTGGAGGAGTGGGTGGAAGGTGAAAGGCGAAAGTCGTATCAGCTAGTTGAGGCAGTACTTATACCTACCGCCGCCTATCTCCGCTGAAGATGTGTCAGATGCGGCGCAAAAGACAGTCTATTTAGAACGGGACGCACCGGATTGGGAGAAACATACTGGAGCTCGCTGCATGCTTTCCAGTCATCTCGTCATGAGTACGTCATGTACATAGCTTCACGGCGAAGCCGTCAACATTGACTTCGTCTACACTTCAGGCCCAGGGAGCAAAGCGGAACTAGTAGATATCACGCCCATTTATTAGACCTCATCTTTGCCTCTTGCTCAAGGAACATTTCCGTATTTTTAGGGGTAGGCGATGGACGTCTTGAATCTGACGCATTCAAAAGGGCAACTCACGATCTGCATGATGAGTTTCGGTACCGTCGAACCATCCGGTCGATGCCCCTCCGATCTGGCCTCACGCTGACCATTTCCAGCCTTTCTATGATAGGATGACCACTGTATTGATATAACGAGATCGTCCATTCGGAGTAGTGCACAGGCAATGGGTCAAATCAAGAAAGAACGGCTATGATACAACGTCTAGTGACAGTGCGCGGTCTACCCATTGCACTCTACAATCTATGCATACCCAAAAGACTCGACGTGCAAAACCACGCTCGGACCTCCTTTCATCACAGTAGAAACCGGAATGCGGAGAGCGGTGCGGCATGCGCGAGCGACACCCTGTGATCCGCAAACTGTCATAATGACCACGCGGTCAGCCATGAACTAAGTGCACGCACGAGATACTCAACGCACCTGTGACAGACAAGCGTCCTGTGTTCACTTCGACTTCTCCTTGCAACAACCCTGGGAGGTCTGGCCGGCCTTGGGAGACTTGAACGACGGAGAAATTCAGCAGCGACGATGGTTGGCTCTTCCCTATCGCGGTGTCCTCGGAGGAGTGCATCGAATCGTCCTCGTTCCACGAGCGCCCGCGTCCGAGCATGGGCGCGTTCCCGGACGTGACAAAGAGGCGGATGGAGATCTCCAGGTTAGAGGGAGCGAGCTCCAGTGCTTCTGCGAGTGCCTTGGAAATCCATTCGATGTGGCCTATGGGTGCGAGAACAATCGTCAGTGGCCGACTTGAACCACTCGATGCATATGGAGGGCTGACTCACTGGCTTCGCGCATCGACCAGATAAAGATGATCTTCCGGCACTTGCTTTTCCCGTTTTGGACGTGGCTCAACACTCCGAGGAATGTCGACAGCGTGAACGAAACACCAGAACCACCTGTGTACCCGATGAGAATCCACTGGTGTACCACGGCAAACTATAGCACAACGCCTACCTGCAACCAGTATCACGGTGTCGTCGTTGTCGAGATTCGGCGAGAACCCGTACGGCCCGTCAACAAGCACCTTCACCTTCTCACTTCGCCTGGCGCACTCCGCAAGCCTCCGCGTGAAGCCCTCCCTGACATTCACGAGGAAGACGAGATCCTTCCAGTAGGGCGCCGTGTCCGTCCCTTCAGCCCCAGTTGTCCTTGCCTTCTCCGCGTCGGGCGCACTCAATCCGGGGAGCTGGTAGCGCGCGTCGACACTGGCGATCGTGAACGGATGCGCCTCGAGCGGGAAGCCGGATACACCCGGCATCATGAGGAACGCCGTCTGACCGGGTGTCCAGCGGAAGTGCGGCGGGCGCTGGAGGTGGAGGCGCACGAAGTGTGGCGAGAGCAGCTCGACGGAGGCGTCGAGTCGGCTGGAGGACTTGGAGAAGCCGAAGTAGAGGTGATTGTAGTAGATGAGCCGGGCGAGGCGCAGGGCACGGTCGAGCCCCCAGATGAGGAAGCAGGGCCAGACGTAGGACTCGAGAAGGAGGTGGCTCGTATGGTAATAGGCTGCGAGGAGAAACACGCTGGAAGAAAACATGGTCAGACAGTAGGCTGAAGTAGACGCATGGGGAGGCGTACAAGACCATCAAGAAGTGCGTGAAGTAGAACACTTCATACGCCTGTGCACGGATGGGGCGCAGCGACACCACAAAGAGGATCGTGAGCGCGATCAAGGCCGTCAGGCCGACACGGACGAACCACTCGTCGTATGCTGGCGCCAAGAAACTGTAATCATCGTGGGTCGACTGACGTGGGAATTCGCGTCCGGCAAGGCACGTACCGTGCAATCTGTTGTAGAGAGGAAGCCATCAGTCAAACGCATCAATGTCGAATGATGTGATCCGCTTCTTGCCTTGGAGCCACCATGGACCCATAGCATGACGAATACGACGCGCGCCGTCATCCGGTGGACGTAGTTCAACTGTAGAGGTACCCGTTGAGTGACAATCAGCTCCGCGCACGCTTATGAACATACCTTGTCGTAGCTGATACCAGTAATATCTGCGTAGGTATCATCAGTCAGCAACAACAGGTTACTAGTACTGGGGCCGACTGCTATGGTCACTTACAGGCAATTGGGTTTTTCTTGGTACCCAGCGCGGTGACCAACGGTAACTGGCTTGCGCCGATCGCCCCCGCTCGGCCTCCCCAGTAATTGAAATCGAGCTTGTTACCCGTAGTCGTTGTCGCTTGATATAACATTAGTTTGGAGTCCGGGCCAATGACAGAACACGAGCACCTACTGTTGACGAACTCCCATATGAAGAGAGCGACGATGTAACCAAAGGTGACGAACACTTCCGCCAGATTTAGGGTGTACGTCTGGCCCAGCTGAATAGTCCATCGGAAGGCGACGACCCGATAAACATTGACAAGTGCCAAAGGGAGACGGCGCCACGAGAAGCGGCGTGCGAGCGGGTCCCCGCTCGCCTCCGTGTCGTGTCGCTGCTTTTCGGGAGAAGACCGCCACGAGGAGAGTTTGCCAATGGCCCAGGAAGCAAACTGGAGCAGAGAGACCAGGGCGATGAAGCTCGCGATAAGCCACCACACCTGACGGGGGTACTCCTTGTTGTGTGCTGCACGGATGGCCCAGTTGGGGTCCACAGGGCGGGACGCCGGAGCAGCGGGAGTCGACGCATTCATATTGAATCGTTCGAGTGCTTAGGCGGGCCGGTGGGAGGGGGAGAAGGGGAGCGGGTGTGGAGTACTACCTGCGCCATACCGAGGAGGCGCGAGCTTAAGTAGCGCGACGCGCATGGTGGTTTCTACGGCGGGGCGATGGGAGGCCCGAGACCAAGATAGGCACGGACGCATACGAGATTTTTGATGACCAGTTGGGGGCAGCAGAGGACGCGACGGGCAGCCGCGCTGGAGACCCTTGCAGCACATGGCTCCGTCGACGTGCTCTTCGCTCTGGAAGCAGCACATCTCCGGGCACGGTCAATCGAAGCGCAATCGCCTGGGCGCGTATCTGGCTCCCTACCGGACAAAGAGCGGGCGGATGGACGTCGCCGTACGTGATTCGCTCCGGAGGAGCGCGAATCGCAAGACGATACCCATTTGCAGTCCGAGGCCGGCAACGCCGTCGAGCCCTTCTCAAATTGTACGTCCGGCAGGATTTCGAATCTTTCCAGGATGAGAAGACCTACGTGGAGTCGACCCACCTGGGACGTGGCAGGTAAGCTGGCGTCTCGATAACGAAATAGCCTCGTTTGCTCACTGACCCAAGTGATTCGAGTGAGGCAGTACTGTACAAATCCAAATTCAAACAAGCATCTCGAGGTCGCTCGAGGGCCAGGGCAGCGTGGCCGGGAGAGGACCTTCGATCGAGTTCTGGGCAACGTGAGGATACAGGCTCGAGGCACCCTCGTTGGCGGAGTAGCATGGCGTCCTCTATCAAAATGGCGTGAGCGACAGGAGCTCAGCATCGAACATGGGGAGGCAGCAACCGACACGAAAGACGCGATACCACCGAGCATTGCGCGAGCGTTTAGCTCAGGCGAGAGCGCGGATACCGGATGCAGCGTGCAATGCGGCATGATGTGGAGCGAGGAGCTCAACACGTCGCATGGCATTGAACCTTCGGGCATCGTAGCAACACCGCGCGAGGATCAATGCATCATCAAATTGCCGCCGCCGCATCGCCTTATCATGCGTATTTCGAGGACGAAGCCTGCGCATGCCGGGATCTTCTGATATGATAAGCAGCTTGGAAACATCTTCGATGCCTACGCGTGAACGAGGGAGGAGCCACATCGGTGCTTCATGCCCTTGGCCTCAGTGCCATGAAGGTAGAGCCTGATGAAGTTCGAAGGTTCGAGGCGGCATGGCAAATACAGCGTCAGCGCCCAGTTCTCCACATGCGGATGGCACTTACCCTACTGCTTGCTGCGACGACGGAGATCGTCGCACTCATTCTTGCGAGCAGCATTCGACTGACTTTCGGGAAAGCAGTCGCATGTCAGAACTCGGGCTGAGTTCAGACTGAAAGTGTCCGGATGACGCATAACACGTGTCACGGATGGCTGCTCAAACGGCGGATAAGATCTCTACTTAGCTCACTCCTGGCATGAGCCCGGTCAATGATGCCATCGACAGAATTGACGTGCCTTACCTTGGAGAAAGCACGAATGCGCTCATGGGGCTTCAGGAAGTTTGTGCACCGTCCAAAAACCGCCCGCGATATGAAGCTCAGACGCACGTCCTGCCTTGACCTAACTGTTCTAAGCACGACGGCCCATGTGCAACACTGACGGCGCGCAGCTCGAACCCCTCGAGAAGCTTGAGCTCTATTGACATGAAGGGGGGCCTCATGACGTGGGGCGCTATGCGGGCGGTATCCGCAGTCGTAGCACGAGGTTGTAGTATTCTCCAGGTGACCCAGCCGCTCAGAGAAGACTCGACCGAGATGAACACCGGCGAACGACATCGTTACGGCGCAAGGCCGATCGGGATGTGATCGAGCTGCGCACCCAAGCACGAGTCTCGAGGCGGCCCGGTAGGCCTTGCGGTCCGCGAATTCTCTTACTGAGTACGATCGACCCGATGGGGAAAATATAGCCCATTTCCGAGGACGATCGAGTCTCACATCTAGCCGACGTTGAGTACCGTACCTCACGATGCAGCGCAGGGCGACTTACATCCTAGGATCCGGCAGTAAAGCTCCACCGCAGCTCTATTGTACGGCATCCTGGAACGGGTTGAGCAAACGAAGGAAAATCTACCATAAGCGGGCCGACCCAGAGTAGCAGTGAGTACAGCAAGGGCCAGTGTTTCATATCTTCCTGTCTACGCATATCCAAACGACTCCACGTGAAGGACAACGCTGGGGCCGCCCTTGAGCACGGACGACAACGGAATCCTGAGCGCCCTGCGGCAAGCCCGCGCGATCCCTTGCGAACCACACACTGAATCGACAATCGCATGCGAGACGTCAGTCTAATGCGCAATTCACTAAATGTTGGCACGTACCCGTCACGGAAAGGCGCCCGGTGTTGGTCTCCACCTGCTCGTGGAGGAGCACGGCGAGGTCGGGACGCCCTTGGGCAATTTGAACCGTGGGGAAGTCCAGCAGGGACGACGGCCTGGTCTTCGCGACGGGCGACGTGCCCTCGGAGGAGTGGACGGATTCGTCCTCATTCCAGGATCCCTCACGAGCGATGGAGTGCCCGCCAGGTGCGGTGACGAAGATGCGGACGGAGATGTCGAGATCGGAGGAAGCGAGCTCTAAAGCGCGGCTGAGCGCAGCAGAGACCCACTCTATATGAGCTGTGGGCATATGGAGTCAGGGGGATTGGCATCGAGACAGGAAGGAGAGAACTCACTAGGGTCGCGGATACACCAGATGAACACCACCTTGCGGCATATGCTCTTTCCGCTCTTCACGTGGCTCAACACGCCCAGGAACGTCGACAGAGTGAACGACACGCCGGAACTGCCTGTACAGCACGCATTTGCGTCGGTCAGCCATGCGTACATGTCAGAAGGTAAAAACAACCATACCTGCCACGAGCACGACGGTGTCGTCACTGTCCAAGTCGGGCGAGAACCCGTAGGGGCCGTCGACAAGGACCTTGACCTTCCGACCAGTCGCCGCGTTGTCCGCCAGCCGACGCGTGTAGCCCTCGCGTACATGCACAAGGAAGACGAGTTCGTTCCAGTACAGAGTCGCGTCCGCGTCATCCTCTGCTCCATTCTTCTCCGCATCCGCCGAACGCCCTGTTCGCGTGTCGTTCAACGCGTACCTCGCGTCCACGCTCGCGATCGTGAATGGGTGGCTCTCGATCGGGAATTTGGACACGGCGGGCATGGAGAGAAACGCCGTCTGGCCCGGAGTCCAGCGGAAGTGCGGTGGTCGCTTGAGGTGTAGGCGGACAAGATGCGGAGAGAGAAGCTCGAGGGAGGCGTCGAGCTGACCGGAGGATTTGGAGAACCCAAAGTAGAGATGGTTGTAGAAGACGAGCCGAGCGAGGCGGATGACGCGGTCGAGCCCCCAGACGATGAAGCACGGCCACACGTAGAACCCGAACTTCTGGTCGTCAGCATGGAAGAAGCCGGCGAGGAGGATGACCCTGGGGTGCGATGGTCAGCGTGCGTTCACTAGAAGTGCTAAGATGGTGCTACTGACAGTACTGAGAGAACGTGGACGTAGTAGAAGAGCTCGTAGAAGCGGGCACGGATGGGCCGGATGGACACGAGCAAGAGGAGAGTGAAGAATGACATAGCCAGTATTCCGAGAGGCACAAACCAAGGGGGATATTGCGATGCATCGAGGCTAGTTGGGTATATCATAAGTTCCGCCCATGACACGATACCTCGGCAGCCGACTTACTGGGTCAGCTGTAGAGGTCACTGCGTCAGTCAGGATCATAGCATATGTACACCTTCGACTCACCCTGGCGATACCATGGGCCCACAGGAGTATGAATACCGAGCGAGCCATCATCCGGTGAATGAACTTAAGCTACATCATGCGAGGGGTCAGGCGCAGCCTACAGTGTACTGCAAGAGCCAGCGTACCCTATCGTAGCTGACACCGGTGATGACTGTGGGGAGTGATCAGCGTCATGACCTTAGACCTGGGAATATCCACGCGTGACTCACACGAGAGGGCATTGTTCTTGGTACCCAGAGCGGTGATCAGCGGAAGCTGACTAGCCCCGAGGACCCCGATGCGGTTCTCCCAGTAGCTCTGGTTGAGTTTGTCGCCCGCTAGGTCGGTAGCTGGACGGTGGCGATTAATGCACGCCTCCACGGGCATAAACACACCGATGCTCACTGTTGATGAAGCACCATATATAGAGGGCGATGAAATAGCCCCCGACGATGGCGGTTTCCGCAAAGGTGAGCGTGAACGAGTCGCCGATGTTCAGCGTCCAGCGAAAGGCGATGACCCTGAACGTGTTGACGAGCGCCAGGGGGAGCCGGCGCCAGGAGACATGCTTCGTCGATCGGACGCCGTCCTCGATACCTTGGACTTGTGGAGCACGGGAAGAACGCGTCGCAGTGATCTTAGTCGCCACCCAGGAGAAGAACTGGCACAGAGCGACAAATGCGATGAAGCTGGCGAGGAACCACCACAGTTGATGCGGGTAGGCTCTGTTACGGCCAGTCCGGATCGGTTTATCGGGGTTTGCCGCACGGGCGGAGAGCACTTGCGCAGAGAAGTCGTCCATGCTTGCGTCGAGGGTGATACGGGGAATGCGTCCGGTTGGCTCCTCGGCTGCGCTCGACTGGAGGGCACGGTGCATCCTTTTATATGCAGTGGTACACGCCCTATGCCGAGCAGGGCTGGGAAAATGCTGCCACACGCGGGGGCGATGTCCATGAGCCATCCTACGTATGCGGTCAATTGGGGCGGGAAGGTCGAGACGGACCGCCGCACAGGGCTGCACCGAGGCGCAGGGTTCATTCTAGAAGCGGGGCAACAGCATGGTCGGGCGGTCAAACCTTGATGTTGCATATGTAGGAACGGGACGGTCGGAGAAGAAGCGGATGATTCAACCTGTTTTTTGCTCCCGATGTACGTTATGGACCGAAGGCCATCGCGATCCTCTCAGAGTGGTTGGTGGTTAACAATCCATACGCCGAACATCTCCGTCCTGGTCGTATACGACAACCTACCAAATGCGCGGTGTGGGTAGCGGTTCTGCATTTCGCGCCGCAGACGATCTGTTGAGTAACAGGTCAATTCAAGTCGACGTTACGCCAAGTGGCCGACACTGCCAGCATTGTAGGTATGACATTGGGGGTCAGAATGCGGTGGTCCGATGAAGGCGCGAGATTGCCCGTCGCGACTTGTGGCAGAGGCATGGTCATAAAAAGAACATGTACCGTCGTGCAACGAGGACCGCGTGAGCACACCATCGGATGACTTTGTGGCTTCCATGTCGCAGTAGCACTGCGCGAGCATCACCGGATGTCTCGAGATGGCGTCGTTGGGTGGGAGGAAGTTCGTTTGCATATCAGATAAGACAGACACGTCGTGCCGGTTGTCTTATCTGATATGATAAGGAGCTTCTCCGCGCCTTCGCCGCCTGCGAAGCGGCCACGAAGGGGAGCGTGAGTACCATGACCATCGCCCTGATGGACCCGGTCGAGTGGCTAGTCGAGCGGCACCGATTCAGAGTCGCGCCACTGACAACCTGCATCCGAAGAGCCGGCGAGCATATAATGATGGGAGCGCTCAGCTCAAGTCAACCGATCCGGGCGCACAAACATCGCATCCAGACGACCTTCACCAGCCCTCTTAACGCGCTGGGGTAGCCTACTTCGACGCATCTACAGTTCAAGAAGGTGTATCGGGGATTAACTTTGAGATTAGCCCGCTTTGCTGTGACGCACGAACAATGACATACGTATGCCTTGCAGTCCATCTCAACGATATTCACAGGAGCCTGCGAAACAGGTCCGCAGGGGATTCTGGTCGCCACCACGACTACCCGCCCCGGCGGCGCGGTGCATGTGGACGGAAGTTACCTTTGGGTGATTGGTTTTGCAGGCGATGAGAAGCCCTGGGCAGCAGTCGGCGTAAGATATTGAGGTTTTTTACAGCCCAACGTCAAGCACTGCCTACGCAATAACGCGGAAAGAACAAGCGTGAGATAACACGAGGCACGCGCCAATAGAACGTGCAAGCGCACCAAAATATGTGTACCCTTTACGGTAGTGGCGGGGCACATGGTGTTTGGTCTGCATCGCTGGGCTGAGGGCGCAAGTACGAGGACTGACATCGGAGTTCCGCTGACGATTCACCCGCCACCACCGGAGGTACGACGGTTGCAGGGTCTACAAAGCATGGAGCATATCGTAAACGAAGACGCCTCATCAAGCGTTCTGCCGAAGTCAGAGGCGCAAATACCCTATAAAATGAATGTCACTCACCTCAACTGCTGCGGACATTACTATAGACAGCGGCTCTCACTTTGACGTCTGACGGAAAGTCGACGTTCCTCGCAGAAGGAGCCCAAGAGGAAATGTCGGTATAGCGCCCGCAGTCGGTGTGTTCTCCCTCGACGCCGCGATACCCGGTGTCGTTTACGCCCGCCACGGGAGTGCGGGGGCGAGGCTCGGGTAGCACCGACGAACGTCGTAGCGTCACTGCGGGGGTGCATACAGACACCGTATGCCACGATTGTTCAGGGTTCTATAAGGCTCATTGGATGCCAGCATGCAGGTTGCAAGGCAACTCCCACGCCAGGAGAGGACTGTGTAGTTGGTTTGTACAGGTGACCCTCAGGTGAATCTTATCAGATAACATGGCATCGTCAGAAGCTGTGGTGCGCGGCAGAGAAACATACCCCGGCCCCCCACCTGGTTCAGCCTCCTCGCCTCACCTTGAGAGAGTACCACTAATGATGTCCGGCAAGACTGTTTTGGAGCTTCGCGCTGCCCGCGGAAGAGAAGGCATACTCTCTCTTGATCGTGACTGGCTCACACGCTATTTGTGGCAGAGCGGCATGGTCGCGGCCCGCTGCACTTGGGGTCTTTTAGCACGGTGATCGGCAGCGGCGAGGGGGGTCCCTCTTCTTTGACATTCTGCCGCGTCGGCGGCCGCGAACGCATGTGTACACGTTACCTTAACTTTGATCTTCGGCGGCAGCAGAGCCACTTGCCAGCGCCTGCATTACGAAACCGCCTGGAAGTGGAGACAATGCCCGTAAAAACCGCACCATCACTGCATAGGGCGACACACCTCGGAAGGATGGCCAGGCACCATCAGTTGCGCGTTACAGAGGGCATGCAAAGTGTATAAAACGAAACAGTACGGGTACCTCTATGATCTACTATTCAACTAGGCGAGTCGTATATAGTCTATAGCCACGTCGGGAAGGGGGCTTATTCACGACTGACATCGCTGGTAGAGAAAAACATATCAGCTGGGCGCAGAGGTCCTGACTTTGGTGAGACGTACCGTCCGAAGAGCTTGACGTAGAGCCAGTCCGTCGCTACAAGGGTACGGTTACGCATGGAGAATAGCGTGCTGAGGTAGGCACTCCGCCAGAACAAGAACTATGGAAAACAATTAGTTGAGGATGTGTAGAGCTGGTTGGAAATACCTACGGTCGCAACACCACCTGTTGCCAACTTGACGATGCTCATGTCAGTTCTCAGGGGCTGGAAGAAGAATACGAATCACATACGTTTCCGTTAAAGATCGGAAGGTCCGCGATGGCCCTGTCCGAACCAATGTATCTGTGCAGATGTTGGATAAGATATAAGGCGCATATATCTCTTTGAAACACGTACGCGAGCGAGCCTTGGTGCGAGTACTTGAATGGGCGGATTTTCTCGAGCTTAGTGAGTCGCTTCTCGATATGCTCGCGCTCCTGCTTCGCTTCAGGCTCGGACGCCGCCTGTAGCTCCTTCAGGCGCGCCTCGAGCTCGTCCTTCCTCGCTATCTGAGCGAGGACGCGAGCAAGGTAAGCGCCCTCCTGGGAAGCGACCTGCGCCGTGGGTGCGTAGGAAGTTGCCGAGCAGTCGCCGATGGCGAAAATGCTACCATTCGAGCCAACCATGCGCAGGCATTCTGCTACGAGTCAAATACAATAGTCGAGTGAGCGAGGACGTTGGACTTACCATCGACGGTGATACCACGCCTGTTCGTTTGAACGTCAGGGAACTTCGCCATGAGGTCCCTAGTGACCTTG
This sequence comes from Trametes polyzona, assembly GCA_022606195.1. Taxonomy (NCBI): domain Eukaryota; kingdom Fungi; phylum Basidiomycota; class Agaricomycetes; order Polyporales; family Polyporaceae; genus Trametes; species Trametes polyzona. The sequence goes on from JABYQF010000005.1 coordinate 1,988,557, forward strand.
CGGAGGGTGTTACCCTGGCATAGTCGTTTCAGATTAGGTGATCGATTCCTCTTCTTGAGATGTACTCACCGCAGCCCACACGACGAGGCCGCAGGGCACTTCGGCGATGGTCTTGTCGGGGAGTTGAAGGACGACGCTCCTGTCCTTGACCTCCTTCACCATTGTTTTGGTTAAGATGTCAATCTTGGCCTCCTTGAAGGTGGATTCGGTGTAGTCAATGAGCTGCTTGCTGAACATGGGAAGCACCGAGGGTAGCGCCTCCACGAGGGAGATGCGGACATGCTCGGCAAGCTCAGGGTACCAAGAGCGAAGGTCCTGTTCGAGGAAGTCGTGCAGTTCTCCACTACTCGGTATGAGTTGACGATATGCTACCAGTCGAGTGCACTGACATACCTCAGCTCAACACCAGTGGGACCTCCACCGACAACAACCTTGCTCAACAAGTGAGTGGAGCGTTACGCCGAGATCCTCGACGCATCTTACCATGTGAAGAAGCCGCTTGATTTCCTCGGTGCTCTGGCCGGGGAAGGCCGCGGACTCAAGACCTTGATAACTGTCAGAGATGTGCCCCCATGAAACCAATGGAGATGTACTGACAATCCAAGAATCGGCGTTGCATCTTCTCAGCGTCCTCGAGCTCCTTCATGAAGCACGCATGCTCTCTGACGCCGGGAATGTTGAAGGTCTGAACCTCGGCACCGACGGCGAAAACGAGATAATCATAGGGTATCGTTGTTGATGAGACCTGCCCCTGGATCTCGGAGGTATCTGGAGCGAATTGTCTCAGCATATAGTCAACTTAAAACATATCCGCCATTGGGATTTACCGGCGAACGTGACGGTCTTCGCAGTAGGCTGGATTGCGGTTTGAGTTTAGCTAGTAACGATCTAACGCTTGAAATACTCACGTCGACGTCCGTTGCAGACGCTTCAATCACGGTGACTTGTCGCTTTTTATGACGCGTGATATAACGCGTCGCTTGCACGCAGGTCAGGCGGATGCTCGGGTATTATGTACCTATGACGCAACTCACGCTGCAGGATTGAGCGCGGGCTGAGCGTACCCACTGCTACGCTAGGCAGCAGGGGAGTGAACAGGAAGTAGTTCTTCGGGCTGATGACAATCTGGTTGCATTGTCATTGTCATGATGTGCACGTCTCACGAATGTGAGACACAGTACCCACCACATTGTAATCAATAGTGTCCAGCGAGTTGAGAAGGCTCGTCGCGCCCCATCCACTACCCAGAATGACAAGGGTCTTCTTGGTCGGGTCGTGAGGCAGCTGAGGGCCCGGTGTACGATCCTTCTGCGCGACATAGTAAAATGCCGTGCCAGTGGCGAGCGTCACGAGGGTGATACTGCCGGTGACCTGGAGGAAGCGCTTCCAGAGTGATGGTTTCGGCGGGGGAGGCGGCTTCCCATGCGCACGGACGTGAGAAACGCGCAAGCGAGGCGGTCGAGGCCGGCAACATACCGCAGATGCGCCCTCTGTCCCCGTGGACAGCAATCTCCTGGAGAACGAGGAGCGCGGAAGCACGGCTGGTCGAGATCTGACCAGGCTTCGGCCGAGAACTGGAAATCGTCGCCACCCGCAATCAGGCCCCGTCTAGATTCCTAAGGTGATAGTTTACGCGGAACATACGTCGTGAAGCTTGCATGGCCATATGCAACAGAGAGCGACACCTGCGCGTCGAGAGGGAAAGTAGGGTGGAAGAGAAGGATGCGCGCCGAGGGCGTCGAGGTCGTTGTGGTCAATGATCAAATTCTGCGCTTTGCGGCGCCCCGACAGCCCGTCCGCTGGCGACTTTGTCCGATATTTTCCGGGAGGTTTTACTCGTATTATAGAAAGCCGAGAGGCTGTCTAACAAAATTAACTTAAATTAACTTTCAATCATCTAACCCTGATGTTCGGCAAAATCCGAAATGATTGATTGGAAAATGACGCGCCTTCTGGGTACTCGTATTAATGATTGCATCTAGCTCTCACTTCTTCGACTCACCTTGGTCCGGTGCGCATCGCCAGTTGTAAGGTCGAGAAAACTCGCGCTCTGAGGTCTACAGCGGCACCAGGAAGCTCAGGAACACCGGACTCACATAAAATATCCCATTGTTGCTCTCCGACTCGGAGCGCGGTAAGGACGCTTCGACCGCGGTACGTCCACACGAAAGCGCGCAGCTATCTCGTAGTTAACTCACCTCGCAAGGCGACAGTTTGCCAACCGCACCCAGAATGGCCTCCATCGACGTGCGCAAGGTCTCGATCCTCGGCAAGGATTCCATCCACTGCGGATTTCATCTCATCCCATACATCGTCCAAACCGTCCTCGACACCCTCCCATCTTCGACATATGTGCTCGTCACCGACACCAACGTCGGGAACCTCCATCTCCCCGCCTTCCAGGCCGAGTTCGAGTCGCGCAAGACCTCGACCAACGCCCGGTTCCTCGCGTATGTGATCGCGCCCGGAGAGACCAGCAAAAGCCGCGAGGGGAAAGCGGAGATCGAAGACTTCCTCCTTCTCAACAAATGTACGAGGGACACCGTCATCCTCGCGCTCGGCGGCGGCGTCATTGGCGATCTCGTGGGTTTCGTCGCAGCAACATTGTGAGTGCATCTGGCAGCTCGGGGTAGCTCACATCCTAACGGAGCCCAGCATGCGCGGCGTCCGATTTGTACAGATACCGACCACTCTCTTGGCTATGGTCGACTCTAGCGTAGGAGGGAAGACCGCCATCGATACCCCCCATGGCAAAAACCTCATCGGCGCGTTCTGGCAGCCGGAGTATATCTTTATCGACGCCGCATTCCTCGAAACTCTGCCGGCTCGCGAGTTCTCCAATGGGATGGCCGAAGTTATCAAGGTGCGCCTCAACTGCGAGCTCGGTCGTCATAGCACGCTTGACCACATGCAATAGACTGCGGCAATTTGGGACGAGGACGAGTTCGCAGCGCTCGAATCGCGCGCGGCCGAAATCTTCGCGGCCATTCAGACCCCATCTGTCAACTTCGCCGGGCGCGCGGAGGCAACGCGGTCTCCGGCGCAGCAGCTCCTGCTCTCTGTCATCGCAGGCTCCATCGGAGTTAAGGCGCATATAGTCACCATCGACGAGCGCGAGACCGGCCTGCGGAACCTCGTCAACTTCGGGCACACGATTGGGCATGCGATCGAGGCCGTCCTCACGCCCGCGATGCTCCACGGGGAGTGCGTCTCGGTCGGCATGATTCTCGAAGCAGAGGTTGCGCGTCAGCTCGGTGTGCTCAGTCAAGTCGCGGTCGGGCGGCTTACTCGGTGCCTGAAGGCGTATAACCTCCCGGTGTCGCTGTCCGACCCCAGGATTGCGAGCCTTCCCGCCGCGAGCTCGCTCTCGGTGTCCAAGTTGCTCGACATCATGAGAATCGACAAGAAGAACAGCGGGCCCCAAAAAAAGATCGTCATTCTCTCCCGCATCGGTGCAACGTACGAGCCCAAGGCCACCGTCGTCGCGGACAAGGTGATCGCGAAGACGTTATCGGAGGCCGTCAAGGTTGTTCCCGGTACTCCGAGCAAGAGTCCGATCCGGATGGCGACCCCCGGGAGCAAGAGCATCTCCAATCGCGCACTCCTTCTCGCGGCGCTCGGGACTGGTACCTGCCGACTCAGGAACCTGCTGCACTCCGATGACACTCAAGTCATGATGAACGCCCTCGTCGAGCTTCAGGGCGCGAAGTTTGACTGGGAGGATGGTGGGGAGACGCTCGTCGTATCTGGAGGCGCTGGCGCGCTCTCGGTCCCCCGCGACGGGAAGGAGATCTACTTGGGCAACGCGGGTACCGCCGCCCGTTTCCTGACCACGGTGTGTACGCTCGTCCAGACGCAGAGTCCGGGCCAGCGCACTGTCATCACAGGCAACGCGCGCATGAAGCAGCGCCCAATCGGTCCTCTTGTGGACGCACTTCGCGCGAACGGCAGCAGCATCGAGTACCTCGAGAGCCAGGGCTGCCTACCGCTTTCTATTGCGCCTGCAGGTCTGAAGGGCGCGCACATCCAGCTCGCCGCCAGTGTCTCCAGCCAATACGTCTCTTCTATCTTGCTCTGCGCGCCGTACGCCGCGGAGCCGGTCACGCTCGAGCTCACTGGCGGTCAGGTGATCTCCCAGCCGTACATCGACATGACTATTGCGATGATGAAGACGTTCGGAATCGATGTTGTGCGCGAGAAAGACGCGGAGACGGGGAGGCTGCTCGACGTGTACCGCATCCCCAAAGGCGCATACAAGAACCCCACTGAATACAACATCGAGTCCGACGCGAGCAGCGCCACGTACCCACTGGCGATCGCCGCCATCACGGGCACAACATGCACGATTACGAACATCGGTTCCGCGTCACTGCAGGGCGACGCGCGTTTCGCGAAGGAGGTGCTCGAGCCGATGGGTTGTAAGGTCGTGCAGACCGAGACCGAGACGACGGTCACTGGGCCCCCAATCGGCCAGCTTCGCGCCCTCGGGTTGGTAGATATGGAGCCGATGACAGACGCGTTCCTTACTGCATCCGTCCTTGCCGCCGTCGCGACTCAGCCCGCCCTCTCCGAACGTACGTTGACCGACGGGAGCAGGCCGACTACGACGCGTATCATCGGCATCGCGAACCAGCGAGTCAAGGAATGCAACCGTATCAAAGCCATGATCGACGAGCTTGGTGAGTAACGTCGCACATGAAGCGTGTACCACATCGTCTGACTGTATGTGCAGCCAAGTTCGGCGTCGAGACGTCAGAGCTCGACGACGGTCTCGAAGTCTACGGAAAACCTATCACAGAGCTCAGGCAGGGCGTCAGCGTGCACTGCTACGACGATCACCGTGTCGCGATGGCGTTCAGCGTGTTGGGTAGCGTCATCAAGGACACTATCATTGAGGAGAAACGTTGCGTAGAGAAGACTTGGCCCAACTGGTGGGACGACCTCGAGAACAAGGTATGATTCGTAAGTATGAGCTGCCCGCGATACTGAAGGTTTCCCCCAGATCGGTCTCGAGGTGGAGGGTGTCGAGCTATCGTCTCTGCACGACGTCGCGTCTGCCAGCCGTCCGATTGAGGAAGTCTCGCAAGCCTCCGTCGTTCTCATCGGAATGCGGGGCTCCGGGAAGACTTTCATCGGCGAGCTCGCGGCGCGTACCCTTGGGTGGCAGTTCGTTGACGCCGATGCCGTCTTCGAGGACAAGCATCAAATCGGGGTGCGCGAGTTCGTGCAGAAGAATGGATGGCCAGCATTCCGTGCGGCAGAAACCGAGATTCTCCGAGAGCTTCTTTCGCAGAACGGTAACGGGCATGTCATCAGTCTCGGCGGTGGTATCGTCGAGACTCCCGCCGCGCGCGAGCTCTTGAAAGAGTATACGAAGAAGGGCCCAGTGGTGCACATCGTCAGGGAGATCGACGAGGTCATCAGCTACCTCGGCGAAGAGACCGCCCGTCCCGCCTACGGCGAGCCTATCATCGACGTCTTCAAGCGCCGCGCGCCCTGGTTCGCCGAATGCTGCAGCTACGAGTTCGTCAACTACACGGGTGTGCTTACCGCCTCCGGCTCGCCTGTCGATAACGACTCCAGCACCGCTCCTTCGCTACTGAGCATCCGCGACGAGGTGTCCCGCTTCTTTAACCACATCACTGGACAGCGGCCAAACCATGCTCCCAACCTTGCGAAGGGGAAAAGATCGTACTTCCTCTGTCTCACATACCCTGACGTTACTCCGGCGTTGCCTCATGTTCAGGAGATGACTGCAGGGGTTGACGCGATTGAACTCCGTGTAGACCTTCTCAGGTCGCCTCAGGACTTCGACAAGCTCGGGCCCTACATCCCTCCCTCGACCTACGTATCGAACCAAATCGCCGCGCTGAGGCACACGACCAACCTTCCTTTGATCTTCACAGTCCGTACGGTCTCCCAGGGCGGCCAGTTCCCGGACAACGCTGAGAAGGAGGCATTCGAGCTCTTCCTCACCGCCGTGCGGCTTGGGGTCGAGTACATCGACATCGAGATCTCCTGGTCAGAGAAGAACATCCAGGACCTCCTTTCGCGCAAGGGCCACTCCAAGATCATCGCATCTTGGCATGACTGGAGCGGAAACATGCATTGGGACGGGAAGCCCGTCGAGGCGAAGTACCGGCTCGCGCACGCATTTGGCGACATCGTCAAGCTCGTCGGCAAGGCGAACGGGCTCGAGGACAACTTCGCGCTCCACAACTTCGTGCGCCGCATGCAGGCCGCTCCGGACGCGAAGCCCATCATCGCGATCAATATGGGCGTCGAGGGCCAGATGTCGCGCATCCTGAACTCGACGTTCAGCCCGGTCACGCACCCGCTCCTTCCCTCCAAGGCCGCTCCCGGCCAGCTGTCCTTCGCGCAGATCCAGACGGCTTTGCACCTGTTGGGTCAGTTGCCCGCAAAGAGGTTCTACCTGTTCGGAACCCCCATTGCACACTCTATGTCGCCGACCTTGCACAACGCGGCCTTCGAAGCGCTCGGTCTACCTCACAAGTACGAGTTGCTCGAGACCGCAACGGTCGGAGAGGAAATCAAGGCTGCGATCACCTCACCCGACTTCGGCGGCGCCTCGGTCACGATTCCGTTCAAGAGGGACATCATGCCCCTCCTCGATGCGCTGTCCCCGGATGCGGAGGCCATTGGCGCGGTGAACACCGTCATCCCCCAGAGGCGCGAGGACGGCTCTCTCTTGCTGTACGGCGAGAACACCGACTGGCGCGGCATCACTCAGAGCATCAAACGCTCCCTCCCACAAAGCATCCTCACGCCCGAGGCCGCGCTCATCATCGGCGCGGGCGGGACCTCCCGTGCCGCCATCTACGCGCTCTGGAAGCTCGGTGTCCCGACGATCTACCTCTTCAACCGAACTCGGGCCAGCGCGGAGACGCTCGTTGATGCCTTCCCCGAGGCGAAGGTCAAACTCGTCGATGAGCTCGGCGCGTGGCCAAACAGCGGGCCCGCCCCGACGGTCATCATCTCGACCGTGCCCGCCTCCGCGACCTCGCTCGATCGCTTCGCCACAGACGCACTCTACCTTCCGCGCACTCTCTTCGCCGCTCAGACCGGTGGCGTCGTGATCGACATGGCGTACAAGCCCGCCGAGACTCCTCTGTTGTCGTTGGCGGAGAACGTTGGAAAGCATTGGCGTACCGTCAAGGGAGTGGAGGTGCTGCTCGAGCAGGGTTACCACCAGTTCCACCTCTGGACTGGTCGTCACTGCCCGAAGGGCGTGGTTTCGGAGCGCGTTTGGAAGGTGTACTCGCTGTCCGCTTGAGCTTTCGCACGGTGAACGAGATCAAAGAATTCGAAATAAATGTAGAACGCATGTATCTGTCTTGAAATGCTCGAGATGTATTGACAATATCAATCCGCATATTTCTTGGTCAAGTAAATGGTTATTAGAAGGAGAGCGTCACCGAGGCTTTGCCGCTTTGGAAGGGAACGACCCATGCCCCCGCATCCTGCTTGAAGCTGCCCTGCGGTTTCAGGACTCCGAGACCATTCTGCACAGTGTTGGCGACCACCAGACGGGCGGTGGGCGCGGCGGCGGCACTAGACACGCCCGGAGCGGCAGCGGAGATCGACAGCGTCACGGTCTTCTTCGTCGGATCAAAGTCGGCCTCCGTGAATGCGCCAGCGTCCAAACTCAGCCACGCCCCGATGGGCGCGACGAACACGCGTCGGCGCAGCGAGTCCAGAGTCTGTACCCTGACCGTCGGCGACGTCGCGAGCACGTTCCCGCCGAACGCCTGCCAGCCGAAGTCGGGGTGGTTGACGACGTACGTGCCCATCTCGAGCGCGTGGCCGACGAAGTTCGGGCCGTAGTCGCCAGAGTAGCCGTCCCACTTGAGCGTGTCCGCGAAGGAGTGGAAGGAGGCGGCCGCGAAGCCGCCCTGGTCGATGTTCGAGAGCGGGCCGCTGAGTCCACCAAAGCCCACGCGGAGGAGGTAGTAATCCGTTGGGGTCGTGCGGAACTGGGAGATGAGTGGGATGGCGTTCAGGCCGCTGCCGTAGTGGTGGATCTGCCTCTCGATCCTCTGCAACTTGCCGCCGTATATGTTATCCCTATGGAGGTGTGAGCTTGGGCTATCCAAGGAAGGAGGACGAAATGGCTCACCAGTAGCGCCGAGCGTTGCCGTTGTAGCCCCAGTGGGGCACGGTAGGTTGATATGCGAGGATAGAGTTAAGGGTGTTGATGGCGGTGGTCGTGTCGTTGAAGTACGTCGCCCACGCGTAGACACCCTCTTGGCCCGTAGAGTCCCAAGCCATTTCCGATCCGAACCTGAGGATGGACGTTCGTCGATGTTTAGTGCAGCACTCTGGATGAAATCTGGCTCGTTACTCACGGGTACCGCTCCCCGGCCCAGACGTTCTCGCGAGCGCGCATCCGACCCTCGACGAGAGTTGCGTTCCCCGTCAGACCCTCCCTCTTGAGGTCATCGAGCAGATAGCGGATGACAGTCTCCTCCATCAAGCCGTCATCCGCGTAACCCACCCTACCGTTCGTCATGCTCGCCACGGTCATGACTGCCTGGTTGAGGTACCATTCCCACGTGTGCGTCTTGACGAGGCTGGGGTAGTTCCGCGCGACACGGTAGAGCGACCAGTACGCCGCGATGACGTGCACGTAATCATAGGCTCGATCAGTCGCGTACGAGGCGGCCTGGTTCCAGGACCACCAGTTACCCCAGAAGATGGACGAAGGGTAGTTGTAGTTCGGGACGAGGTTTGGCTGATAGAAGTAGACCGACTGCGAAGTTTGATCAGCTAAATGCCAGATACTTCATGGAGGATATGAAGTATACCTTCTTCACCGAGCCTGAGGGGTCAAGATATGAGTAAGCGTCTACAGACCAAACGGTAGGACTCACCATCGGGGTTTTGGATGGATCCCCACAGAGTCTCGCTCACAAAGCGTTCCATCTTCGCGACTTCTGTCGCACTGGGCTGGGCGAACTGCTTCAAGGAAGCCGCAAGCCAAGATCCCGCGCCTGCTTCGTCGCTCAGGCCAGGAATCCACGCCCTTGCATCATCCTTGACGATGGCGTTAACTTCGCGGTCGTAGCTGATCACGGAAGGCGAACGATGGAACGGGTCGGACGGGTCGTCGAACCAGGAGGACGTAGTCAGGAAGTTCCCGAGGTCAGCAATCGCCTGCACCGCGGGCTTCGTCACGTAGTAGTGAACCGTCTGAACGGTACCGTCGGCGTAGGTGATTGTGAGGCGCGAACGTCCCCAAGTATGCCCAGTGATGGTGTAACCGACCCAGTCAGACGACCTGGCGTCTGTGTTTGTAGCCCAAGAGAGTGCACCAGAGGGGCTGACGGAGAGGGACTTGACCGCAGAGTTGAAGCTGAGGAAGAGCTTTCCAGGCTGGTCGGACGGGAGAATGTAGCCGGGTATGCCAACAGCGACGGGTCGGTTGGCTGCCTGAAGGGCGCCCTCGATCCCGCGGATGGAGGGAGCCAGGACGAAGCGCAGGCCATAAGTCCGAGTCTCTCCAGGCTGGAGTGTCGCGGATGTAGGGGCATTCCAAGGGGTGACGCCCTTCCACTCGTTCTGCGCATAGGCCAGGGTGTGGAACTGCCACTCGTAGAGCCCTTCGAACGTCTGCGACTGATATCCCAGAGACGTAGAAGTGCTCTCGGGAAGGAAGCGCCATCCCTCGAGAGGAGACTTTCCCGCAGGCAGGACGAGGAGGGGGGGTAGTGTGCCGAGCAACGGCGTCACCTGCACGTATCCACCGTCTTGGCCGATGTACGGGTCGAAGAGACTGCACAGCTGGTTGGTTTGGGCAGCGCTGCGACCTGTGAAAATCTGGGAGCGACCGATAAATCATCTGATAGCGACGAAAGCAGAGGAATGCCTGACGTTGTTGAACTCGAGCGGGGCTCCCAGCGCGCCAATCTCGACCGCTTGCTTCTGGGAGTTCGTCACGTCAAAGAGAAGCTGTAACTCCCCATCGGTGAGTACCCAACGACGAGTGATGTTCAGGAGTGAATTGCTAGGCAGAGTAGGCGCGAGGTTGGCAGCCGCCAAAGTTCCGCCCGTCACGGGCACAGCTGCTACGTTACGCCGCTGAGCTGCGGTATCGCCACTGACCCAAGCCGAGGATCCCGCCAGCCTCGCGCGGAAAGTCAGATCCCCGAGGTGGTAGTTACCGTTAGACTGTCGCTGGTTCATGACATCCCCGGGAATGAAGTCGAACCCAGAAGAGCTCCCCTTTGTTTTCAGGGAGTATAACGTCTGTGAGTCCTTGACCAGCTGCACGCTGAACGAGGGTGTGTCGAAAGTCAGAAACCCATCTTGCAAACCGAGAGTGCCAGATTGAGCAGCACAGAGTCGTAAGAAGGAGAACGCGACGGCGATCGCGAGGTAGAGGGCGTGCATGGCTGCTCGGAGTGGCTCAGGCCGCTGCAACTCTCCACCCCTCTGCGGGCGTTGCATATATAGTAGCAACGACCGTGACCGGTCTTCTTCGTTCAGGGCCTCCTCCGCATGATTAAGAAGCTTCGAGAGGTCAATTCGCCGAGCGGTGCGGGGCCGGCAATATGAGCCACTGGTGCGTCGAGGTCATGCACTAGGGATTGCAGTACTGAAGGAAACAGACGTCAGCGAGCATGGTTCTCTTCGGGTTGTTGCCTTCCGTGATACGCACGCCGTTCTCCATAAGCAGTCCCGGGTTCTCAGCTGTATGTGAGGGGCAGGAGGCCTAGGCTTGCACCTTGTGGTTTCGGCGAAAGAGAAGGAGGTCTTTCTCCAAATGAACCATCACCTGAGCTCGGGCCTGATCCCAATGCAGACCCTGTCGGCCCGTCAGGCTACCCAGCGGCCCGCCGGTCGTATCCTGGAAGCAACCGGGATCATGAGGCCTTACGGGCAGTGGCTCAGACACCGAGATGTACCCCAGCTATTAGCGGGTTGGGATGCGAGGGACGCAAGTCGCACGAATACAGTACGGCGTCTGAGACCATAGTTCCTCGTGGCTGTCGTGTGAGGTTGTGGGTGCATGGTGTGGAGGACGTAAGAAGGAAAGCAGATCCGCAACGCGACAGCATCATGCAGGGACAGCTCGGCTGTTGCCGAGGCCACTCTCGCTACAAAGATCCGCGAGATTCATGTCCAAGCCGTTCACACCACGACCTACTCATATCCAAGCAAATATCGGCATTCCATTCAGCTCGCGGACTTGGCATTCGAGGCCGGGATTATCGAGAGAGGGTCCTGCGCTGGACCAATGCATTACAACCGACCGATAGCAGTACAGGTACATCCGATAGACACTACAAAAACTTCGGGAAACCAAGTTCGAACAGGCGCGACCAGAGGACGCGCGGTATAACGGTGCAGGGTATGGTAGACACTCTAGTGGTTCTACGATATCCGAATATAAGTAACCGTCCGCGATGAGAGATGCAAGGGGTAGAGATGTTGATATGAGGGGGCTAGGTGTGAAACGGAGGAAGATGCGAAAGAGAAATGGGGAAGAGGGGTCGAGAAAGATGCGTTCCGGAGCCGAATTGATAACGAGGCCGAGAGATGAGAGATAGAAGTTGAGATATGAGATGAGGGAGACACGAAACCGGAGACAGGAGGAGAGATACAGAAAGGGAAAAGAGACGAGAGGAGAGAGGCACAGAGGAGAGAGGCAAAGAGGCAAGGAGAAAAGAGGAGTCACCCCGCTTAAGCGTTGAAGCGGAGCATGTCGTCGAGAAGGCGCGCGTCCGACGACGGCGACGCGGTCATCGAGGAGGAAGGCGAAGAAGGAGCAGTGAACAGCCCGTCCAAGCCCATCGTCTGCTGGGAGAAGAACGGGATGGGGACGTCGAACGGAGGCGAGTCGAATCCGCTCGGCCCGCACGCGTCATCGCGCATACCCATGCTCATGTCCGCGCCCAGGTATCGCAGGGCTTCTCCGAAGTCCGCGCCGGAGCTGAGAGGCGTGTCCCTGAACGCGGACGACCAGTCGTCGAGGCCCCAGTTCATGTTGGGCAGGGACGGGGCAGGCGTGGCGAAGGAGAAGTCCAGAGGCGCGGCGAAGGAGAAGTCCAGAGGCGCGTCGAAGAATTGTGTGGGTATCTGGCTGGGGAGGAGGTGCTCGGCCTGGTGCACAACGTCGACAAAGTTCTGCGGCTGAGGCCGCTCCTGCGGGGACCCAATACTTGCTGCGTAGGCCGCCTGGAGCGCGCTCTCGAGGGAGAGGTCGAAGTCCGTGGGGTCGGAGCGCATGCGAGTCGCGTCAGCGGGGACAGCGACAGGAGAGGGGTCCGCGAGCACAGGCGTGGCAATCGGGGAAGGCTGACTCTCGTCGGAAGTCGACTCGGGGAGAGGGTCGTAGATGGGCTTGGCCTGCGACCAGTCGATGAAAGGAGGCGACGCAGACGAGGAGGACGTAGAGGAGGGCGAACCACCGGACTCCATGGCCTCGCGCATCTCCCTGAGCTTCTCCCGCGCAACCACAATTGAGCAATTGTGATTCTCTGCGTAGTCGTACTCGAGGTGATCCTGCACTTGCCGGGCGGCGCTGCGGGGTTTCGCAGGAGGATTGCGATTCTCCGTTGACCAATCGTGCTTTTTGTGCCGGTGCTTATGAAGGCAAGCGCTGTCAGCGAAGCGCGCCGCGCACTGGCTGTGCACACCGTCCTCGTCGACCCACTCGTGGGGGCACCTGCAGGGCCGGCGACCGCTGCTGAAGGGCGAGGTCAGGGCTCGCGCGGGGTGGGTGACAGGAGAAGGACTCACTGGGTGTTGATATGCGCTTGCATGTTGGACTTCTGGTGCGTCCTGTGAGGGCAGTACGGGCATTTCCATTTGCTGGGATGGCAGGTCAGTGGATGAGGCATAGATGTACAAGAGAGCGACTCACCCCGCTTTGCCGTGAGTTTCCCTGTGCCGATGCATGTCAGATTCGCGGTTAAACATCTTGCCGCAGACGGGGCAAGCGGCGGGCTATGTGGTGGAGTATGTGTGAGTTCATGCGGGAGAGGATGGTGCGCGGAGAGGCTAGCCACGAACCTTAGCGTCCCGACGCCGCTTAGTAGAGGAGGACGTCGCGTCCACAGAGATAGGGGACCTTGCGTAGGGGTGCATTTCTCAGATGGTGTTTAGAGGGGAAGGAATAGTATGTGAGGGATGTAGAGGTGGCGAGGGAGGGGAGGAGAGCGTTGGGAAAGCGAGATACTCGACTGGGGAGGTCGGGGGATGGTTCTCTACCCACCCAGCCCCCCTCCCTTTTATACTGGTCGCCGCAGGCCCATGAGGGAGGCAATCGAGGGCGGATTGCTTGATGGATTGCGTCCTACGCTCGGGCGGCGCAACGGATTGCTTTTCGCCAGGTATGTCAGTTGCTGCAAACAGCGGCATACAGGGGCGGGAGGCTCAGTGAGCCACCCCGCCGCGTGTGTTCCCCGAAGTGGTAGGGGCGGGTGGCTCACCTTCTGCTGTTGTCTGTTTGGAAGTGGCTCAATGGCTCAGAATGACTGCATTTGGGAACTCCCAGAGGCTCAATGGGAGGCTCACCTCAAGCGCCATTGTATGGAACTATTTGCTCGCCCCGACGCATTGTCCGCCCTATCGCTCCGCCTCTGTCCACCGCCCTGCGAAGTAGTAAGTGCTACCCTGAGCTGACATTGAGATGCTGGCTTGCCCATCCTGCGAATCTGTTCACCACTGCGTCAAGCAGTACATCGCGCCTTCTGGCTTCTGGGACGTCTAACGGTGTAGATTGCTCGCGTTCCAGGCGCAAGTGGCTCAACGGCTCACCGACGAGGTCAAAGCGGAAGGACCAGGTTGATGCACGTGACGCATGCGCTTTCCCCCGCGCCAGCCCTCGAGCTCTGCCTTGAGGCGCGTTTCAACCGCTTGGATTGACAATGTCATCTGTTCAAACTAGAAAGCGGAGGCCGGGCGACCATGGCTTGCGCACAAAGGCTTTGAACACATCTCACCAGTGAGTTGTGTTCAGAAGACATACCTTTGCACGACTAAGACGCTTTGTGCGTCTAGCTGTCCCCGGACTAAGCACACATTCGGCGCCCCATAGTTGGCGTTGGACGAGGTGATATCACACGTGCACGTTCCAGGGAAAGTCCATGTATTCGGGACGAGGCAAGTATACAAATCGACCGGCGAGAATACATGTAGCATATGTACTTCTGCTCCAACCGTAAGCGGACGTCGAATCCTACAAATTCTGGGTACTCACCTGTCATCTTAGTCTATTCCTCTTGTGTTGATTCTCAACCCTCTACCGCTGAGGATATGCATGCAGAACGCGACACTCAAGGAGCCTGCGGCTTCTCGATAAGGGGGCTCTTGTCGGCCTGAACCTGCTCGATCTTCCCGTCGTGCCACTTGATTGTGACGCTCCCGTCCGCGTTTCCGAAGTACGCGGCCTTCGCCATGTGGCAGAAGAGGCCGACCTCGACCACACCGGTGAGCATCTTGATACGGGTCAGGAGCTGTCCAGGTTGTTCAGTACCTTATTCTCTCGTATAGAAGCGGAAGACACACAGTGTACGGATCCTTCATCAGCTCCTCCGGGAAGGGAGCGTCGATGATGAAGTTGCCATTGTCGGACACGACGGGACCCGCCTTCGCCTTCGCCATACGAAGCACAGCCTTTGGAGAGCCGATCAAGTGCAGGTTCTGCAGGATCTTGGTGTAGGCGAACGGCACGACCTCGATAGGAATGCCCTGCTTGAACTATGCAAAACGCGGACGCATCGTAAGAATGGGTGATACCTCAGTCGATCTCTGATAACATACCATCGTGCCGAGTACGCTCGAGTTCTTGCGGTAGTCCGCAACAAGAACAAAACTGAGATGCGGAAGAGTAAGTGAGTGGTGTGATGGAGCATTGGTACACAATGCGTACGTGTCTGCTGCCTCTGCGAGCACCTTCTCACGGAGGTGGCAGCCACCTCCGCCTTTGATGCAGTTCAGATCGTGGTCAACTCTACAGGCGGTGTCAACGGTGCTATCAGTGTAGCTGTGCGGGGTGTAACGCACTCATCCGCGCCATCTATAGTGACGTCGATGACCGGGTATTGATCGACGTCGCCCAAAAGCAGTTGGGCGTTTACGATGAGTTCCTTGGATTGGAAGCCTGTACGGCGCTCGCTGAGATAATATTTATCACAGGGGAGGCTGGACGTACCAGTGGGAATGAAAACACGATCCTTGTTGACCGCCTTGCCCTGGGACACTATGCGTTCGACAACGTAGGGCACGGTGGACCCTGACCGAGGTGAAAACGTTAGCGAGATTGAGAGTCGAGTCTCACAGTAACAGATGCGTACCAGAACCGATGCCGATGACCTTTCCATGAAGTGTTGAGACTCGAGCACCGAGTGCCGGGGGTGGAGGCGTACCTTGTGCTCAGGGTGGATGTGTCTGTCCACCGCGGTCCACGCAGCTAGACGCTTCGAGGCTTCGACGGTAGAAGTCGGCGGGGGGACTACCACACGCTGATCAGACTTTTCTGGCTGCCGGAGGAGACTGATTGATGCGAACCTTTGTTCGGTGGGGGAGCGAGAGGGAGGGATGCGCCGGTGAGGTACTGCGTATTCTGGCCAGCCAGAGTCGGCCGGAGAGGCTGAGGGTACACGCCATCGGAAGGCGTCCTGTGCCAGAGGGCGTCGTCGAGGTGGACGGCGGGGATGAGGGGGGAAGACAACATGAGTCAAAATTGCAGGGTCGCTCCGTCGAGCTGATCGACGTGCGGAGGGGCGACGCTCACGAGAGGTCCGGGGTCAACAGTGCGGGCGGGATCGGCATTTTCGAGGTGCTCCTTCTTATAACAGTCGTCGGGTGTGGCGAGCGCTGACCAGCAAGTCGTGCAGGGCGTATGTTATGGCAGAGACGGCCGAGGATGTGGGCGTTGACCATGAAATAAGCAGCCTGCGCTCTCTCACCGTCCCTGCGAGTCTGACGTCCCGTGCCTCTCTCCGCTCAGCCTGGGGCGCCGAGGCGCCAATCGTCTTGTCTCCGCCCACCACGTTCGCCGTCCCATCGGTACTGAGGTGTGCTGGGAACCGCTCAGAGACCGTGTAGGAGCATGAAGGCCATCCGAGGTACGTTCCAGGGCCGCTCTTACCGCGGTGCCGCTTACCGCTTCTCACATGCAGGCGTGCTTCTGACCTGGTTTGTGCGATCTTCCGTCGCCCGTGCCGCATCTTTACGAGCCTATCTACCCTAGTGATTCTGCCGTGAAGCAGATCTTGCTCACGCTCAATGAGAGAGAGAACTTCATCATCGAGGATCTCGACGACTACCATGTCGTGATCAAAGCCGACGAGGAGTACCGTGTGCGACGGGAACTCGAGGCGGAGGTACGTCAACCATGCTCTCAGCCTAATACGATCCGTCGCTTAGCTTCGCCCTAGCTCGAAAAGAATACATATAGTCTTGAGTGAACCAGGCTTGGAACGCAGATCTTCGTCCGCAGCGTTTAGAGGTGTAGAGTGTGAACCGTCTCTGATTGTGCCGCTACGCACACATGTCTGCGGAGGCACACTTCGATTCGAGTGTAATCCCTGGAGATTACAGTATTTATGCGAGATCATCCTGGCCGAGTCCCGTCCCGACATCTGCCCATTCGTCGGCAGTCCTCAACAGCTTGCTCGCCCTCGCTTTCACATCCGACAAGCTATCGTCACCCAAGAAGAGCCACAGCGGCATCTTCCCCTTCCCTGCCGCCTTACCCTCTCCCTTCACCACGTCCATCAGCGCGTCCATGCCTTTCGCCGGATCACCCTGGTTTGGGGCGTGATCCCGGTCCTCGAGGCGCTTGCGTAGCTCTTCTCGTGCGCGGTCATAGTCGGGGATAGGCGCAGGCTCCTAAAACCATCCGTCGTTGGGGTGTTCTCGTTCCCGAGTCCTGTAGGAGGGGTTTATGTAGAGTGTTAGAATTTTCCATATCCAGTATGTCATAATACCGTGCTTAGTCATATGTCGCGCGGAGACCTACCATATTAATCACCAGCGGGGGGAAGAGAACACCCCAAGACGGCTGGCCCAACTGCCCCTCCGAGGTTCCCCCGAAAACATAGTCGCCACGAAGCGCTCAACAAATACCGACGAAGCGCTCATAATTATCATGCCTCGCGTACTTCTCGCGTAACGTCGGGCTCGGGCCCATGTCGCGTCGCGTCGCGCGCACACCGTCGCGACCGCGAGCGCGCGCGCGCGCACACACGCGCGAAAGTCTAATAGTCTATCTGCTAAGCATGGGCTCTTCCTGCCGTGGCGATTGTTGTGGAGTCTCGCCGAAGGTGCCTTCGACGTCGTGCATAGGAGTGGCTTCGACGTCGACGTCCATTGGTTCAGCAGTGCTGGAGACCGCACACCTCGACTCCCTCGCCCGCCTCTGCCGCCACCGCCGCCGTTTTGCCCTGTACTTCCTCCGATACTGAGCCTGCTGCTCCGCGTCAGAGTCGAGGAGGACTCGGAGGAGGGACCATAGTGTTGGGGCTCCAGCGCGAATCTTCTGGGCCAGGTCGGCCATGCTGAAGGACTCTAACTGGGCAGCTGTAGCTGTCTTGGCTCGGAATTGTAGATTACTCTCTGGTTGCGTGAGCTGGATGATCTCGTCTTTGCAGATGTCCTCAACCGTCTACCGCGCCCAACTCTGCGCGGTCTCTCGCGCAGTGGGACAGCTACCCAGGGCGTCGAGCAGTGTGACGACTTCGAGACACGCGCCTTCGCGTAAGTCCATAGGATCTGCTTTGAGGAGTGAGACGACGAAATTCGTTGGGTTACTCTTGAAGTCCTTTAAGGCTTCATAGAGTGCATTGAGGTGTGTACACGACAACATTGTGAACAGAAGAGAAGGGATTCAAGGCTATAGGGATCAGAGGCATACTGTACAATCCATGTATTCGCACTGAGGTACGGTGTACACGCTCTACCTCCATGCGTGGTGCACGCACGCACATCATGTTCACGGTCGGGGCATGTAGACGGGGGATGCGAGATAGACTATTAGACTTTCGCGCGTGTGTGCGCGCGCGCGCGCTCGCGGTCGCGACGGTGTGCGCGCGACGCGACGCGACATGGGCCCGAGCCCGACGTTACGCGAGAAGTACGCGAGGCATGATAATTATGAGCGCTTCGTCGGTATTTGTTGAGCGCTTCGTGGCGACTATGTTTTCGGGGGAACCTCGGAGGGGCAGTTGGGCCAGCCGTCTTGGGGTGTTCTCTTCCCCCCGCTGGTGATTAATATGGTAGGTCTCCGCGCGACATATGACTAAGCACGGTATTATGACATACTGGATATGGAAAATTCTAACACTCTACATAAACCCCTCCTACAGGACTCGGGAACGAGAACACCCCAACGACGGATGGTTTTAGGAGCCTGGGATAGGCGTACCTACCGCGAGGGGCGGAGCGAAGCCGGTTGCGAAGGCCCCGGGCACCACTATCGCAACACGGATATTGAACTCTGCGACCTCGGCGGAGAGCGTTTCTCCGTACGCTGCAGGGTGGTGTCATGAGCGCTTGCGCATCACTGCGCAGGTTCACCCTCAAAGCTTAGAGCTTGACGTACAGTGCACGGCGGCTTTCGATGCGGCATATGCCGCTGGGAACATGTGTGGCGAAGCTCAGCCGCCAATGAAAGCGCATACAGCCGTTGACTTACATGGACCCTGCTCCGTATGGTCTGATCAGGGGATCGGAACACTTCAATATCGAGGGCAGAGCTCACGAGAAACTCGTTGCGGTACGCAGTCCTGCTCCCGAAGATGAGGACCGTCCCTTCGCGACGCTTGCGCATATGTGGAAGAACGGCGTTGGTCACGTTTATTGTTCCAAGGTAGTTCGTCTTCATAACCTGTACTATCAAGTCGATGCTGTCGTGTTTCGAGCGCTCAGGGTTCGATGTGGGTTTCGCCTTCCACGGCAGGCTCACCTCAACTCTTCGCTGGGCGCTGCGCCCCCTCCAACACCGGCGTTGTTCACGAGCACGTCGATCCGATCCCAGCGGTCCGCCGCCTTCTGGGCGACGCCCTGTACTATGGCGAATGGGGATGTGATGTCAAGTTCGAGTACGTGAATGCGATCCCGGTCTGTGTCCGGGTGCGAGAGCAACGGGTCGAAGCGAGAGGTATCGCGGGCTGTCGCTATAACGCGGTCTCCTCTAGCCAAGATGCGTTTAGTGAGCGCGAGGCCAAACCCAGTTGAGGCGCCTGCTCGTAACTGCTCAATGCGTATGCGATACGTCCACTCTGACAGTGAGATACTGACCCGTGATGAACCAGACCAACTGCCTTGACATCTTGTGCGCGCCCAGTGGTGGCTGGAAGAGAAGGGAGGTAAGAGCGGACAAGGCAAATGCACCTCCACATAACGACCCATGCCCTACGCGCCCGCCGCTCAAATCAGAAACCGAGTAGGCCGCTCATGCACTCAACATCAGAGGTTTGACGTTGAATTCGATGGTAATACCGTTCACGTGGACTTGCCCGGAATACGGCGCGGGCAGGAAGCCTCTTCGTAGAGTCCTCAAGTTCACTAACGCTGGTGTGCTTCGAGCGGTGTGCCTGGGTCAAAGAGAGCGAGCAAAGCCATCAATAGCGTGGGCAATTAAGGCGAGACATCAAGGAGCGATTATGAGAGGTTCAACAACTGCGAGATCCTCGACGCTACATCCGAAGACGAGAGGCCCTCGACCTCCACGTGCTTCTCCTGTCCCCGCTCTGTAGATGCAGAAGTTAGGCATAGGATACTGGATGGCCGTGCTGTCCATACGCACCAAATCGCGCAAATATTCTTGCAGGGGTACCCTGTGCCTGGCGAATAAGGATAGGGAGGTCGGGGTTGTGTTGCTTGAGGGTAGGGTAGTGGGAGGTGATGAATTGCCTGCAGCCAGTCGGCACCTGTTCCTGCACTGGACACAATGCACTCACCTGGTGCCCGCGGACGCCGGCCCCGTCTGGCAGCACAGAATACGGATTTCCCTGACCGCAGGAGAGATAGCTTTGGCGAAGGAGGACATGGTGGCCGAAGTCAACGAGCTGGGCGCGTCCGGCAAGCCGCCGGGGATTTCTCCGGTAATTTACGGCCATGTGACATGGTTCCTCGTGGTCGCTATGTCCAAATATGGGTGGATAACCCACTTAGAGCGCGGGAGTTGTTGAACACCCAACGCGACGACCGCGTTGTTCCTGGCGCTCTCCCTCGCCCTCCCTTCACCGCTGCCGACAGCGACCACGCCGCCATGGACGACGAGCAACGCCGCCAGGATGACTGGGCGAAAGAACGCAAGCACCGTCTCCCCACCTTTACCGAGGTCCTCTCGCGCCGGACACGCCCGCCTGTGGATCTGTTCATGTTCTAGTGAGTTGCCAGGCTGCCGCGACATATCGTCTACCTCATGCCCGCGTCGTGATCGACTGTGTGTAGCCTCTTCCTGCAACGTGAGGGCGCAGAAGACATTCTAGACTTTTGGCTCGATGTGCAGCAGCACGAGAACCTCTGCCGCGCCTACTTCAAGGACGTCCGCAAGTCGGGGCGCACCATCCGCGAAGACTGGCCGGAGTACTGGGACTACGCGCGCAGGCGGGGCTCCATTTACGGTACTGTGGTGGGCCTCAACCCCCACACGGGCACCAAGCGGAGCACGGCGAGCACAGGGGAGATGTTTTCGGACCAGGACAGGCAGAATCTCGCCGCGGCAGGCGACGAGAAGGCAGCCGCCCGCAGTCCCAGCCCTCGTGTCAGGTCTGTCTCTCCAGGAGGCAACACCGCCGTTGGTACGACCGAGCCGCCACGGTCCACGACTCCGTTCTCGCTCTCAGGACGCACGCCTACGCTGTTCAAGCGCGCGTCGCGCGCGCCCACCATCATTCCCCGCTCGCAGGCGATCACCCGTCAAGACCTCATCGCGTCGGCGGAGCGCATTTACTACCGCTATCTCTCGCCCGCTGGAAATACCCCTGGTTCCACAGAGAACCACGAGATCTACCTCCCCCCTGCGCTGCGTATCCACACTTTCCCGCTTAGCAGCACGCACGAGCCCAAGTCTCAGAGTGAGATCGCGCTCATGGCCCAGATCCCTGACATGTTCCACGCGCAAAAGGAGTATTGCTATCGGGCGATGGAGCAGGACGCGTTCCCGCGGTTCCTGCGTGCGAAGGCGTTCGGAAACCTCACACCGGTCTCCGCCCTCGTGAGACTCATTGCTGGGCTCATCATCCTGTGGATTGGGCTCGCGGTCGGCTTCTCCCTCATCTTCCTTGACGTCCATCCTAAATCCAAGCGATTTTTCGTAAGCAGCCTCTATTCGCTTGCTGCGAATGTCCATAGACTGATTCTCCCGCACAGCTCTTCATCCCGTACACACTCGCCATTCTCTTCCTCATTTCCCACCAGTACGAACTCGACCCCGTGCTGGTGTTCTTCGGCCAGTCCGAGTCGACGCCGTTCCGCACGCTCAGCATCCGGGAGCCGTATGTGAAGAAGCTCCTGCTCGGACGCGCGATATGGGTCTCCGTTCTCGTCGCTGCGTGCTCCGTCGCGCTCACGATGATTTTCTGGGCCGTCCCGGGGCACAGGCTCTGACCGGACCCTTTCCCCGCGCCCGTTCCCGCCCATGATGTGATGTTGCGTTGCGTTACGACGATATCTATGTTCTTCCCCTCCTGGCCGTGGACCATGGACCGCAGCGTCGCTTGGTGTTGTAGACTCGAGGGTACGCTAGTGGCCTGTCCCCTCTTCCCATTCTCTTTTCCAACCCCCGCTCGTGTTTTCCCCTTTGCATCATTATTGCTCAGTAGTACGTTGTCCCAGCTTGGCTCGTCTTCCGCATACCTTATACCCTTCTTCCTAAACCCGCTGTCGCTCGTTTGTCGCTCCCGGTCTTACCTCCCACCTACTCCGCCAGAAACATCCCCCGCCCCTGATCCCGTCCCTGCCCTTCCCCCCTCCGTCGGCTGTGTCGCCGGCTAGTGATCCCTCCCTCCCCTGCGTCCTGGCCCCCGGTCGCTCGGTTCCCTTGAGATGGATATATTTTGATTTATGCCAGACGTTTGTGTATGCTAGCAGTGATACCCCCATCCTCCTCGCTACCAAGCCTAGGAGCGGACGTTGGCTCAACGGCTGCGGGCACGTTGCCGCGGTGAAATTGAACGATGAGATTGACCATTATGTCTTGCGAAGCAATGTACATGGAGAAGCAACTAGCGATTAGGAATGTAAAGGCAGTCGAAGGACGAACAACAGAGTCTAAACGAGTGTGGGCGTTGAGATGCAGTGAGACAGACACCGGTCAAGAACGGTGATGCTAGCTCTGCTTATGCTGTGGAAGCAACAGCCTGCTCGTCCTTGATCTTCTGCTGATACTCCTTCAGTTCCTTCTGGTACTCCTCGTTCAGGCGCTATGTATCCGGTCAAACACCAATCGCCTTGCTTGCTGAAGGAATCGATGTGCTTACCGCTTTCTCCTCGTCAGAAGCCTGCTTCCACATTTCGCCGAGCCGCTTGGTCGCGTACATCGCCCTCTCTCTGGCAGGTAAATCGGCGGGGACTTCGATTGACTTGAAGTGCTCGAGGTGGAACCTGCAATGAAGGCGCCGCATGAGTGCGATGATACACCACGTGTAGCAAAGTCACACACCGGATGAACGGCGGAGGAGGACGACGCAGTGATGCCGGCTTCTGAGGGAGAGCGCGGCCGCTCCTCCGTAGGGCAAAGATGACGCGTCCGCTGGTGTTCTTGTACCACTCTTCCTTAGCTCTGGCGTATTCTTCCTTCAAGGTGTCCGCCTGATCTTGGTACGCCTATTTGTTGCTAGGAGTGAGACTCGGCCGCGCGACAGAAGGGAGCACAACAATACCTTCTTCTCCGCGTCGCTCAGGCTCTTCCAACCGTTCGAGACCTGCGCGGCGATCTCGCCAAAGACGCGCTTCCGGTCCTCCGAGGTGGTCGGCTTGATGTCTCCCAGAAGCTTCTTGTACTGCTCCGATACGAAGAGGTTGTAGGCGCTGCTCGGCGCTTTCGGCGGGCGGTCCTCCTTCTTCATCCGTCTCGCTGACCGGTCAAAGGGAGAGGTCCTGGTGGGTCAGCGCAAGGGCGATATTGTGAGCGTGCGAAGACTAACGCGTGAGCGGGGCTTTCTGGGCCGCCTTTGCTGCAGCGGCCTTCGCTTTCTCCTTCGCCTTCTGAGCCTTGGCCTTTTCGGCAGCCTTAGCAGCTTTTGCTGCAGCAACTTCGGCGGAGGTACGTCTCTTCTTCGTGGTCTTCGGGCTATCCTCTGTGGCCCCAGACTTCTTGGCCGGTTCAGCGACTGACGTGGTTGTCAGGAATGTCCGAGCAACGACGCGCTGGCGCGCGTTCGCGGTACGCAGAGCTGCGGTCGGCGACGCTACAGACGCGTACGCGCGAGGAAAGACGCGTGCGACAAAGTGAGGGAGCATTTCTGGTGAGTGGGAGGAAGGAAGGAACTCAAGAAGGAATGAAGTTATGGTCGCGTTTCGCTGGCCAACCCCTTACTCCGGATTGGTTACGTCATTTTACCTGTCTAATAACACCACTTAAATATCAATATCCACCGGAATTTTACGCGTCATTGGCCTTGGCGTCTCGCTACACTGTGCTCCCGTCCTCGTCCTCGTCGCGCAGCCCGGCGCGCAGCGTCTCCCATCCGTCTCGCTCGTTGATCACGAACGCTCACGGCCATGGTGAGCTTAGGACTGAATGCAGCGAGCATCCTGCCCAGCTTGGGCCATGGGTCAGGCTCTGCACTACCCCTCCCGATCCTCCTTGTGGCTGGACTGTGCACAGTAGTCGCAACATTCGTCTCTGCGATGTCTATCGCGATGCACCTCAAGAACTACAGGAAACCGCATCTCCAACGGTATGTGGTACGACTTATGATGTCTTAACCGCGGTTGTGACGTCTAGGCAGACAGGTTGTACGAATAATGCTCATGGTGCCACTATATGCTATCGCATCCTTCATATCCTTATTCTCCTTGGAAGCTGCATTCTTTATCGACGCCGTACGAGACATCTACGAGGTATGTGGGTAGTCCAATGCATATGACTGATACTTACTCAGCCCTCAACTTGTAGGCCTTCGTGATCTACTGCTTTTTCGACTTGCTCATTGCGTACCTCGGTGGAGAGAGGTCGCTGCTGATTCTCCTCCATGGTCGACCTCCGAAGTATCCTGTATTCCCCGGGAACCTCTTTTGGAGAGAAGTGGACGTTAGCGACCCCTATACATTCCTCTTCTTGAAGAGAGGTGTCATTCGTACGTGATATCGTGGCTATGGATACATTGCAGAGTTCACAGTCTCGCAGAGTACGTCCAGGTGAAACCCATACTTGCTCTAGCGACAGTTATTCTCAAGGCTGTTGGAAAATACAACGAAGGCGACCTACGTGCTGGTTCCGGCTACCTCTATGTCAGTATCGTATACAACGTGAGTATATGCTTAGCGCTGTACTGTCTCGCCATATTCTGGATGTGCGTTAGTGAAGACCTGAAGCCCTTCCGGTACGTCATTACCCCACTGTACTGCGGGTGCCAAGTGTTGACGACTAGGGCAGCCCCATGCCCAAATTCTTGTGCGTCAAGGGCATCTTGTTCTTCTCATTTTGGCAATCACTCTTCATCTCGATCCTGGTTGCCGGAGGCGCGATCAAGAAGCTTGGTCCCTACACCGATAGCGAACACATTTCCCTCGGTCTCACGGACACACTGATCTGCTTCGAAATGCCCTTCTTCGCTGTCGCGCACATGTATGCGTTTGCGACACGCGACTACATCGACAAGCATACTTCCTACGTCGCCAGGTTACCCTTCCCCTACGCGTTCCGTGACGCGTTTGGCCTCAAAGACGTCGTCGAAGACGTGAAAGCCACCCTTCGTGGTGAAGGCATGGACTACCGCGAATTCGAGCCGAGTGAAGGGCAAATACATCAGGGCGCTGGGCGCGACAGGCGCATACGGGCGGGGTTGCGATACAGCCAAGGCGGCCGACGCAAATACTGGCTTCCGCAGCCGGCGACAACAGCACGACCCCCCACCAAGTTCGAGCGCCGGGTCAACCGTGCCGTCGAGCGCATCGCCGGACCAGACCAGACCGAGGAGGTCTATGCACCTCTACTTTGCAATCAGGCGGCGGATGTCGTGCACACCGCTCCCGACCTCCTCTCGCCCCCTGACGAAGGCTTCTCGCTCTTTGCCGGAGACGACCTCGCCGAGGAAGGGTACGAACTCCCGTTCGAGATCGACCATGCGGACGAGGAGCTATTCGAACACAGCAAACAGTATCTCTTCGGCGACTACAACTACCCTTGCGTGGACGTCAGCTCCGAGCTCGCACGCAAAACGATGTGGATTGAAGAGGAACGCATTCTGCGAGACGAGCACAGCGCATGGTTCTCCCCCATCGGTGGCACGCGGCGGCCGCGCGACACGTACGGCGCGATCGGAAGCTCACAGCGCCCCCGAGTGGACTCGAACGCCTCAGAAGCCGCGCAGAAGGGCAAGGGTCGCGATGTGCGGCCCTCACACTCCCCAGAGATCGTCATTGACAAGGAGACGGAACGACTCGCGTCTCCGCGAGGGGCACACGAGGTCCAACTCCGCTACACCAGCGCACGGGCGTCCCCCGTCAATTCGCCTGGGGGTGTGCCGCCGCGCATGCAGCCTATCTCCCGCACAAACTCGGCCTCCCCTCAAACCACAGCGTCGTCGTCCTCAAGGAGCAGCCCGCGTGGTAAGCCACCCCCCTCTCCGAAGCCGCCGCAAGAACGCCCGGTGCTGCCCCCAGATGCGGTAGATCTTGTCGTGGAGGACCCGCACGCGGCGGAGGAAGAAATGACGCGTGAGCGACGGAAGGGCGAGCCTGCTGTCCGCGGTGGGAGTGCGTTGCACCGCGTGTACCGACGTGGGTACGAGGTTGAGGAGAACGGGGAACGGAGGCGAGGAGAGGTCGAAGTGGAACGTGCGGGAGGGCTCTCGGGCGCGCAAGATGGCGGTGAGCAGGAGGTGTTTGGGGTTGGTGAAGATGCGGACGTGGACGAGGTTACAGATCTGGAGGAGCGGGCGGCAGAGCAGGCCGCTACTGTCGTACGCTCTGAGACTCCGCCAGCCCATGCACGGATAATCATCGACGTCCCGGAGGACAACCCGTGGGCGTAGCTGTCGCGATCCGGTACGTTCATGTAATGCCACGCACGATTTTGATCTCGGGGATATTGGGAATCATGTACAATACCTGGTAATACTGCTCGCCGCTTATACATCGCGGAGGATCTCGCCCTGCAACTATCGAAGTATTGTGTTGGTCAGCATTAGCTATGTCTGTTGTTACTTCTGTCTCCTATGCTAAATCGTACAAGACCCAAAAGATGGTTTCACTGAGCAACTTGGGTATCGCCCTCATGATATGGAGGTTACGCGATCGTGCAATTGTCTGGTATCTTCGGCGAACCGTCCGCTCCCATGTCGAAACCTGGCGGGAGAGGACCCATGATCTCTGACGGTGGTGAGCCGTACTCCTGCATCTGTGAAGCAACACACCAGTTAGAGTAGTTTGAATACCGATCAGCGTGGTGGCGCCTACCTCCTGCATGAGCTCAACGACTTTCAACCCTTTCTGTGGATCATCCTCCGAATAGGTTGGGTCTTCAAAGATCGTCACTATCTGTGCTACGACCTTGGATTGGGACTCGTAGCGCTTCTTGTCCTCTACGCTGAGCGTCGGCGCGTGCTCTTGCAGGTACGACGGGAACTGTGCGATGCGCATGAACAAATGCCGCAGTATTCACCGATGCACTGATCTACCTTATCATGCAGTTCCTTCAAGGGCTCATACAAAACTTCCTTGCTCATGAGCTGGGACATCATGTTCTCTAGAAAGCCTTGAAGCTCTTCTTCCGAGTCCATCGCGTTCATGTCGTTTCCTAGGCGGCTGAAGATGTCTTCTAGCCCCTCGCCACTCGCGGTCGCCTCGTCGGCCTGCCGGACGCGGGAACGTCAGCGTATCCCCCCAAGCATTTCCGGTGGCGGGCACATACCTTCTGATTACTCTCCTTCATTCGCTCCATCGCCTTTCGGATGTTATCTTGGAAGGACTCTGCCGCGGCGCTCGGCGCGGCGGGCGCGCTCTCAGCAGCCTTCCCCTTGCTTGAAACGTCTTCGGCGGACATCGCGCCGTTCATACCCTCCACAAGCATCGCTTCCCAGGCCGCCTTGAAAGCTTTCGCGCGCTCCTCGTCTGTAGTGCCCTCTTCTGCCTTGGAGAGGTCCGGGATGTCCTCTAGTCCGGCGCCCTGGGCGATGTCCCGGAAGAGTGACTCCATACCCTTTGTGAGCTCGCGTGCAAAGTCATCGTCCAGCCCTTCGAGCGGATCGACCTTCTTCTGCGCTGATGACGGTGCGGATGTAGGCTTGGCTGGATGGCCATCGTTCGCGGGTGGTGTTTGTCCTGTGGAAGAGGTGGATGCAGCGGCCGGCTTTGTCGACGGCTTCGGTGGTGCATTGAACTGTTCCAGGACATCTGGGGAATATCAATGATATGAGCTTGCATGTGCGTAACACTGCTTCAATGCGCACCATCCAAGTCATCCAAATCCTCCTCCTCAGCGGTGGTCTTGCGAGGGGCAGCCATGTGTCTTCCCTGAAGTGGTGTAACCTAGATTGTGGGGTAGTTGGTATGTAGCGTTTGGGACGTGACCTCTTCGGTTGGCAAACTGGTCGTCTCTCTGTCGTACAGATATCCTAGCACTCCAACACACTGGCTGGCGGTGGTGGTGAAAAGGGAACTTGGATTGAGCCGGCGTGCGCTGGGTCGGGAACGGAGGATCCTCTGGAATCACGCGCCCGCATCCCGCTCTTATGGGCGCTTATGGTATGATCGTTAGGCGCACGTATGTTGCAGTGACAGACGCGTCTTGGACAGAAACCACCATCGCCGTCGACTCTGATTCACTGCGCATCCTTCCTTGCTTTGGCCTGATATCTGGAAATATGGCGTCGTCAAGCGGCTACCCGTCACTGCCAGGGATGCAAAATTCTGAGACGGCCGGTCTGCCGTTCGACCTCCAGGCACTCCCAGTCTCCCAGCTAGAGTCGCTAAAATTCAAGGCGAACCAGATCATCGAGTCCATTACACTCCTCCAGCGGACGATAGAGATGGGTGGACAACCGGTAATGCCCGCATGGCCCGACATCCTGTCCAAGTACAACATTCTGCTATCCCAATCTCATAACCTCTCGATGTCGCTCCTTGCTGCCCACCAGACCGGTGGGACGACCGCTCAAGGCAACCCGTTTGAGAAGATCGCTCTCCACCCGCGCGTTCCACTGACCGATGCCCAACTGGACAACGAGCTCATTCCTCTCCTGCGCAACCAACAGACCACGGATGTCCTTCGCTTTGAGAACGAGACTGTGCGCCATCTCGCAGAGCACATGGAGACCAAGGGCTCTCTGGGCGTTCTCGGTCACGCCCCGCGTCCGGGTGGCAAGCACGTCGAGTATGACGACGTGCTGAGGGAGTGCGAGCAAATCCGCGTCGAACACGATCAGCGCGTCGAGCGCGCGACGCGTGCCGTCACGCTCCTACGCGAGAAGTACGATTGGAAAGCCCGAGTGGCAGTCGAGCAGGAGGAACCGGAGGAGCTCGACTGGGACCCGCGGATGCCCGGTGGCGTGCCGGAAGAGGTCCCTGTTGGTGCTGAACCCAGCGAAGGTACAGAGACACCGAGCGGGAGGCAGAGCAACGATAGCGAGGAGGAGGAGGAGCTCGAGGAAGTGCTCGGGAACGGCGAACACACACCCGAGGGCACTCTTGGTGCAGAGGGTCCTCCGACGCCGATCGCGCCAGTCATTTGAGGTGTGTTATCGCATCTAAGCGCCCTGATCCTCCTCTTCCTCTTACAATCGACACCGTGCTATGGCAGACGTCACATTGGAAGAGGCGCAGCGCATACTGGCCAAACATCGGGGCGCTCCTACAACGGTCGCGGACTTGAAGCCTCTGACCAGAACCGGATTCGAGTACGTATGTGCTCATGCATCATAGACCACAGTACGTCTGACGGTCGTCTCACAGAGCATTTACCCCCACGCGAGCATACAAGCTCAGTACCGACGATGGCGCGTCGTACCTTTTGAAAGTGTCGTCTTCTGCATCAACCACTTCCGCTCCCTACGCGCCCAATACGCTCGCGACTGAGCATACTCTCCTCAACCTCCTCTCTGCGCAGACCGACATTCCCCATCCCACGATTTACGCTCTCGACACCTCCGAGGACACCGTTCCCTACCCCTACCTACTCCTCACGCACCCGCGTGGTGTACCATTGTCCGCGGCACGTGCCTCGGGCAAGCTCTCGCCCCGGCAAGTAGCGCTCCTCGACCTCCGCACTGGCGCATACCTCAAGCAACTGCACGAGCGCGTCCAGAACGACTGGTTCGGTCTGCCTTCGCAGGAGAAAGACGAGCTCTACAGCTGGCAGGAGGCCTTTACGCCCCTGCTTGAGGGCCTCCTCGAGGAAGCACGCGCAGCGGGGATAGTGCTATCTTACGAGGACCTCCGCCGGAGTCTGTCGCGCGCGATCGGCTTCTTCCTCTTCGACGACTGCGAGGTGCCCTCCCTGGTCTCGTTCACCGGGACCGACGACGCGACGTTCGTCGATTTCGACCTGGTCGCGGGCGCGCCGGGCGGCGAGGACGCGGAGGTCGCCGTGACCTCCTTCGCGGCGTTCGGGCACGCGCTGTGGGGCGATCCGCTCCTGGAGGCGATGTTCATCGACCCCAGCGAAGCGTTCGTGGAGGGATACGGCGGGCCGCTCATCGTGTTCGGACGGCAGAAGACGAAGCGGCTGTGGTACACCGTCTTCCTCGCATTGGTCGTACTGTTGCAGGCGAGGCGGGACGGGGATAGCGAGCACCAGAAGGTGAAATGGGCCGAGCAGATGTTGCAGAAGTCCGTGGAGGCATTGAAGGACGCGCCGTGCTATTGATCTGTTGTCGCTCCGCAGTACACGAATGCAATTGCCCTGGTGAACAGAGGTTTCTCGGACATCCCTGGCTTGTGCGGCACGTGATGTGGTACTTCTGGTCTTTCAAAGCACGTCCTGCGCTCTGCTGCGGTCGACGTCAAGATGGCGCGGCGTATATACTTTCCCCAGACAAAAGTCGCGCCATTCTGGCTCACTGCTTCCGATACTTGGCCAGCATGTGAGTAGTTTGCTCAGCTGCTGAGTCAAACGTACTGCGTTCCCTATCTGAATCACGGTACTGGCCTGACGAGCCGTCCCGACACGGGCTACTTTCACCCACTGTTGAACTTCTTGGAGATCGTTTAGAAGACACGATGCCACAGTTCGACATAGGATGTACGGGTAGCGGTCGGCCGGGGGCCTGATTCGCGTGTGGGCTCACACGTATGAGCGCTTACTGGGACCGTGCCTCTCAATCCCGGACTCCCACCTCGTCTAGGCCGTTCTTGCCTTGTTTCGTCAGCGATGTACAGCGTCAGCTGTGGTTCTGCTAAACACGTTTCCCTCAGCCTGCTCCGAGGGTCCCCGCGGTGTTCGCCGGGAAGGAGGTTACTAACGACCCTACCCGGTCACATGACCAACGCCTGCTATAAAGCATCCCAGGCTGCCTCCTCTCGCCATCTCTCGTCGATAACAGCTGCTGTAACCCGTGCTACTGCTATCAACGCCCGCTATCCCTCTATCACCTCCAGAACATACGCATCGAAAGCCATGTCCGACGTCAATATCAAGGTCGGGGACACCATCCCCCAGGGCACGTTCACGTACATCCCCTTCACGCCCGAGCTCGAGGACCACTCCGCTTGCGGTATCCGTACGTGATACGTGATCTGATTGCGCCGATGTCATGTACCTGACGCGTATGTGCTATCGTAGCCGTTAAGCTGAACACGGACGAGTGGAAGGGCAAGAAGGTCGTCCTTGTCTCCGTCCCTGGCGCGTTCACGGTAAGTCGCTATCCGCATCAACTTCCAAGATCTCCGCGGCGTTCGTATCATCGGGTGTCGTGATGCCCTCTTCGGCGGTACGCCTCTTAGCAGCTCTCAGCTCTGCGGGACGTGGAGTATTGCGGAGAGGTTATCACGAGCACCTCGGCTGCATTGTGGGGTGTACCGGTAGCGCCCGGGTCATGGATGAGTGAGATCACGCGTCAGGACTCCGCCATCTCTCCTCCTGTGCTCTGTTGCAAGACCAGCGGCCGAATCAATATTGGCGCTGGTCTTGCAGGCGGGTATGTGGGCGATGAGATTAGTTTGTCGCATTGCTTCGGCACGTTCACGAGTACGGAGCATGAGCATGGGGTGTGGCTCTCACTGTCCTGCCGCTTCTGCCGTCCTGCCGTGACATTCCCTCGACCCAAGGGGGAACAGGTTCAGCACCCCAATGGTGTTCTGTGACGGAATTGTGCGGAAGATGCACCCACGTGTTCCCTGCTTTGCGAATGTCGGTCTGGTGATGCCCGGTCAACTTGAATTGCCACTGCGGAACGCTTTCGTTGATGGACGTGTTGCTGACTATCGAGTCCTCTTACGAATACAGCCCACGTGCCACGCAAACCACATCCCTCCCTTCCTCCAGAAGTACGATGAGTTCAAAGCGAAGGGCGTCGACGTAATCGCTATCATTGCCGCCAACGACGCGTTCGTCCTCAGCGGCTGGGCACGCTTCCTCGGCCTCAAGGATAAGGTGAGTGATCTACCCGCATCCTTGCTGAATTCGGGGAATCGTTGACCGGGCGGGCTCTACATAGATCATCGCCCTCTCCGACCCGAACGCGAGGTGGTCTGCGCAGCTCGGCCTCTCGCAGGATCTGTCTGCGGTTGACTTCGGCACCCGCACGAAGCGCTACGCGCTCGTTCTCGATGACCTCAAGGTCAAGTACGTCGGCGTCGAGACTGAGCGCGGTGTCACCGTCTCCGGTGCGGACGCGGTCCTTGCCGCCCTCTGACTTGCTGGACCCAACCTGGGGAGGCTGTAGAATATCTGTAGGATAGAACAGGATCTAAATGTACCATGTGGTCGAGCGTTACCGCTTTTCATTCGCTCGTCTTGTCCGCGACGCCACCACGGCAGGAGCCGACGCGTCCAATACACAGTGGGCGTGGTGGCGTTCGGCGTGGGTATGTCCCAACGCCAAGCAGCCGAGTGCTTCCTCCGGTGTACGAGCGGAAGATGCACGTCCATGCGCGACCAGTGTGGTTCACGGTGCGCATCGGATGTCGCACGAGGATCCGTCAATTGCACCACTATTCGCATCTTCTCGTCTGTCCCTATGTGCACCCGCGCCGACGCGCCATCGGAGCAAGGCGACAGCTGCCTGTCGAGCCCGCGCAATATCGATAACACGGCGAGGGCCCCCCAATCGTATGCGCAGACATACAGCATCAGACGGCGGGAAGCACCCTGCCTGGTGGTTCTGGACAACGGAAGCCTGCGCATCTGCCCCGCGAAGCCGTGCCAATGGAGCGGGCGTGGGCGAGCCGTGCGTGATAACGCAATCTGCGACCCGCCAATGGGCCTGTCTCACCGCGCCGGAGGACCACCCGGACCAGAATAGGGCGTGCGGAGGGACCGCGCACTGGTTCCGCTGTGCTGGTGGGTGACGCCGGGGGCGGTATATAAGGAGCAGGTGCGGCAGGGTATTGGAGACAAGCACCCACTGGGACTCCCGCACTCCTCCTCTTTACTACTCACCCATTCCTGTATACCTGATCGGACGAGATGGCCACTATCAAGGTCGGCGATGAGGTCCCCCAGGGCACCTTCGTCCATGTCCCCTACACCCCCGAGCTTGCAGATGCTAGCGCGTGCGGCATCCGTACGTCGATCTTTCGCGATCGCCTCGCTCTCTCCATCGCTCACCTATACCCCTCGCGGTACAGCCACCAAGCTCTCCACCGACGCGTGGAAGGGCAAGAAGGTCCTGATCGTCGCTGTTCCCGGAGCCTTCACGGTGCGCGACACTCCTCCTTTGTATGTCGGACGCGGCTGCTGATAGCGGGTCCCTTCGTAGCCCTCGTGCCACGCGAACCACGCGCCGCCGTACCTCGCGAAGGTCGACGAGCTCAAGGCGAAGGGCATCGACACCATCGCCATCCTCTCCGCGAACGACCCCTTCGTGCTCAGCGGGTGGAGCCGCATCCTCGGCTTCGGCGACAAGGTCAGCATCGGGCGCATCATAACGCGAAGGGACTGTCCACTCACCTGAATACGTTCGTGCCATAGATCCTCGCGCTCTCGGATCCCGACACCCAGTGGACGTCCAAGCTCGGCCTCACGGTCGACCTCTCCGGTGCTGGTATTGGCTTGGGCAAGCGCACGACTCGCTTCGCGCTCGTCCTCGACGACCTGAAGGTCAAGTACCTCGGTGTAAGTCTGATCATGATCTTATATCGTCCCCACGACACATCGCTCACCTTGTCTGTCTGTGCTCAGGTCGAGCCCGACCCGACCAAGGTCACCGTGTCTGGTGTCGACGCTGTCCTGCAGGCGCTCTAAGGAGGAAGGGTAGTCACAATGTTGTAACCAATATCCACTTGTACCATGCAATAGACGTGAACGATACCACTTCACAGCAGGGATCGTGCGACCTCAGATTGTCAGAAACCACAGTTTCAATTGCGCTATTGGTGGTTACAGGGGTGACTGCAGGACGTGGGACGTCAAGTGAGCCCGTCGAGACATTGGGTGGCGATACTGCGAACAACATGGTGGTGCCCTATGACCGTGAGCCGCTGCTGATGTCCATGTCAGAAACGCTGTGGTCCGCAAGAGGCATCGTCAACCCATCGATCCCGAAGGTGACATCCTCGACCTCCGCGCTCTCCTCCCTCGCCTCCGTTGAGCGAGATCTGCCATTCCCCTTGAGAGCCCTGCCTAGGTCCTCGAGGATAGGCCGGTACTGGCCGACAGAGGACTGAGGAGAGTTCACCGCGGCCGTCGCACGCTTCTTCGGCGTGGACGTCATCGCGAAGCTCGCTCGCTTTGCGCCGTAGCCCGCCCGCCCGCGCGTCGTGCTCCGGCCGCGGGTCAGGGTGATGTTGGCGTGGATACTGGGGTAGAGCGGCGCGCGCTCGGGGAGCTTCTGGCTGCGGGTTCGCAGAACGCGCGCAGCGACAGTGGGGGACTCGGTGTTGGTCGTCGCGCGGTGGGACTGCGAGCGCGTGACGGGGCGGCGGGTGTCGATGAGAGGAGCGCGGGGTTCCATGCTGGTCCGGCGGCGCTTCTGGGGGCGCTCAATGGACTCGCGCGAACGGCCCTCCTCTTCTTCGCGGAGCATGTCAAGGCCGGGGGTTCCGGCTACCATGCTCGCGCGGCTTCGCCCCGCAAGAGGCGATGCGGGGCTCGGAGGGACGAGCTGGGGCACTTCGAAGACAGAGCGGGAGCGCAGACGCTTCGGAGCGGGAGGCATGGCGCTGCGTATCCCCACTAGGAGCTCGATGGAGTTGCGAATGAACGCGTCTGAGCGCGAGGCGCCGGTATCAATCTGCATCGCTTTGGGCAGTTTCGCATTCAGCGTTGCGGCGACGCGCAGGAGCTCCAGGCGGTTCATGGTGACGAGGTCGGCGTGGCAGCAAAAGGGCACAGTGTTGAGTGCGGTGATGACGATTGCGTCTTCGTCCATGTCCTCGTTCTGGAGCGCAACACACGCGGGGTTGCTGCATGGAGGCTGCACTTGTGCAGGTGTGGTGGAGGAACCAGGATCGGATGAAGCGGCGTGAGTAGGAGCGTCTTCGGCGTCGTCCTCTCGGCCACGCTTGCCTAGGGTGGGCGTCGGTTTGATGATGTTGAGCAGGAGGCGAAGGGTCGCCCTCTTCCCTTTGGTGAGCTTCGACATATTGAGATGCAGGGGCGTAGGAGAAATGTTCAGAAAGCGATGTGTCGGGGACCATTGCTGTTACCGGCGAAATGAGGCTGACAGAGGCTGGATTCCGCGCGAGGATACGTGATCCAGAGCACTCGGATCGCATTCTTGCCGTCTATGCCTTGTCAGCCTCGTACATCTGCAATTGGAACCAGCAGTTGTTCGCCTGCCAAATGGGAACTTCGACAGCGGCGGGCTGGATTCAAAGTGGCTGTTTTCCAACGACCGATCATGAGTGAGCCTGGCCACGCACCTTCGCACATACCTTGCGGAAGCTGATGTCAGAGAATGCACTGAGCGGGAGTCATAGCAGTAGCGTAAGTCTCCTGTTCCGCGTTCTCAAGCAACGAATTGATACTTGACGCGGACGGCCTATGGTGGAGGTCGCAGTCAAGAGTACTCCCCCGCAGTTGCGAACGCGGTAGTGGCGCGGTATTTGCCGCCCATGCAGCCACGTGACACAATGGAACGCGGACGCGTTGGGCTCATCGTGTTTGGCGTCGACCTCATCGTCCACGACGATGGCCACGAACACTCCCTTACGGGCATCAACCTCCACACCCGCTACGGCGATACGAACGACCCTCTTGTCACGCAGTGCCCCTTCCATCCCTCCAGCCTCGCAGCTCTATGAACCTCTCGTCAAAGGCGTGTTGCGCCACAGACTGTACAAAATCTTCCTTCATTCCGCACTTTCTTGCTGGGCTCTCGTGACGCTATGGATGACGTGGAGTAGGGGTGGGATGTTTGGGATGGGCGCGAAGGAATCGCTGCTTCTTCCCGTGAAGCCTTCGACGTTGGCCTACACGGTGGCTACTTTCCTTGCTGGTGCGCTACCCGTTGTGGTACTACGGAAGACCCATCTGGTTGGTGAGTGTCCTACCTACCATGCATATACGAATAGCCGGCGCTAGGCGTAGTTGAGGGTGTGCTGGGTGGATGTCGGTTCGGGCATGATTCGCATTTAGCGGGATTTGACCATTGCTAAGTCCTATATTCATCCCAAGATCGCTCCCTTCACCCCATCATACATCTCTCTTGGCGCATATGTTTTTATGACGGGCCCTTCAATACACGCATTCTGACATTGTCGTTCAGCCGCACCTACCCCAGCGACTTCTCCTTCGAAGATTCTGAGCGGCGCACTGCAAAAACGAAGCACCGGACATGCCCTATTCATCTACTTGGCATCCTCTCTGTCACTATTACTCCTCCACATCTTCATCACCGGCGCGTATGACGTCAACGCTCCTGCGAGCGCACGACTGACGCTGTTTGTAAAGTCAAGGTCAGTATCAGAAACCAATGGCATGTCGCGGTTCGTTGACCGTATTGACAGGAAACACCCCTACTATCTCAATGGTCATCTAATCTACGTCCTCCTCTCCCAAGTCACCGTGGCATTCGCGTGTCTCCTCCGTTGTGTCCTCCTGGACCGTTTCGCCGTCCGTTGGGCAAAGACGCTCACTGGGCAAGGTGAAGACAAGCTGCAATCCTTTGGACTCGCGCGTGTGGTCACTGTCGGCCTCACTACGCTGGTCTACACACTCCTGATCACTGTGGCCAATATCTCTGTATTCGCTCTCGCACGCTCTGTCGTTCTGCCGCTGCTGTTCCAAGTTCCCCTCCTGCACCGAGTTCTTCGTCCCTTCACGGCACATTTCCTGAGGGGTGCCTGGACGGTCACTCTGTTCAGTCGCCATTGGGCTCTGGTATCCCGTGCCTTCTATCTGGCGCTTACCACAGTCGGTATCTGGGAGTTCGCTGAAAGCGCATTCGACGCCATCGTCGCGGAGGTACCGAGACGCTCTGTGAACTCCTCGTCATTATGCTATACTCATTTGTGCCATAGCCGATTCATGTAGCACAGCACACAGCTGACATGGGCCTCACGCTGGTCTCCGGTATCACCTCGAAGGACTCCTACCTGAAGCACTTCGCCTACGCGGAATTGCGCGAATTTGCGACCGAGGACTCTCCCGCCACTAGCACCCGTCGTACTGCTCTCTTCACAGACCAGAAGTACAACCCCAGCATGTGGTCCACCCTCGCACGAGAGTCTCTGCTCACCCTCGGTCGAGACTACCAGCTCCTGCTGCGGAAGGGCAAACCGGCGACTACTGGTGCGTAACGCCTCTAGCCCGACCCCTCCGCATATGCTGAGTAGGTCGCAACACGCAGCTTCTGCCGCGCCCGCGGCTACCAGCAAGCCTAACATTCCGCTCCCGGCGCCTGCAACACCTCTCATCCGGACGAAGGTCTACAAGCCCGCTCAAACGTCTCCCCTGCACGCTGCCCTCGACACGTTTGCATCGGATGGCCCGCTTGCGGCCGCCGTGTCCGAAACCGCAGAAGTCGGCGCGTCGCACATCCCCGAGCTCTTCCGGTCCGTCATGCCCACGTCGCCGCAGGCGAAGGCGGAAGCGGCTGTGGAGACCGTGAAGAAGGCGGAGGAGAACGTTGCTGCGCTCGTGAGCGAGACGAGGAGCAAGTGGCGCGAGGGCGTGAGTGGCGCGCTTGGGGCTGTCTTGCCGAAGAGCGTCGCGCAGACGGCGGGCCACGTCCGGAGCTGGTGGACGCGCGAGCGCGTGCACCGCGTCGCGGAGACGAGCCTGCCTAACCGGTACATGGACGCGCTCGCTGCCGAAGGTCAGTACGATCCTCCCCGCGGGGCGACTCTGCACAGGTCGGTGCTGATGTTGGGTGTTTCGACTACTACTAGCGTTATGTCGGCTGGTGTGCGCGTCGTTGATGGAGGACCGCTACGGCGTCGTGCAGCGCGACATCCCGAAGATCATCGAGGCGCTGCTCTCGTTCCTCACCGCGCTCGAAGAGTATCAGACCGAGCTGAACGCGTCATACACCCTGCCCCCACCCGAGAAGCTGAGAGAGCTGTCGCCGAGGGAGGTAGCGGAGAAGGAGATGCTCGCGATGGAGGCTGCGCGTGCGGGCGAGGTCCTGGGCGTAGTCAGCGACGGTACGTGAAGCGTGTCTCGCTCTCTGATCTCTGAGTTTCGGAACGGAATGCGATGCTGACGTGCTTGCGCTCGTGCTCGTGCTCGTGCTCGTGCTCGTGCTTCACCCTCCGCAGTGATCAAGGACGGGATTGTGCAGGTCGTGCGGACGTTCGGCGACAAGCTCTCCGCGTTCAAGTTCCCGCCGCGGATTGCGAGGAAGCTGCAGGGTTTCGTGGACTACAACTAGGGCGCTGTAATCTACGTGCGTGATACACGGGGAGTAGGGCTGATAAGGCGAGCCGCCGGAATGTAGGGCGCAGGGCGCTTCACGTCGCACGATGGATATCACGTTGACGAGTAATGAAGAACACAGGGACGATGACGTCCTGCACGGAGGCCATCTGTGGACAGTGGATGTGGGTGCTTGTGTTGTCCCACGGGACACCCAAGTTTGCTAAGGCAAATCTTCAACCCCCTTGTGTTATTCGGGGCTTGCCTTGGCGTGCGGGGTGCTCACACACACGCCTGGTGCCCGCAAGCTGCCCGGTGCGGCGAGATGACAGAGCCGTTGTCTCCGCACGGAGCGGACGCCGGTGGCCGAGGGCGCTTACGACATGTTCGACCTCGGTGTCTTTTCCTAGGCACCGGCGCCCGATTTGGGACTGCGGCTGTGCTCCGATCAAAGAAGCAGCACCCGGACGATCTGAGCGATTCGCCTCGGATCTGGCGTCCCACCGCGCCCTCCGAGATATAACATCAACAGTTCCCTGTCTTGCTCATTCACGCTCTTTGCGCATGCCAAAAAATGCTCATGAAAAATGTGTTGAGGGCATGAGCCAATCCGTGGGGTCCGCAGGCCACCACCGGGGTGGTACTCGGGCCACAACATGACGCACCGAGGGGAATGCATCCCGCCCTCGGCACCCGCATCCGCGCGGAGACCCGGAGGGAACAGAAAGGCGGGCATCTTTGTCAACAAGATTGAAGCTCGAACTCCATTTCAGGCATACGCGCACGCTGTGCCGCCGCGGCTCGCACGATATCGCCCTGATAACCTTGACCCACGGCAGTCGGGCCAGCGAATTACCGGTTCGTTACCGTCAAGCCCATTTTTCGTTACTCATCCGGTCTCGACCTCGCACAAGCTGACGACGGCATGTTGACCTGCGCGACAACGGTTGTGCCTCCGACGCAGGCAGGACAAGATCCGGGCGGCCGTGTGGGCCGCGTTCGGTATATATAAAAGATCGTGCGCACGCGCGCCGGGGATCCTCTGGCTTTCCCTGTCCCCTCCTCCGCTGCACACTTCCGCGCGCGATGTCTGGTTCTGTCTCGCCCCGTTCGTCGACGAGCACCCTCCACGAACTGAAGATGCAGCACATCGACCCCCGCGTCGAGGAAGAGCTGCACCGCGAAGAACTCCGCGCCGAAGAGTATGGTGGAGACGACCCGCTTGAGCCGCCTCCGAAGGAGGGAGGCCAGGTCCCCATCCCAGTAGAGGAGCCGAAGGCGGACCCGAACAAGGTCACTTGGGACGGGCCGGACGATCCCGAGAACCCGCAGAACTGGTCGAGGGGCCGCAAGTGGTTCATCACCGTTCTTTGTCTGCTCATGACCGTCAATGTGTGAGTATATGCGTTTCCAGACTGAAGTGTGGCAGGATCTAACAATGCTCTCACGTTTAGCACGTTTGCTTCTTCTGCGCCTTCCGCCGCCGGCCTGTACATCGCGAAGGAATTCCACGCGAGCACGGAAGTCGGATATCTTGTTACATCCATCTTCCTCTGTGGCTATGTCGTCGGCCCGCTTCTCTGGGGACCCGGCTCCGAGCTGTTCGGCCGTCGCATCATCTTCAGGCTTACCCTCATCTGCTACGTCCTGCTGCACCTTGGACAGGCTCTCGCACACAACCTTGCGACACTCCTGGTTACGCGTTTCCTTACTGGCGTGTTCGCCTGCGCACCTCTTACGAACTGTGGTGGTGTCATTGTCGATATCTGGGACCCGATCACTCGTGGTACCGCCACCGCGCTCTTCTCCGCCGGCGTGTTCGTCGGTCCTGTTCTTGGTCCCATCGCGGGAGGATTGTGAGTGAGACCCACGCTTGATTGTATTACAGTCACTGACGACGTGTTCTGTAGCCTTACAAGCAGCTCCCTCGGTTGGAGATGGGTCTTCTGGATCATGATGATCTTCGCCGGCACTTGCACAGTAACTGCTATTCTCTTCCTTCCCGAGACGTACGCGCCGGTCCTGCTGCAGTGGAAGGTATGTCTCGCCGTCGTTGCGAATCCCATATTCATGGCTAACATGCGTCTTTCCAGGCAGAGAAACTGCGCAAGGCGAACCCGGAGAAGAACGCTGAGTTGTATGCCGAGCACGAGAAGTCAGACTGGTCCGCCAAGGGGCTTCTCCATCGCACGCTCTACCGCCCGGTCAAGATGCTCTTCCTAGAGCCCATCCTGCTCCTGGTTACCGTATACCTCTCGCTAGTCTACGGTATCCTCTACGCACGTAAGTGGCGTTCATCTCGTACCCCCTCGCTGTCGCTTACGTTCTTACAGTGTTCGAGGCCCTCCCTCTGATCTTCATGGGCGTGCACGGCTTCAACATTGGCGAGTCCGGCCTGATCTTCATCGGCGTCGGCATTGGAACGTCTATTGGAGCGTACATGACGATTCCGCTCTCGAAGCACTACCCCGGCCTGATTGTCAAGTGGCGCGGATTCCCTCCCCCCGAGGAGCGTCTGCTCGGGGCCATGATCGGCGCGCCCACGCTGGTCATTGGTTGCTTCTGGCTCGGGTGGACCGGTCAGTACGCGAGTGTCCACTGGATTGTTCCCGCGATCGCCACTGTCCCGATTGGTGCCAGTATCGCTCTGGTGTTCAACTCGTTCCTTGTGAGTACCCTCAACGCTACTTCTTTGAACTTCCCGCTAACCAAATCGTGTAGGCGTACCTCATCGACACGTACCTGCAGTACAGCGCGTCCGCGTTCTCGGCCAACACGATCATCCGGTCCTGCGTCGGAGCTGCCTTCCCGCTCTTTACTGTCCAGATGTTCCATAAGCTGCACATCAACTGGGCTTGCACGCTCATTGGTTTTTGCGCGCTGCTCCTCGCGCCCAGCCCGTTCCTGTTCTACAAGTACGGCACCTGGATTCGCCAGAAGTCCAAGTTCTCTCCTTGCTTGGTGAGTCCATGCTGTGTATGCGTGTGTGTATGATCGGGAGCTAACGTGCGCGCGCCTCAGGACCTCATCATCGCAAAAGAGATCGCTGCCGCCGAGGCAGCCGAAGCCAAGGGTGCCGAGAAGGTTTAAACCTCACCTCGGGACTTTCTCAGGCTCGCGCTCACCTTCGTCGCATGTTGTACATAACTTATTACGTACGCTCCGGTCTCATTTCGGTCTCGGTCAGTGGCAGCTTCCCACGGACACACACTCACGCTCTCCGTACATGCATACTACACACACACTACACGCAGTCGACGCCCCTTTACGCTGTATCGTCTAGCCCTCTAGCACCACTAGTCTTCCCGTCCCTCGGCTTGTTTCGTTCCTTCACTATGCGGTTTTCCTTGCTTGTTCGGCTCCCCCCTGTTCTCCTCACATCAGTGCTACACCTACGACAGCGTCTTCCTTGCATTACCATCATCACGCACGTACGCATCCTAATGCATCCTCCATAGACAGTGCATCTACCACCTAGAATAGACTATGCATCGTGTCGAGTTGTTGTCCTCTGCGAATGCAGTAATCCATCGCATCTATCTACTGCCGTGCGTGTCCCTGCTGCTCTTGCTGCTCTTCGCCAGGTCTTGTGGACCGATTGAGAAGCGACTCGACCTCTAATCCATCATCATGCCAAATACACGAGTAGTACGCACCGCACGCGCACCACGCCAAGACCCGAGAATCTCGGGATCAATGAACGGGCGAAGAAGCGAGTCGCTCTGAAAGGAAGGCGTTGTGCCACCTTCTACGAAACGCCGTGACTGTGTCCGTCACGCTGATGAGCTGGCGCTGAGAGGAAAGTTGGTGAGGTTCGTGGATCGTCATCGCAGCCTTGATCGCCCTATTGACGTACTGGGAATTGAGCGCAGATGTTCGCAAAGTCTTTTAGAAGCGACATCGGGACAATCTGACTTCCCCAGACGGAGCAATCGCGGGAGTATAATGAAATATATGCTGCAGCAACCCTTGCCATGCAGGCCGGACGTGCAAGGTATGGTCTTCTGCATGACGTTGTTGCCTGTATGACACACAGATGCGCGCGAACGGTCGCGCCACGCCGCCCTATCCAGAAGACCAGAGCCTTTCGTCGTGAGTGCTTCTGGGAAAAATCAATGCCGACTCACTAATCTTGACTGCAATTTCAACCTTCCCAGGTTCGTTGAAGGGCTTATTCTATTTTGAGATATCATCTCCCGACTGTCAACGAACCATTGTCTTGAAGTTATGAAGATATCGTCACGCGATGGGATGTGTAGCAATGCCAGTCGCCATAGATATGTCAACTTCTCCTCATGGTTATTCCCTGGCGCATCATTGTTCGACTGACAAAGGACGCGCAGCATTGACAAAACTCTCCACACGTGTCCGAGAGATTAGGCTCGGGGGGCTGGCAAATGAGAAGCGCGACCGCACCTCTCTCAACAGGCTCTTGAGAAACTCCGCGCTCGGGGCGATGGCCGGAGTCCCGCCTGTAAAGAGCTATGTCTTGCATATTGGTCCGGAATGCTGCTGTTGCCTCATAGAGTACTCGCAGACATGCTGAAGCGCTTTGTTTCATAGACTGCGTCTGGCTGAGAGGCAATCGCAGGTGCGAGTGGCACCGACGCGGTTCGCCTGCATGCCTAATCCGCTCGTCAATGGCAGCGGCGCGGCCTGCAGAATTGCCATGTCAGGGATGTCTTGCGACAAAGGAGGTAAACATACCATCACAACGACCAGACCAGACCTCTTTGTGCAGGCGGGATAGTGTCCCAGGTAGGCAACTCTGCGGAAGCCGCAGCGGGCAGACAAAGGACTAGTGACGGATTGCCTTCGCTCGCGTGACTCTGCATGTCGCTGGAGGGCTTTAGCCATCTCCTGCTCTACTTAAAAGGCCGCCCTGCCATAGTCGGACGGCATCCCCCCCCCATCACTTCACTTCGCTCCAGGTCTCCCTCCATCTACCTTCATGGCCTACAGTCACTACACCGTCTCTCAGGGCTACGCCGAGGTTGAGCGACAGGAGCCGTGGCAATTCCTCTACCAACAGGAAGCACCACTCCCCGTAGTTCCCGCTCCTACCGCCGCGCAAGACCGCACACTGGACGGAGAGGACATCTTCCTTGGCCCAAGGGGGAAAGCTATCACGTGTGAATGGGGCCTATGCGGCCACAAGACTACCGTCGGCGGGCTACTAGACCACATCTTCAGATC
This sequence comes from Trametes polyzona, assembly GCA_022606195.1. Lineage (NCBI taxonomy): Eukaryota > Fungi > Basidiomycota > Agaricomycetes > Polyporales > Polyporaceae > Trametes > Trametes polyzona. The sequence continues at coordinate 2,031,851 of JABYQF010000005.1, forward strand.
CAACTGGCCCTCCCATCAAGACATGGTTCGCTTGGAGAAGGACGTTCATTCGAAGGAGGGCGCTCGCTCGAAGAAGGAGCTGGTCCAGTGCCAATGGACGGGATGCAAGGCAAAGGTGCAGTACAGCGGTTTGCCTAGACACATCCAGGATCAGCATTCGCGAGAAAAGCGGATCATGTGCTCCCGGTGCGGACACGATGGCCGTGAGGAGTATTATCGCAACCACCATGGTCCCGCGCGGTTTTGTCAAGCCCAGCCGAAGAAAAACCCTCGCTTCCCCGAGATCTTCAATGCCCACCAAGCCCCAAGTAGCGTCGGCCCTGTGCGCCGGGCTCGGACTCTTGACCGATCTCGTGCAAGTGCACAGGCGCATGCGGCGTACCCCTCTGTACGCCCCCGCGTTCAAGGCCACACTTCCTCGTCCAACGTTGCTGCTCGCTCTCACCCAACTCAACCTGCTCAACCGGTCGCGGGGCCATCGCGCCTCCCTGATGTCGTACCGCCGCAACCGCAAGCCGCTTGGGCCGACGCTTGGTCCAGTGACAACCTCGCGCCGATGGGAAACCATTTCCAGCTCCCGCAACTCGAAAGGGCCGGACCCTCGGCTTTGGGCGGGCTCGCCTTCGACGCCACGCGTTATCAGGCATACCTCGACAACGCAAGCCACCCCATGGCACTGCCGCCCTCTCTCAACCCACCCGCGATGAACCTTCCGAAATACGACCTGCCGCAATTTGGCGGGCGTACGGGAGACGACGACGCGTGGCTGTTCGACGAGAACGTCGCCCCGCCTCAAGCACCCATCCCGGATTATTTCGTCGCACGTCCGGCCATCGTCCCTCCTTCGGTGCACCCCGCCATGGCTAGCGTGTGCCAGAACGCCGCGGAAGAGCCTGACTTCGGAGTACTGCCCTCCGCGGAGAACACGGAGCCCCTTCCGTCCTCGAACTTCCCAGAGATGAACATCTTCAACGAGGACCGCCTGAGCGCGGACGCGCACGGGATTATTGGCCACTGTGACTTTGTCTTCGACTTGGACATGGACTTCTTCTTCAAGACTGGTCAGGTGAAGTCACGCGGAAAGCAAGACGCATGAAGCCGAACCCGGACGCGACGAGCTACGATACCCTTGAACATCCACTTTTCACCTCCCCCTCCCCCTCTCCCTTCCCTTTCCCCTGTTCCCTCTCTTCCTTTCTTCCTCTCTCGGAGATGCCGTCCTATCTACCTTATGCCATGTCGCCCGTATGTTGCTATCCTCTCTTCCTTGCTACGTTATGCTTCCGCACTCCTACGCTATCCACATCCTAGTTCAGTCTCGATCTCCTCTATCTCCACCTCCATCGCCGTCTCACTGTGTCGCTGTCTCACTAGCATCGTATAGTATTTGTCCTGCAATAATGTTGTGCTCTACTGGTACTTGTTCCTGCTCTGTATGTACCTACAATGTCCCCAATGTGACGCGCCCGACTTGACGTCGGGTTCATCAGAACATGCATGAGTGGCCTGCTCGTCATTGGTGGCTCTTGAACTGTTCGCGGAGGTGAGCCAGACGCGCTTGCCACTGGCGCCGCTGGCGCTCCATCCTCTTCCGCATCCACACCGCGCGCAGGAGGCGGACGATCTTCTCTTGAGACTCGGAGAAGTTGGCCTGGATTAACAGAGGACTTATGATCAGTACGTCTGGAACCACGCCGCACACGGCTCACTGACCTCCGCGACGTCCAGAAGCTGCTGACTCTCATCGGGGGTGACTTCGCGCCGCCATGTGGATATCGAGAACGGGTCGAACCCGGGAACGCGGCGCTCGTTGGGCATGAGGGGGATGTATACCACCGCTATGCCGTCGCGTTGAAGGAGCGCAGCCTCGTCGAGTTCGTCAAGGCGCGCGGACACTTCGTCTGCAGACTTGGAGGACCCGATCCAAACCTCGCACGAGCTCAGCTGGGGTTTCGAAGAAGGCGACTCGGAGGAGGGCGACTCGGGCTTCTCTGGCTCATCTAGAAGTGACCGTCAGAGGTGATGGAACAGGCGGTGCGTGTGGCCACACGGGATGAACGCACCCTTGGGCATGTCGCGCCGCTCGGTGGAGCCCTGCTTGTCCGTCTGCTTGGCGAGGGCGGACTCCTGGGTTTGGGCAAGCTTCGCATTGGCGGTGGTCGGGGAGGTCGCTTCGAAGGGCGGGACACGGGACGCCTCCGCCGCATATTCGTCACCAGGATGCACGCGAGACGGCCAGGTCGCGCCCTTAGGCCATGTCTTGAGGCCCCGCTTGGCTGCGAGCTCTGCATGCACGTAAGCACCCACATTGGAAGCAGACGTGTTTGGGTTGCTGACCTTCCGCTCGCGTGAACCACAGATCCTGTGATGCGAGTGAGAACGAGAGTATACATAATATTTGCGGCCAAAGAAACGTACCTGAGAGTCGGCGCTAGCGTCAAGCGCAATGATGCAGTCGACATTTCTTCTCAGGAAGGGATAGTAGGGGATGTTCAGTTCGGCTACGTTCTTGATTAGTGTGTGGCAGACGAACTATGCTCCGTGCGATACACACCTCCGGCATCCTACGGGTGTCTTCATGCTCAGCGCATGGCCTTGGGACAGCAGCGATCAGTGAACGCACCATGAATCCCAGTGTCTCGCAGTCCGTGATATCGGGCGGGCTGCCGAAGCGTAGTTGACCGTCGAGGCCCTTCAAAAAGTTCGGTAGCTACGCCATCAAGTCAGTGCCGAAGGGACGACGTGAACGTTGTGTGGGTTTACCTGATCAGGTAGAACCGGATGGATGAGGCCGAGGTCGCCTTCGTTCTCTGTCACTATATCTTCGAGCCAATTGTACAGCTGCACTGGGAGGAGCTGCAGGATAGGTTCGATCTCCCTGAAGTAGTGCTATAATAGGCGTCAGCGTGCGTACGGATTTTGGGCGTCGCAGGCAATCAAACCTTGAGTGAAGCACAGAACGCAGATCCGAATATGCTATTGAGGCGCCCTGCGAATTAGCGTCCGGATCGAGCGCGATGAGCATTGGAACGTACCCGGCGAGTATCGCGAAGCTGAGTTCCGGCTGTGATGATATGAGCGCCATACGGGGCTGCACTCCCGAACATATACGCACTTTGCGTTCTATATTCTTGCCGTTCATGAACCGTCTACCCAGAGACCACGAGGGTATCCATGCTGACAACGACCACGACGTCAGTCGTCACTGCCCGGAACGTGAACTTAGACTAGCCTCACGTACCGCCGATCTCATCGCAGCCAACCTCATAAGGGGTGAACTCATACCACAGCCACCTGATGCTGTGTTCGAGGCGTGCCTGCTCGTTGTCCAAGGACTTGGCGCGTTCTTCGTCCACAGAGAGGGCCTTCTTGTCTGCGACCTCTTTGATCTCTTCGGCTTTCTCCACAGGCGTCACTGAGGGGTGCACGTATGAGTATATGGACTGAGTCAGGCATGCGAGTTGGACGCAACATACCATGCTGGATAGCGCTCAGGATCGGGAACGGCAGGGCACCGTTATCCAGGTTCCTGCGGAAGAAGTGTAGCGAGAGATGCCTCGGGTCAAGCCGTGTGATGTCTGAGGGTATGAAGAGTCTGGAGGACAGAAGCGTGCCATAGAGATCGACGAGCGAAGCGGTTCCGGTTGCGCCCGCGGCTTTTCGGAGGATACCCGACTGTCGTGCGGCTCAATATGCTGACTGCGATATGAGGGGGAATGATACATACGAGAAGATACTGGAGACGTGGGTAATGGTGAGCCAAGTAGATACTCAGAAGAGGTACGAGGCATACCTTGTTCGTGGGAGGCGTGACCAGAGCGTCTAGAGTGTCCATATCAAGGTAGCTGACCCGTATACGATCTTTGGCATGTGCTGCGGCGTCTTCTGGTGCATGGGAGCCCGCCACACCGGAATATAGGATACCCAAGGCCCAACAGCTCCCTAAAGCGAAAATTGTATAAATATCGGGCATCAGTACGCCGAGCTACACAAGACGTACCGGAGACGCCTGCAGTGTACGTCGTACAGTCCAGGATCCCGGAACTCTTCGCTGCTGCCAACGACCCCAAGGTGTTCAGCATAGCTCTATATCCTGAGCGCAAGACGTCAGTATATGCGCTTGCTTCTGGCGTGAGAACGGCAATACAAACCTCCTCCTGAACCAGCGATCGCAACGATGGGCAGGTCGCGTTCGTCTACTTCGTCCTCGGAGACGCCCATGAGCTTCGCGAATGCGGACTTCATCCGTCTCCTACGCTCTCCCAAGAACGCTCTCTCGGCGAGACAAAGGTCCTCTCCGAGCCGCACTTCCGCATCCCAGTCACATTCCGGATTTACGGCGGGATCAATTGTGCCGTTGACAATCTCGTCGTAAAGCGACCCGGGACCAAGGCCGAGTTCCAACAACAGAGCAGAGAGCCGCTCTTGCAGGTCGGCCACAGAGAACGATGAGGGCCATTGGATGTCTGGCGTGGGAAATGAGGTCGGCCATTTCCATGTTGACATTGAGGTCGATATGGACTGCACGGGCGCTGGGAACTGTAGAAACGAAAGACCTCGCCAGTCATCCTGTGATCCATAGAATGAATATATGACAAAAGATAGGGTTGGGCCGAGCCAACCTTCGAAGCTTCCTTGGGGCAGGCGAACAAGTGGGTCAGTATATGCCTTCCACAAGTGGCTGATAGGTCACTCACCTGCTCTTTCTGGGACGACTGTTGACTGTCTGAGGACTATACATTGATATTTAGTTGCATCTTGTATTCCCACAGAATTTGTAGGATATACCTTCCCGTCTTGGACCAAATTGGTGACTGTGATTGCATCCGGAAAGTAACGGCTCGTCGCCCAACTTAGAGCGTTGTACCACAGAGGGACGCTGAACGCTACACAGATGGTGCCTAGGCCAAACCATATGCGCAACAACCTCACAGGAGTGCTAGTCTCTATTTCAATCGTAATGTTGAGTTATATGACTTAGAAGAATAAGTGGTCGACATACGCTGCCCGGACTTTGTAGCCCATGTCCAGAACGTTATGGCCTTGGTACTACGGGCCCCTGGGTGGGGCTGCGGTCGAGCAAACGACGCAACTAAATTATTGTGGCCCCGCGCGGCATGACGAACGCGGAGCAATGTGCCGTGCATTCAGGTTCTGACCCGGTTGAAGACGGTATGAGAGCGTCGTCCGTCACAACACAAGAAAGAAGAGCATTGAGGCAAGGATGATGAGAGTACAATTCCACGTTTGAGTATGTACGGAGAGAGTACTTGTATCGTTGGGCGTACGGCCAGAGCCTGGACTCCGACGTTGGCGTCATGGACGCGGCACAAAACACATGTTCCTCGTGGCACGCAGATTTTGACGCTCAGAGATCCAGAGTGCCGATCACTTGGTCGTAGGTTCGAGCCCCCGTGTGCACAAGTCCTATCATTTCTGACGATGTCACTCCCACACCATGCTCATAGAGCTTGTTCCATCGTCTGCAGGTGTTTGAGCGGGGAAGCGAGAATGCCATGATTAAGCAACGACGTATTAAGCCATATATTACCATACCCTGCGAGTAGGGACCGACATCTAGTACCGAGGCTATTGCCTGTTCTCCGGCATGCGCGCCATCTGGCTCTTGCTCCGTATCCGCATCCGACGTTTCGAGTACCACTCCCAAGTCAGACGGACGATCTCGCCGTCAGCGTCCCATGGCGTCGGGATTTCAGAGTAGCCGGGGCGCGCGGTCGGATGCCGAAGGTATATCACCGAACATGTCGAGAACGAGGGTTCGAGGTATGCGGGGATGAAGATGAAGGGTGCGGCGTACGGCGGGAGGCTGAAAGGGGTGAAGTGCGAGCGGAAGCCGGGGATGATAGAAGAGGTCTTGGTGGAAGCCGGTGACTTGGAATCCGCTTCACGCTTAGGCTTGGACTCCTTTGAAGGCTCCGAAGATTCCGTCGCGTCCTCCACCTCTGCAGCCGCCTCGGCCTGGTCCGCACTGGCTTCTGATGTGGTTTCCTCAGCAGCCTCTTCAGAGGCCTCCGCAGTGGCCTCAGACACGGCTTCGTCCTCCTCTGTCACTTCCTCTTCATGTTGGGGACGTTCCTGGAGGAATCGAATGGCCGCCGGGTCCACGGAAACCATGTCGCCGGGAGCAAGACGTGTGTTCGGGTTGACGTGCTACAACGAATCCGCGCGTGAGCGATGACCAAGAGTATGCTGCCGAGAGACGTAGCACGTACCTTCTTTCCGTTCAGCAAGACGCTCCCGTGGATAACCATCCTGCGTGCGTCATACACACTATGTGCAAAACATGCCCGGAAGATCACCACGTCTATCCTCCGCTCGACCTCGGAGAACATCAAACTCCCGACGGGCGCGAGCCCCTTCTTCTTCTCTTCCTCCGCTCGCTTGGCCGCCTTTGCCGCCGCACCGTCCTTCAGCGCCCACTTGTTCAAGTCGACGTTAGCATCGACCGTCAACGCGGCTGGTGGCCGGACGTCCGGAAGGTTGTCGGGAAGGTACCACCGTTTGAAGATCTTCTCGTTAATGTAGTCGCCGTGGTAGCCACGCAAGAGACTCTTCGCGGTCCACCGCCTCCAGTTCAGCGTCTCCTTGTACTCGACACGGTCGGTGATCTTCTGGAGAGGGCCATACGAGCGGCGCCAGAGGTTGTACAAGTTGTGGGGATGCCAGCTCTGAATGACGGTCAGCGAGCTGCACGCGCAAAGAGACGTGCTCGACGTACCATGCGAGGCAGAGCCCTTTTGAAGTTGTACACTTTCGCGTCCCGCATGGTTGCGGTCGTCCAGCACGGCGCAGAGGACGGAAAGGCGGTAGTGGTCGCGAGACAAGTGACGGCGCTGGCCGAGTTGGCAAGAAATTCCTGGCGACTATTCCCAAGGTTAGTCCAGTAAGTGTGACTTGTTCAGGGCTTCTAAGTGGACTAGATCCTGTAAGCGAAGAGATTAGATCTATATTAGACGCCGAGATCACTGCGCGCGTTTCGCGACGCGCGCGCCGGCGCGCCCAACAACCTTGCTCTCCACCACCTACCACCTGCTCGTCGCGACATATCCCTGGGTCGACATGGACCCGTACACGCCGAGGGCGCGAACAGGAACACGGAAGAAGAACCTTACGCTTTCTGCTAAAGAATATCACAAAGTACGCGTACAGTGGATATTGAGCGAACCAGCCGTCCTAACCCATTGATTCCAGGTTACCGACACGATCGCGTCTGTCCGACGGAACCGGCACTATGTTGAAGACGAGCTAGTGGAAGATATAGACATACACGTCCGCGCATCGCGCGAGAGTGGGCGAAGGAGTACGCTCTTGAGCCCTAGGCCCCTCGGGCATGCCTTACGATCCGCGGTGCATTCACAGGACGCGACGAGGCCTCGTTCGAAGCCGAACGTTCATTCGTTCGCGCGCCGCTCAACTCACGCGTCGTATCGAGCAGTGGCCACAGGGACAAGGGCAAGGGCAAAGCCAGGGACACCTCCCTCTTCGACGTCCCTGTGGAGTTACAAGAAGCACTGGTTCTGGAGGATCTGCTCTATGTGCTCATGGTACGTGCTCTCTTGTGGTTGGTTGTCGCGCCGCGTTCCACCATTGCATCTGCCGGGCTACCGTCAGCCATGCCGTTGGAGAAGATGGAGGGTCCCGAACGCCATGAACTGGTCGGGGAGTCGACGATCCTCTCGTTACGTGATGCCGCTGACTGCTCTGTGCCACCCAACTATATCCCTATGTCCGCGGAGCGCTACCATCGCCACAATGTATGGGTATCTCGGGCTCTGCCCTCGCGGGAGCTCGGTTGAAGGCTGGTGGCCCTGGCCCGCCCTGAAGTCCAGGACGCGAAAGACTTGGCCATCTGTTTGAGAGGTTCACGGAGATGGAATGCTGACGGCTGTCACTGGGACCAGGGCATCGAAGGAACGCATATCACATACCACCCAGATTATTCCCCGGACGACGAGGATCCACTAAATGGCCTGAGATTTGTTGTCGCGTCGTCGCTCGGTGCGTCGTATTTGCCAAATCGGCCTCTGGAACACGCCTGACGCTGGGTGAAGATCCCTCGTTGCGCGACCTTGTCGAACGAATACTACCATTGGCCACTTATTATACCGCAATTAGCGCATTTATCGAGTCCCGCAGTCATATCGACTTCGGCTTGGTAAACCATGCATTGTGCGCCTCTATGAGGGATATGCTCAAGGCATGTGTGTTATGCCACCTGATCCCTTAGACGTTTCCTTAACCAGCCGACAGGACTATCAAACCCTGCTTTCCCAGCTGGAGCACGCCTTCAATAGCTCGCCCCAATTCACCCTGCAGAAGCTGTGGTTTTATGTTCACCCGACTTTGCACACCCTTTCGCTTCTGTACCTTCTCATAACCGACCTAGCCACGGCAGACGATCCGACGGCAGAGCTTTCATCGTCCTCCTCCGATGCCTCCGACGCGGAGGAAGACGCGCGTAACGAAGCGTTGGGCCTTGGGGGCGCGAAGCTTAAAGCCGTCCTGTCGGAGATCAAAACCACCGGTCTAGGAGTCGACGGCGGAGCAAGCGGCATTGCAGTCAAGGGTGGCGAGGTCCTCGCTATCTTGCACGAGCGGATGCAGAGTATGTCAGGGGACCCAGCGGCTCGGGAGCTATACGGCGCGCTCCTCCGAGATGCTGGGAAGCCATACGTTGAGATGGTACAAGCGTGGATCCGGACAGGCAAGCTTGTCGACCCATACGAGGAGCTCCTTGTAAAGGAGAGCAAATTCATCAACCGTGGGACTCTGGAGATGGATTACACGGACGAGTACTGGGAACGCCGGTACACGGTGAGCGCGGGTCGTATTTTCATCCTTCGCGGCTCGCTCACTGTGTCGTCTAGCTCAGGGACGGATCCACGCTGGGTGGATCATCTAAACAGCACCAAGCGGGCGTGCCCCCACCGCGCTCAGCCGGCGGCCGCCTGCCGGGCGGTGCGTGCATTCCTGCCGTGCTGGAACGATGGAAACACAAGATTCTGCTCGCGGGGAAGTACCTCAATGTCATACGGGAGTGCGGCATCGAGATCCGCCGAGACTCCAGCCAGGAAGATGACGAAGACTTGTCCATGGACGACGAGAGGTACGGCCCTTCACCTGCCTGTCTTACTCGCCACTCAGGCCCCGGATAGGTTCTACAAGTGCATCGAAGACGCTTACACCCACGCGAACCGGACGCTCCTGCAGCTTCTCCTTCGAGATCAGCAGCTGATCCCCCGTCTGCGCTCGTTGAAGCGATATTTCTTCCTTTCACAGTCCTCGTTCCTTACGCACCTCTTGGACCTGTCGCACACCGAGCTTCGCAAGTCCGCGAAGTCTGCGTCACTCGTCAAGCTTCAGAGCCTCCTGGACCTGGCACTGAATACGGACGCTCAGGGCGAGGACGCCATGTTCCGCGAGGATGTGAAGGTCACAATGGCCGGGAGCGGTCTGTACGAGTGGCTCCTGACCGTGGTCAACGTGAGCGGCCTCGAAGAGGGAGATGCCGCCGAGGGGCACGCCCATGCACACGAGTCGCAGAAGAAGGAGCGGGAGAAGGACAAGGACGATAAGAAACAAATGTTGGGTGAGTCATCCTGCTCACCAGAGGCGCAATGGGCGGTCGAAGTAACGGCATACTCTATAGCGATTGACGCGCTGACACTCGACTACCACGTCAAGTTTCCACTGTCTCTAGTCATCTCTCGTAAGACGATCCTGCGGTATCAGCTCATTTTTCGATTTCTCCTCCACCTCAAGCATGTCGAGCAGTCGTTATCCTCCATGTGGATTGAACACAAGACTGCGCCGTGGCGGCGACCAACCCGGCCGCGCGGTACCGGCCCTGACGCCGGTCGACAGACCCCGCAAACGCCGCAACCACAGCAGAAAGATTGGCACTCGGAGTTTGAGAACTGGCGAAAACGTGTCTTCCTGCTGCGGGCGCGCATGCTCGCCTTCGTGCAACAAATCCTCGCGTTCACGACCTTCGAGGTTCTTGAGCCTAACTGGCGCAAGCTCGAGGGCAAGCTGGAGGCGGGAAAGGTCGAGACGGTCGACCAGCTCCTGCGGGATCATGTGGATTTCCTGGATACCTGCCTCAAGGAGTGCATGCTGACGAGTTCGAAGCTGCTCAGGGTTCGTGTGATCAGGATTCTTGCGAGCTTCGCGGATGTTGATTGACAGCTCGTCCAGGCGTACTCGCGGCTGATCGTCACCTGCTCGACATTCGCGCTCTATACGGCGTCTTTCACCAAGTCTGCCAACAACGCGATAGCCGCCGCTGACACTCCCGACGGGGATCACTCCATGGCTAAGCGATGGGACATCCTGGGCAAGTTCGAGACGAACTTCAATCATTGGTACGTCCTCCCCTATGTGCTTCATAGACTACATGGCTGATCGGCACGCACGTCCAGGTTCAAGGTCAGCTTGAATGCTCCGAACGCGTTCCGGGTTACGGTGCTAATGGTGTCCTTCCAGGTCCACCTCGACTGCGTCCAGTTCTATGCTTCTAGCGAGAACGTCTCCTTGCTGCCCCTTGTGGTAAGACTGAACAGCATCAAATCTATGCCGTGAACGGATTGCGCTATTCCCAAGATGCCCCCGCACGGACTCGGTATTATCGCTACTTGCTCATCGCGTGCTCTGATGTTATCTGTATCTTGTATCCATGATGCTCGGCCCTGTCCAGTCCGCAGGATCGTGACTGCCTTTGAATACGCCGGCACACCATCATCATCGCCCGAGGTAGGGACATCCACTCCGCTCGACGTGCGCATGGGAAGAAAGCCGTGTATGAACTAGCTTCGGGCTTTCAAAGTGCGCCGCATTTCTCCGCTCCCGAGAGTCTCGCAACTAGGTATCTGCGCGCCTCGATTTGGCATACCCAATGCCGGCAGTCCGACTGTTGCCGCCGTCGAACGCGCTAACTGTGGGAGTCTCTGAGCGGTACGTCATCCACATGTCCGGTTGCTGCTACATATCGTGGAAATCTTGAGCCTGTTTGACTGCACTGAATCTGCCATGGGCTAGGATCCGACTCGACATCGCCCAGCGGCCGGGGTGGGATCAGGAACCAGGACAATCGCCAGAATCGTGGCCTGGGCTATTCCTGGCCTAGTTCGCTGTGGTGCGTGAGCGACCGCGCTGGCCTGACATGGCGTGCTTTGTCTTGCACACAGCATTCCGGCATGTCCATCGCTCACATCTCGTGGCGGCGCCCCTGACCTGACCCTGAGGTGGTGAGATTGCATCTGAGGGCACGCTGACACATTGACATTGCACTTTTGTCGCTCGGGTAAGGCGCCGCGGACTACACGAGGCCAACCGCAACATCCGCGACGCATTCGTTTTCGCAATCGATCACAACAGGCATCTACGCGCTGTAAGACCGCGGCTCTCTCCAGCGGGTCCCCAGTGCTTCCTTCGTCGTTGGACGAACTTGCATAATCCGGTCAGTTGCTACTATGGTCCTGGCGCCCGAACCTATCGTGTCTAACTCGGAGTTCCTCAGCGGCCTTGCATACGTGCGCTAAGCCTTATCCGTGCCATCAGCCCCATGCCTCTGTCATCGCCTCCCTCAACGCTCTGCGGTCCACTGGTGCCAAGCATCGTCGGCTTTGGAAGTGTGGTTCCTCCGTCCGTACCGTGAGCCGGTTCCGAGCAGGCGCGGAGGTATGAGGTCAATTAACTTTCCCACTAACTCGGACTGTGGTGCTGCATGTGCGGAGGCAGACACAGCGCCCGTGGACCCAGGCGCCGCCGCCCGCTCCGGATTACTTGTGTGACACTGGCGGCTCTGCCTCGCCGCCCATGCTGGAGTACATATAAAACATAGCCATCCCCTGCCCTGGATGTCGCATCACCCGTCCGCCGTTTCAACGCTCCCGCGACCCACTACCCCACTTGACACCCAGCATCATTGTACCGCCCGACTCCACCGTCATGCCCGCCACCTCTGTGCAGTCTCCTCAGAAGCAACTCACTTACTATACCTCCCCGGTACAGTTCAGCTGCGCCTGTACGGTCTTCACATGCTGATGCTCTCTATGCTTATGGCAGTATTCTCCCTATTGTCACCGTGTCCACATTGCGCTTGAGGAGGCGCGTGTCAAGGTACGGACGTATGAGATCGACCTACGGCCAGGCTTCAAACCGGCTTGGTTCACTAAAGTGAACCCGACTGGTACGGTTAGTCCAGCGCCCACGTATGATGTGTCGGTTGTGATCTGATCAACGGCGCTCTTCGCGCGCGAAGGTTCCTGCGTTTACCTACGGCGGTCCTGTCGTTCCTCCCGATCAGCCATCGCCTGCATCCCTCAAACTCGCGGAGTCTGTGGTCTTAATCGAGTTCATCGCGGATCTCTACCCGAACGCCCCGCTTCGCCCAAGCGATCCTGAGCTTCTCGCCAGGGCTCGCCTCTTCATCACCCTCTCTCATGACACCCTCCACCACGCGTTCAGGGGCTTTTTCTTCCGAGGGGAGCGCATCGAGTCGATCCTGCCCTCACTCGAGGCCTTCCAGGCCCAACTTGCGCCCGAGGGCTACGCCGTTGGCCCGTTCTCGATGGCCGACGTCGTCGTGGCGCCGATGGTTGTCCGACTCATGAGGCTCGCGGGGTATGAAATCGGCAAATACCCGATGGGGGAGGGCAAGCGACTCTTGAAGGCCCTCGGGGAGCCCAAGTTCGCCCGATTTATGCAATATTACCAGAGCCTCTGGGAGAGGCCGAGCGTCAAGGCAACGTGGGATGAGGTACCGGCTCTATCCTGTTCTCCCGAGAGCCGATTGATCTGACGGTCTCTCGCGATGCCCGCCAGCCCACGAACGTCAAGATGTGGAGGATCCATCCCAATGTTACCCGCAGCACGTCCGCCGTCGGACACTGATGGCGCAGGATGTCCTGCTTGCCACCGTCGAGTGTTTTGCTCCCGTCCGTCGTATGCGCCCCTGTTTGAACGATGTGCCTCCTCGCCTTCGCTTCCTCCACGACTCCCGCCTTTTCCCATGCTGTACGTTCTCACCCTTCTTTTCGCTGCTTCTATGCATACGCCACCCGCTCGGCAGTAATTTCGTCCGTGTTTGCCCTCGTTGACTTATCATTACGTTGTGTATTTCCATGTCCGCGGAACCTTGGGAGCTTGAGCGGCGCAGGTGGATTAGCGCGTCTCCGTTCGGTCTGAGCATCCCCGTCCCGAACGAACGGCTGTGAGGTGCGCAGAGCACACCAATGTCTTGGGTCCCTCCTCTCCCATGAAACCTAGTGAGCGAGCACCCACGTCTGCGGTCATTGTCTATCTCCTTCAGCACACTCCGCTCACGACGCATGCAGTCAGGTTCTAAGCCACCGCCCGTGCTGTGATATGATTCCTTCGCGACTACGGCCACGCTGCACGGGCGGCGCAGCGCGGCATCCCACCTGACACCAACGAGGTCGCCCCAGCCTCTGCACTGTGCCGTACTGCTCGTTCTCCCGAAGGCGTCAGCCGCCAGCGGTGCGAGATTGGTCATAACGCACTCTCGCGCAATTCAAGCCCAGAAGTTACGGCAGTGCCGTTTCGCGAGCCCCCTCGCTCGCCGCCAGCGAGGCGAGTGCTCCCAGTTCGCCGTCCTATCTCAGAACGGGGCCGATGAAGAGGGGACGCCCGCTTCTTCATGTGATGTGAGCCGCTCCCCCTGTTGGTTCGATGGAGTAAGAAGAAGGCCTTGGCGAATGACCCCGGCTGTCCAGGTCCACCCACTCTCGAGCTACGCCCTCGCTCTAGGGCGGCAACAATAACTCTACTGTCGGTACGCCCTACTACCGCCGATGGGTCCATGGAGTCCAAGACATCGATAGCATGTACGAGGGCGATATGATGTGCAGGCCGCCCGTTCCGTCAGAGCTTGTTGCGATGAGCATCCGCACTAAACGGTCTAATGGGGCCCGGGCATCCATTGAAAGCTCGACAGGTGAGTGCCAGGCAACATGCGCCGTATCACGCGGACTTCCGATGCCTCTGTTGGTTCCAGAAGCGAATCGTACGGCATCCGGGGATAGCAACCTGCACGACGGAGACGGGGCAAAGCATCGAATGCCAGCCCGGAAGCGACGTGTGGCTCGCCTGCAACACCTATGTAGGTGGTGCGTTCTATGTCAAAATGCGGACTGGAAGTTTGTGTTTCTCGCCTGCAACGTGAGACCGCGTCGGCAACGAGCGGGTTTAGGTGCCTACTCAAAGGTCTGTCCGCCGGCTTGTACACGAGCGAACTTACTGCTTCCGTGATGTTATCACAGAAGACGGCGGGCCTACCGATGCCCCGCTCCGGGCCATTCGCAGAGCATGTGCGGAAGCAGTAACCCGACCAGAGCAGAGTTCATGCAATTTGCCTTGGTGAGGAAGCGTCGTCCGCTTAAGCCTCTGCATTACCACATTTCCGCGCACCCAAAATACTTCCGCCGATACATCGGACTGGGCTGTCTACCCGTAGCGCTTGGTGCGGATCTCCCTAGAGCAAGGAGCCGTATCATGCATGGGCGGCCCCCTCCCGGCGGCCTTTGATCTGGTCGCTCACTGCACATCGGCTCATCCCATCATCTGCGCCTCGTGCTGCCCTCCGTTACCGACGATTGCCTCGACGCTCGTCTGTTTACGAATTGCCTGACTCGTAACTCCGCTATCATGATCCCAGCGCTCTTGTGCGGTGGGGAATCGATCAGGTGCGCTCGTAATGTCATGAGTGGCCGTACCTCTCTCATGCTCTCTGGTTCCAGCGCGCATGCATGCGGCTACAGATGCCGGAGGGGGAGACCAGGTACCCGCAGGTTCCTGACTGTGTATTTGGTACGTTATTGTGTTGACTCATCGATAGTCGACTCAGATCCCTCATGAGCTCCGGAGTGAAGACGTCAATCCTTCTGGCCATGTTACAGACTCCGCGCAGGACACGTTCCGCAAAGACTATTGCACTGCCATACTAGCAGCCGCGGAGTGTGCGAGTTATTACGGCTGCACGACCCTGATTCACTGGCGAGATGATCCCACAGGACGCGCCAGCGTAAGCGAGTTATGTCAGGCCCTCAACACGTGCATTGCGAACCGGGGCATGGCGGTTTCGTCGGGGAGGCCTCGCCAACGAGGTCGTCCTCACTGTGGGCGAAGGAAGGGGGCGTCGGCGGCCAACTGCGCGGCGAGAATGAGGGTGCGTAGAGCCAACCGTTCGTCCGGTGCTGAACTCACAGACTATGTCACACAAAACGGCTAGAGCACATTGACGACAGAGCTCCGCCGAGTCCTTATTGGGCGATCACTTCCGTTCCCGGTGGCGTCCTTCCATGTCAGCGACAAAATGTCTTGACTGACGCTCGCGGGAGATGGGTCGGCGGGATTGGTCATTGACGAGGGCGGCCGCCGTTGAGGTGGCAGCGGAATTTATACGGCTTGCAGAGCGAGGCTGTTCGTGCTGCTCTAAGGTGAGGTAAGTGGAGGCGTTCAGCAGTACTGACTGCGAAAAATATGCATAAGCTCTTACAAAAGTAGTCCACGTTATCGCAGGGATGATCTTCGAGTCAGTGAGGGGAACGCCTCGGGCTTTGGGCATAAGTGAGTGGTTATTTCGTCACCGCATTCCGTCGAACTGATCGCTGACGGGTCTAAGGCAATAAGTTCTAGATACGCGCCTGACTATTCTCTCACCGCCACGGATTGAATAGGCACCCCCAATGTGCCACCCTTCATTTACTGTAACAATCCGCAGAACTT
The DNA here is from genome assembly GCA_022606195.1 of Trametes polyzona. NCBI lineage: Eukaryota > Fungi > Basidiomycota > Agaricomycetes > Polyporales > Polyporaceae > Trametes > Trametes polyzona. The sequence goes on from JABYQF010000005.1 coordinate 2,047,619, forward strand.
GGTAGTCGGCTATCGGGACGTTTTCCTCGGTTATCTTCCGTTTCATTATGGTAATTGGGAGGCAGTGGTTGCGGGATCTTCCACTCCCCCATCTCGTGTTCCCGGCCGTGGTAGCCCATATGACGTTGATCATGGGCCCAGGGCTGGTACCTCTTATATCCGTGGCGAGAATTCTTGCACGTATTGCCATACCCCCGGCCCTTCATCGCATAGTTCACAGCGCCCGAGGCTTCACTGGCAGGAACGATGAATGACTGGCTACTACGGCGAATATGCCCCGAGTGATAGGGGCTGTGAGCAGGGTATTTACTTGAGGTATTGCGTGTTCTATGTGATCCCCCTCCGATTCCTTGTACTTCGTACCAGTGGCAGTTACAGTGCCATCCTTTCCTGGTCCGTTCAGGTGCCGGAGCCGAATGTGGGCGCTTACCGGCGTCTGTGTTATCGAAATCCAGGAACAGCTTCCCGCGGCGCCATCACCAGCACGTCACTGGCGCAACCTAGCGCACAAGTCGACCACGACGACCACATACCCTCCAGCTACGATACCCCGAACGAACTAGTATGTCGTTTGACTTTAACGCGAGTTCAAAGCACTGACAAGGAATTGGGATTGAATGTCAGTGCCTGAAACACACTAATCTCGACACGATTTCGACCACTACGAGCTCCAGAAGAGGATATTTACCACGATCACGACAACGACGATTCAGTCACACCCTAACGCACATTCAAGTCAAATGGCAGCGTCTCAGAGCAAGAACGGACACCTCGGACTTTCGCCGCACCCTACAATCCATTATCCGCACACGGTCACTCGACCGCTGCCTTTCTTCCACCCTACTCGGGCAGTGTTCGTACCGCGCGCATCTCCGGATGAAGGTTCCCCGGGAGAGTTTCAGCGCGTCCCGTCGACGCACTGGTCCTCGCGAGCGTCCAGGAAGCGTCGGTACCACCCGAGGCCTATTCGCATCACGCGGCGTTCTGCAACCGAAACTGAAGGGTTGCAAGGCATCCCATCGGCCCAGAAAGACCTCATCCTCCTCCAACAAAGGCTACGCCATCCCGAGAGCCAATTCAAGCTACATCTCACCTGGGACATATCCTTCTGGGTTGCCGTGATCTTCGTACTCGGGTCGGCCGTATGGGTAAGCCACATCCCTTTCCCTCCCCCGTCGCGCGAATGCTCACCACTTTTCGCCTCACTGCGGAAGATCGTAAACGGGTTTTTCCTCTTCCTCCCTCTCCTTGGCGTCGGCTCGGATAACTTCCCCGCTTCGGCGTGGTCGGCCTTCGTCGGCGGGACGCTCTTTGAGATTGGCAGCTATCTCATGTACGTCGAAGCCCTGAACACGGGGCACGAAGAGCTATTCGGCCCGGCCCTGCGCGAGCTCCTGGGGCATGCGAGTCGGACGGGCTCCGAGGACGCGTCTCCCGACGCGGATAACACGCACGCGGAGAAGGCCCTGACAGGGAGCGGCGACAGCGGCCGCCGCCGCTTCAAGTTCCGCTGGATGTGAGTCTCCCGCTGAGCTGCATAGCGGCCTGCTTGGACTAGCCGCGGAGTGCGACAGACGCTAATGGCGCGGATCGATGGCGCGCAGCGGGGCGGGCTCCTGGCGCGAGCTCGGCTTTCTCGCCTGTTTTGTGCAGATGGGGGCGGCGACGATCTTCTGGGTGTCGACGATGTGAGTGCCGCTAGCGTGCTGGCGCTGCTACGCCTGCGACGTCGGTGGCCCTGAGCTGGGACGCCGCCAGGTTAACTGACGCATCGCGCATCGATAGCACGGGCCTGCCGCGCGTCATCGCAGGGTTCCCGGACGCGCCCCCGACAGCTGTCACGGACGTGTTCTACTGGACGCCGCAGGTGGTTGGAGGCACCGGGTTCATCGTCTCCTCTATCCTCCTCATGATCGAAGTCCAGAGGAAATGGTGGCTGCCCAACCTGCGGAGCATGGGGTGGTGAGTGTTACGAAAGTCGGCCAACCTGTTTGACCGATGCCTGTTTGACAACTTTCGGGTACGGCGCAGGCACATCGGTTTCTGGAACCTTGTAGGTGCCATCGGGTTCACGCTTTGTGGCGCACTTGGGTACGCTTCCTTGGCGTCCTCTGGGGTGCGTAAGCTCCATCTGTTAGCGTCATGGGCGGTATTGCTGAATCCTTGAATGTCTGTTCTGTATCCTTTTAGGTCAACTACCAGAGCGTGTTGTCCACGTTTTGGGGCTCTTGGGCCTTCTTGATCGGGAGCGTCATCCAGCTCTGGGAGACGTTGTGGCGTGAGGACCTCCCGAGGGAAGAAGGTCAGAGCCAATGAACAGACACCTGGAAGTTACTGCCGCTTTTGCGCTATTAGGCCACTTCCTCCGGGCAGATGGACACGTGTCGACGCACGAACATATATCTTCAGGAGACTCGTTGTAACAACCTTCGTGTACTATACCTTCGTTCGAGTATTCGGCGGTATATTATAGTTACCTGGACTGGGATGTATACAAGTCTACTTACGACTCTGTGCACGCAATTTGCCGCACTGTTCCCGGGGAGGGCCACCCCTGGTTTACGCTCGATTTGATTCGTCGGAACGTCTGAACATGCCAAAATGAGACAGCTCGGGTGACCCTAGAATGGGGTTCCGTAGATAGGCGCCTCCCTGAAGCTCCAGTCCGTTGCACGGCGCGGGGTTGCTCTTTCACTTCCACCTCCGCCTGTGCATATCACCTTCTCTTAGACCTCTCGGAACGTAACGAACATCATGGTGAGCTTGGAATGTGTGTGCATATCTTGAAATGAACGCTGATGAAGTCGTCGTAGAGCGATAACGCAGGTATGCACGACTTTATCTACGCGACTCCGAGTCGTGAGCTTGACCACCGTTGCCGACGGCAGAGTACAAGGAGGCGTTCGCCCTGTTCGACAAGAAGGGTACGGGTGCCGTGCCGCGCGAGGTACTTGGAGACCTCCTGCGCGCACTGGGCCAGAACCCGACGCAGGCTGAGGTTGCGGAGATCGTGGCCGGGGCACCGCGTGAAGGTGTGTAGTACGCGGTCATTCATGCTGCGCCATCCGCTCATCGCGCGTATTCATATGTCTTACGTCCACGCCCAACTTATGTTGCGAAACGCTGTGTCGAATGGCGACCTGCTGGATGTCATCGGCGCGCTTCCCTCGCGTCAAACGCGCTTCGCAACGTTATGAACACGCGTAGTCGACTACAAGACTTTCCTCACCATCCTCAACAGGCCAGACGGCTTCAAGCCTGCTGGCACGCCAGGTACGCGTACTGCGTCTTGGTCATCCATCCACGATGCTCATCTCGCATCTTGCTCGCCTTTCTCGTGATCCCGCCACTCATCTCCGTCTCACACATTTGATGTGTGTTCCTACCCCCAAATACGCTACGATCAGAGGAATTCATCCGCGGCTTCCAAGTATTCGACAAGGAGGGCAACGGATTCATCGGCGCCGGCGAGCTGCGATACGTGCTCACCCAGCTGGGAGAGAAGATGACGGACGAGGAGGTGGACGAGCTTCTCAAGGGCGCTCAGATCGGGCCGTATGTTTGTCTCCCTCCTTGTGTTGACTGTATGCTCACGTTTGTGCACCAGGGACGGCACGGTGAACTACGAGTCCTTCGTCCGCACGATCCTCAGCCAGTGACCGGAAGTGATACACGAACAGCGGAAGGTGTGGTTATAGCGTGTAATGATACCATTTGTCGACGTCGTCTTGCTTGTTGTCTCTTCATACTCTCGGATGCTAACAATTCACGCCCAGCCCGAGGCTGTACCTTGTTGAACGTGTGTCAGACTTCTGCTTGCTGGTTATATGCGTCTTGCTTCTACTGCCTTCATCTATTTCGGACCTTCAACAACGTTCCTGTCATCCGCCGGGAGACCAATCATGACCAAGAAAAACTACTGATTACGCCAGGTGTTGCCGTTTGGGAGTGAGATCGATACACTAAGGTGAGCAGTCTATCTACGGGTCTTCCGTCAAGGAAACTCGTACGCCCTGGATTCTATGAGATGTAACGTAGCAGCATGCAGGAATGGTTGTGAGCACGACCAGTGTGCCCGCCAGAACCGGATATCACAAGAGAGAAGCGCAGGTATACGTGGTCGAAACCATGGGTGCAGATTCCTTTACGCCGAGACGTAGGTCTTGCCAAGCGCGGTCAGGCTCGCGTCCTTATTGACGAGGTTGCCGACGGCGGTCATGAACCACGCGTAGTGCGTCACCGACTTGAGGCCGTTCAGGAAAGGGATCATCGTCTTCAAGAACGCCTGCTGCTGCTCGACGGAGCCCGTCGCGCCGAACTCGGTGATGAGCACGGGGCGCTTGTAGCGCGTGCCGAGGTCGGTGATGTACTTCTGGTAGTACGCGACGTTCGTCGCGGAGTCGTAGATGTGCGCCGCGATCGCGTCGACCTGGCACCCGAGCTTGTCGCACGCCGCGAGGAAGTCGTCCATCCAGCCCGTGCCCATCGGCGGCGCGCCGTTGGTGATCGCGGGCGAGACGAGCGTCGCCTTGCCCTTGAACGGCTGCATGAACTTCATCCATTGCTGCGCCGCGTCCTGCGGGCTCGTGTTGCCCTGCGAGGACAGGTCCGGCTCGTTGATGCTGTTTCGTGGCGAGACGGGTGCAGTTTAGACACTGGTCGGCGGTGCGGATGGAGGGAGGTAGGGGGACTTACAACAGCAGGTGCGTGCTGCCCTTTGCGATCGCAGCTTTCGCGTTGGCCTCCCACTGATTGCTGTGTTCAGGCGCGGCGTTGAACAGCATCGGGAAGAAGGTGACCCCTTTTGGGAGCTCGCCCTGGAACGCTGAGTCCCAGTTGTAGGCGAACGAGACTTGGCTGTCATTTCAACGCCTTAGCCGCCCATGTTCGGGTTGTAAGAGCGCTGAACGATACTCACGAAGAGGTGAAGTCTTTCGTCAGTCCAGCGTCGTTGAAGGACAGGCCACGCTTAATCGTAGACCCTGCAGACACCGCAGTGACTGTCGGAAGAGGCGCGGCGGCGGTCCTGCATTCATATCAATCAGTGTCAGCGATTGAATCTCCTGCGCGGGCGTGCGCTCCGAAGAGCATGTCGGAGCGCGACGTACGTGGGCGCGGGCTGGCCGAACGTCGCAGAGGGGCCGCGGCGGACGTGCTTCTTCTGCATGTGCTGTGCGCCCTGCGCGGAGGACGCGAGGAGGAGCGCGATAGAGAGGAGGGAGACGGCGGACTTCATGATGATGGCGTTAGTTTTTCCTGACCAGCGGGAATTACTATGAGGGGGCGCAAGGAGCGGGTGAGTGAACGAGAGTGGGGGCGTTGGCTAGAACGAGGCGGGCTTGCCGTAGGGCAGCGTGGAGGGGAGAGGGGGGGGGTGGGGGTGGATGGGTGGAAGTGTTGGTTGGACACGAACAGGTTCCGGGGGTAGACGGTTCGTGCCCTCGATCTTTTTAAAGGACACTGCTCGCTCGGACGCGCGCGCGCGTCCGAGGCGGGCGCGGGATGAGGCTGATGCTGGCATTGGCAGGCGCACAAGGCACCGAGGAGCGCTTCCGCAGTCGCGTACGCACCCCTGCGGTCTTTGGCAGCTTGGGGACCGGCGATGACGCGCTGATTTGGTGATGCCGGATGCCCAGGGCTCGGTGGTGGTTACCGCCAACGCACACACGGTTCCGTGCCGCCTTACAGGCCTCGCCAGGTGCGACGTGCATACCGAACGCCTCCGCAGCGGGCCCGCAACCGTTCCCTGGCGACTGGGCAGCGTTCCATGTCGACAGCATACGGACGACGCGGGGGCCGCGCGGTGATGAAGCGCATTACAATGCAAACGCGGACGGGGGTCTGCGGTTCTGGCACAGTACCCCGCGTTTGAATGGTGTGTCATGACTCGTATGTCTCTGTAAGGTTTCAACCCCTTGTGCGCTCAAGATAGGAGCTGACGCCCGTTTGACAGAACTCACCCCCGCGCCACGATGGACTAACAGTACGATTGGTTGGCCGGAATGGAATGGGTGGTCTCCAGGCACGCTTGTCAGGTATCGGAACCTCGAAGTGAAGTTGCCGGGTTGGCGTCCGGGAGGTACGTCACGATCGTAGCGCGATAATGAATTCGATGCTGATCCGTACTCGCTGCGGAACAGGAATAGTCGTTGTATTCAGCGCGCAGCGCATCGAGAGAGCTCGTCATGAGCTAGTCGAGGGCTCAAGGTACACAGATGCACGTCCGGAACTTGTTGAGGCTACTGGGATACTTGCTCAACAGCGTCCGTGTACCGCAGGGCGTTTGCCGCGGCCAACTGCATGCACCATGTGCCACTGGCCCCGTCCCGACAAGCCTCGGTGCTCGAGCCGTACTCTGGCGGTACTCTCCATGATGTATGGGTCCACGCCGCTGCTGTCTGCGCAATGGAGGCTTGTGCACCCGTCCGACTCTGGAGCCTAGTCCCGCGTTGGTATGCACACAGCTACGCCACCGCCATCAGCCAGCATCAACTAGGGCTGATGATCACAAAGGCCGCGGGATATATGCACACAGTTATGCGCATACAGCGTCTGGACTTGTCGACAGCAGCCGTAGGCCGATCTAGAGCCCATTCACGACACGCCATCGGTGGATTGGGTGCGATGGTTTTTGGGCGATACTGCCGACACGCCCATACAGCAGCACTTCGTTTAACCCTCATATGTGTGCATTTCTTCCGTTCGATGGTACCTCGCGAGGATGGTGACATGACAGAAGATTGTTTGGTACGGCGAGTACGCTTCAAGGGGCTGCTGCCCTCATTCCCTCGCTCTCTCGTTCCCATAGTACTCCCCGTCATGGTATCTCATGCCTTAAACTCCTGTTCGCCTTGATCTTATTGTTCACTGACAAAAGTGCCATGTCATTAAGACAAATACGTTGAAGAGCTCAAGCTCAGAAGTTGACATTCCGGGCTATACAAGAAACAACGGAAGGCCATAAGCATAGGGATCATATGTACTGGGTGTAATTCTGTGTACCGAGGTCAGCGTCGGTAGACATACCCGACACCGTGTCTTCGGGCCTCGTCGGATAACACAGCTTGCCCGACATACTCATGTCGCCCGACTGATCGGTTGCCGTGCCACGCGAGCGTTGAGCTCAGGACCCAGGTCTTCCAGGGGATGATGCGCGTTTCTACCTCCATTCCCACCAGCTGGAGCAAGTTCGTTGTCTGCGGAGAACATCCACAATTGCGGCCGGGTCCGATATCGATATTGGCAGTGTTGTATGCATATCGGTGCCGTCACGATAGTCCAAGTCTAGGTTATATCGCCATTCTGGGCATTGTCTTGTTCAAGTTATGTCACCAATGGCGGTGAGCGATGAGCATAAACGGTAAGTGGGTCGTTCATGCGTCCGAAGATCGCTGACTGCACAAGCCTATTTTCGCATCGCCTACTTCAAGCGCTGCTCAGCATCGCTGAAACCCGGTCAGTCCCACCCGCTCGATGCTGCGTGGTTCCCGAAAGCAAACGAAGAGCTCCCACGTCGCTGGGGAACACGGCAAAGCCGCATGTCGTCAATATCAATTTCTCGGCGCTCACTTCAAGGTATGTCGTGCGTTTCCTGTCAAACGCGCTCACGGGTTCTTTAACGTTGGTGTTGAAGGTTAACGTTCGCCGCAGATCGACACGGACATCATCATGCATGGCTTTGTGGAACAATCAGCCCCGTTAGCCGTTTAGAGGTTTGAACAAACCGAAGAGAGATTAGATAAGATGGGCGCGAATCCATCAATCGAAGGCGCAGCAAAACCGGCGAAGGGAGTACGGCGTGGAGGCCGCGCTCTTGTTCTTATACCCCCACGACCAAAGCCCCAAGGCCTCCAGTCTTTTTTTCTCCGGCTGCGGACTCTGCCTGGTCTGGACGGTATATCGCCTCCTCCTCAAGACTCTCATCGTCACTCATTACCCTCCAACACTCCTTCCTCATGTCCGTCCTTGCCGCGACCAATGGCTCGACTCCCGCGCCTGCCGCGAAAGCTGCTGGCCCCGTAGTCAACAACACCGAGCTCGTGTTCAACGTCGACCTTTTCTTGCTCTGCGCTGTCGCTATCTTTGTCTTGATGCTCTTACCCCGCGCCGCTGTCCGCTTCACGCACAAACGCGAGTGGGTCACCGGTCATTTCCTCTACTCTGCTACTGTGGTTTCGCTCGCGTCCGTCGTAAGGCGCCCCTCCAAACGTGACGCGATCCTCGCTCCCTTTGCTACGGCGTATATCCCTGGCCCCAAGAAAGCGGAGCCCTCCTACGACCACGAGGACTCAGAGAAGTGGGCGTCGTCCACGGATGCGTCCCACACCTACGCGTCCCATGCCGATCTGGTACGCAAGGCTTCAACCGCCACCGCGCGTGAGCGTCGGCGCCAGAACATCCCGACGCACATGCCTGGATGGTCGACCATGCTCCCAACCCTTGCCGCCATCCTGCGTACTACCATTCGTCCTGGTCTTACGATCGGCAAGGGGCTCGTAGAGCTCACGTATTTCTCTGTCATGCTTTACGCTGGCTTGTACAAGTCAAACCCGTTCACGAAGCCCATTCGGGCTGGGTTTGTCGCCACGAGCCAGATCCCCATCGTCATTGCTCTGGGAACGAAGAACAACGTCGTTGGGATGCTGATTGGTTTTGGTTACGAACGCGTGAGTACCATCTTCCCCCGCTCGCTGAGCGGAACATTGACGCTGTCCTGTCGCAGTTGAACTATCTTCACCGGTTCGCCGGCAGGATGCTGGTTCTCACCGCGAACGTCCACGCCATCGGCTACTGTGAGTTCTAGCCTCGCTTGCAGCGCTCCGGCGACTGATTCGTTGCTGCATAGTTTACTCTTGGAGTAGTGCGGGTACGTTCAAGACGCACATCGCGAAACCCGACATGCAATGGGCTCTCGTTGCTCTTATCGCAACGGACATGTTGCTGCTTCTGTCGAGCGACTTGTTCCGACAGAAGTTCTACAACTCGATATTTATTCCCTCTCACGTCATCTCCGTTATCCTCTTCCTGGTCGCCGTCTGCTTCCATGTCCCATTCGCCGTGCCCTACGTCCTTGTGGCAGTTGGGTTCTACGGCTACGACCGCCTTATGCGCCTACTCAAGTCTCGTGTCTCCATGGCACGCCTCCGCCCCTTGCCTGATCTCGGCATGACCCGCGTCGAGATCCCCGCCATCAACGCTGGCTGGCGCGCCGGTCAGCACGTTCGCCTTCGCGTTCTGTCACTCGGCATGGGTTTCCGTGGATGGGCTGAGGCGCATCCCTTCACCATCGCGAGCGTCAGCCGCTCCCCAAGCGGCGAAGGCCTTGTCCTCATGTGCAAGAAGGCTGGCGACTGGACGAACAGGCTCTACGAGCTCGCTCAGCGCGCAGACTACGGCGAAGCGAACGGCGTTGGCAGCAACGTGCAGGTCGTTGTCGAGGGTCCCTACGGCGGCCCTGGACACGCTATCTTTGGCAGCTTCTCGGGCGCGATGTTCGTGGCGGGCGGCAGTGGTATCACTTTCGCGCTCGCGGCCGTCCAGGACCTGATGAAGAAGGACCTGGAGTTCAAGTCCCGCGTGCGCGCCATCGAGCTCGTCTGGAGCGTCCAGGACCCTGCGGCCCTCCAGCCCCTCATCCCGCTGTTCTCGACGCTCCTCGCCCAATCGCGCAACGCTTACGCCAACCTGCGTATCTCTGTCTTCTACACGCGCGCGCCATCGTCCCCCGAAGCTGTCAAGGCGTACCGCCTGCCACCGGGTCTGACGCTCTCCCCCATGCGGCCGAAGCTGCCTGGCATCCTGTCGGGCGTCGTTGACCGCTCTGTCGCGCTCTTCTCCGGCGGAAAGGAGCGCCGACGGGGAGGCAGTACGCTCACGGGTGTCATCGTCGGCGTCTGCGGACCTGCGAGTCTTGGCGACGAGGTCCGCAAGGCCGTGGCTGAGTTCCCCGCGAAGAGGCGCAAGGCCGTCGGCGGCATCGAGCTGCACGAAGAGTGCGTATTCAATCTTCCCGCGATATTGGGTGTATGCACGGCGATGCTGACGTCTTTTGCGCAGGGCTTTCGGTTGGTAAATAGCCCATTCATCGCGTATGCGAACTGCCGGCGCCGCCGGACAGGCGTGTGTCCCCCGGTATCATCGCATCTCTATTTTGCATCGGCTCCCGTCCCCATCTCTTTATTGCACCGCTATCTCTCATCGCTCTCGCTTTCTTGTTCTTTAACGATCTCCACCGTAATGGTGCCGTGGCAGGTTGTGGGGGCGCCGCGCGCCCTTAGTTACATACTCGCGTCCCGATACGCATACACTCGCACAGAAACGACAGCACGCACTATAGACGTCTGCGACCCGAGGCCGTCTGTCCGTTCCTCTCTGCGCTGGCTTTCTTCCTCCCGGTCGTAGACGCACGAGCCGTTACGACCCCTTCTTTATGTTGTGTACTTACTTAACACCCATCAGTTATCACCGCCTGCGGCCGCTGTGCTGCGCCGCCGGCCGTTCGCGTATCGTATCGTATCGTACCCATCGTACCCGCATGTATCATAGCACACACCACACGCTGTCGTATAGATCTCGCCAATGGTATTGTTGGCTTGTGTATTCCTGGATGTTTGCCGCGCCCAGCGGCTCGGGGAGAATACGCCTTGAGTCGCGCTGCGGCTTCGCCTTCGGGATGTGGGTGTGCGTCGCGCCTTATATGCGCATGCGCCGCCTCGCCTTGGCTGGCTTGATGCGAGTTACTTGCCCACCGCACCCTGTGCGCAAGCGAGGAGAGAATATATTGGATGGGTGTTCAGTACCTGGGTCTACCCCGCGCTGAGGCAAGGTGTACGACGTCTCTGGTGATATCTACGGTTGATTCGCGGTCCTGATTTCCCATGTATTACGCTGATATAGGGCCAGCTGTATTGTACTATATTGTACTGTACCTACATCGGACTCAATGGATCCAAGCCCCATACTCACTCACTCACTGGTTGGTGTACTTCTGGGGACGTTACGTGGTAACTTCCATTACAGCGTTTGTGGTTGCTATGCAGTGGGACAGTGGTTTCGCCGCCCGTGCCGCTAAACGGTTCACTGCGCACTGAAGCTTGAAGGGTAGAATGGGAGAGGTGGTAATGGCGTGGCAGGCATTCCGTCCTCAGTTTGCACCCTCGGCGTGATTAGCTCTGGTTAGCTGCCCTTGTGCATCGCAGTGCGCCGTCGCACGCAGGGATGCATCGATGGGTCCCAGTCAAGTAACAAAAGCGTGATTGGGAGTGTCTACCAATCCTGCCCCCAAGAGGAATTCGGACCCCTTCTTTGAACTGATAGGCCTTCTAAATCGAGAATGATGGCAAAAGCCGACGTTCGCGGCCACCAAGAGCCATGCCTGCTTATCCCGCCTGACTTCTGGAGCTACATTTTGAAGCTTCGGAGGACTCAAGGTACGTCGAGTTATCGTATTTAATGAATGATGGGGTCCTCGAAAACGTCCAGCTCGTGGCATCATCTGGGGTACAATACGAGAATGCGGGTCGGGCAGCCTCGACCACCGACTCGCTGGCGCTCCAGAAGGAACCGTCCTACTCGATGGACAGTGCCATAATCGCCATTACGTCCCCCATTTCAAAACGCGCAGGCCACAGTATCGCAATTTGAACTGACAGAGCCTCCAGGTCTGTAGTAGGCCATAGCATGTCAGACAAGGTCTCTGGACATACCACGACACACTGCCACTTCGCGGGCTTTGTCACTGCGACTCACGATGACGGGACACCAAACGCGTTTGAAGAGACCGAGAGAAGGAGAGTGCATGGATTATTATCTAGAGGAGCTTGCATCGTCGACTGTTTCCGAAAGAACGACGATCTCAGGCTTCTTGCTCCCAGAAGACGCCCCACGTTTAGGCAACGGTTTCGTCGGTCGTTTTGTCTTTTCCTGCGTCGAAGATGTCGCAGTGTCCATGTCTGCATCGGAATTCTCCTCGTCGGAGCTAGAGCTCGAGCTGTCGGAGAAGTCGGATGAGGATATACGCGAGTCGTCGGAGCTTGAGCTCGAGCTCGAGTCGGAATCCGAGTCAGAGTCCTCCATCTGTGCGTCGAAGTCGACGTCGGCGACGGGAATGCCTGGCGGTAGTTCTCCGCGATGGTCGAACACGCCGAGTCCCAGGTTCTACGGGTGCACTGCCGGTGAACACGATGCGGAGTGCGGATGCGTGTACATGGACTTACCATTTCGATGTATTGTTCCTGGTCGTCCCCAATGTGTTCGATGTCTACGCTCTCTGGATTCTCCCTTGCCCGCCGGACGAGCTCGGCGTTGGAAGCGGCTAGTTCGGGGAGGAAGGCTTGCACACGAGACAGGACTGCAATCATTGGACGATGTGAGTTCGCAAAGTTGAGAGGATTTATGCCTCATGAACATACGTTCGAGAGGGGGTGCAGGTGGGAGTGCACTCCCGTCCCCGAGACCGAACGGTCGGGGAGGTGGAGGTACGCCAGCCGCGCCGCCGTTTGTTGTAGCATTCAGTCTCGAGAGCAGACTTTCTGAAGGAAACCTTGGCTGAGTACTGAAAGTGTGCATATGGCATGGATGACACACTCACGTATGCGTTCCTCATGCTGCTCTTCATCCTCAACCTCGAGGACCTCCGTTCGCGGCGGCTTTGGTCCGTTTTGAGGTGCCATGATTACTAGGCTTGACGAGGACTGGATGTTACGAGTGATTGGCACAATTAACTAGTAGTTTCGTGCCTCCTGCAGTGAGGTGTCGCGGTTGAAGAGTAGGTACTGACGGGGAGGATGCGGGCAGGCGAGGCGAGCTTGAGGGAAAGGATGTGGCGCCTGCAGACTGTTTGCCGGCGAAAGGCCCGGCCGGTCCGAGTTGCCCGTAAGTGTTCCGCCACAATCGTCAGATTCGTCTGGTCGGCGACATCGTATTTGAAGGTCGCCACCATCGTGTTGTCGAACGGCGTCCATGCCATCGCACACAATTCCTGCGGCATCCCACGCATTCTTCTGGAGGGTACACAACTACAGATGACGACGAATCGTGTCTCTTGGCAGTCGCATTGACCGGCGTCCCGCCCGACGGCGACAATACTGCGACCGGCGCGGACATGGCACGAATCCACCATCCCATCAACGTCTCGACCTTCCAGGTCTCCTGAACGCCGGATACTACCCTCTCGTTGATCCCGACCACAACCCTTGCTCTGCTCGAGCTTGACGTCGACCAGCATGAGGTCCCCTATAGTACTGCTCGCGACCACCGCCGCGCTCTACCCTGCGTATGCGTTCCAGCTGCCTTTCAAGCTCCCGTTCTTCTCTAGGGGGCAACAGGAACCGCTCACGACCCCGCAGTTCCCGGGTGAGGAGACTGTAGTCCCGAACCGTATTGCGATTGTCGGTGCGGGCGCGGGAGGGTCGTCCGCTGCGTTCTGGATCGCGAAGGCGAAGGAGCGGTATGGGCTGGACGTCGAGGTGGATGTATACGACAAGAACACTTACATTGGTGGACGTGAGTAACATCCCTTACATCGTGTACCCTCGGGATGTTCCATCTCCTGCATCACCACGAGTCTGTGCGAGACTATGTTCATGAGCTGAGCCCCATACGTGCAGGCAGCACCACTGTGTTCCCCTATGAGGACGAGAGCCTTGAGCCCGTCGAGCTCGGTGCCTCCATCTTCGTGAAGGTCAACAAGAACTTATGGCGTGCGGTCGACGAGTTCGGACTAGAGCGCACGGACTTCGAGGGCAGTGACGAAGGCGACGATGACACGATGGGCATATGGGATGGCCACGAGTTTGTTCTGACGGTATGATACATGCACTCCTGTTCGGCTCAACGTACGGCTTGCTCACTTGGGAAAAAGACGTCTGGTAGCGGCTTCTTCAGCGACTGGTTGAATAAAATAAAAATCCTCTGGAGGTATGGGTACAAGGCCCCTACGAAGACACAACAACTGTGAGTTGATAGTTGCGCATAATGGAGGGTCCTTTCCGAATTCTGACGAGACTGAACACCTAGGGTCAACACAATGGTTGGCAAATTCTTGCAGCTATACACTCCGACCTCCCCGAGATGGTCGAACATCACGTCTGTGGTGTCGAGCCTCGCGTGGTCGGAAGTTGTCGCGGAGACGGCGTCAGAGTACTTTGACCTGCAAGGCATTGACAGGCGCTGGACACGGGAGTTGGTCGAGGCAGCCACTCGCGTCAACTATGGACAGGCAAGTCTACCGCCTCAGTTGGTTCTGACAGGACGCTTATGGTTGCACCACGTAGAATGTGGATAAGATCCATGCCCTCGAAGGCCTATGCTCCCTTGCTGCCTCAGGTGCTTCGAGCGTCAAGGGAGGCAACTTCCAGATCTTCGAACACTTCATCGCAAACTCTAACGCCTCCGTATATCTTAACACCACGGTGAGCACCTATCAAGCCAGTCTACCTCCTCCCGTGCCCATGTCTTATTCGTTTCGCAGGTGAAGGCTATCTCGCAGTACCACTCCACAGGCCCTTGGGTTGTAGAATCGTCTACTTTCAAGCAACCGCGCCTCTACAAATCAGTTGTTCTGGCTGCGCCGTTCCACCAAACGCACATCGACTTCAAGAGCGCCTCGCTCGCCGCTGTTCCCGAACAACCATACGTGCACTTGCACGTCACCCTACTCAGCACGTCCTCTCCCTCGCCCAACGCGACATATTTCAACCTTGGGTCCAGTGTGAAGGCGCCCACGACGCTCCTGACAACTTACGAGGGTGTGCGTACGCGCGGCGGCCCCGAGCCCGAGTTCAACTCCCTCACGTACCATGGCCTTCTCCGCGACCGCGAGGGCGAGCTGCGGAAGAACGCGTCCGGGGACAAGGAGTGGATTGTGAAGATCTTCTCGAAGGAGCGCGTGGAGGACAAGTGGCTCGAGCAGCTGTTCGAGGGCAAGGTGGGGTGGGTGCTCAGGAAGGAGTGGGACGCGTACCCCGTCCTCCCGCCCACGACTGAGTTCCCGCCCGTGAAGCTCGCGGAGGGGCTGTACTACGTGAACGCGTTTGAGCCGTGAGGATCTCCGTCTTACCGTGCGCTTGTTTTGCGGAAAACTAACGTTCACGTTTGTACAGACTCATCTCGACGATGGAGACGGAGACGATCGCCGCGCGGAACGTCGTCGATCTGCTCCTCCAGGAACAGTACGACGCCGCCATATGCAAGCCGGCGGACGCGTCCGACGGCCCCACCGGCACTTCGCAGACGCAGGCGGAGAACACCGAGTTCGTGCTAGGTTGGGACTGCTGAGTGCCGCATGCTGCGTCCAGGCGCGCCTGCTACTGCTTTCTTGTTTTTCCGTGCACATCTAAGCTTATTTGTCTGGATCTGCCCGTTAGTACTATGCCGCTGTCTACGCCTCGGTCTAATTCCGTGTACATTAGTCATCCCCTCAAGCTGCAGATGCTCGCAGCTCGTCGCCCGACTCCGCTGTCCTTCTACTATCATTTAGGGGGTTTTGTCAATGACAGAATTTTTGCAAAACTCCGATATCTCATCTCTCATATGTTCGATAGATCTCAATGTTCCCTAGGGCACATATCTGTGTATTCCGTATATCCTGTGCAATTTTCTGAGCCAATTGACTGTTTGTTGTGTTTCCACAGCTGCAAGTATATGTTTACATCCTCCGGGCTTCGGGCGCTTATTGAGATCCTTAGGGGAGATGGGCGAATGGTGCCCGGCAATTCTCGTAGAGCAACGCAACACATGCACTTCTGTAGTATGGACTGGCCCGATTGGAATGAAACTGGCTACGGCAGCGAGATTTTGAGTTGCTTCAAGATCATCTGGCTGAGCGTGACTTCCAGCACCTCGCATTCAAGCTCCGCATGATGGCCAGCGCTTAAAGCAACGGCGAACATACTGAGGGAGATTTGCAAAACGTGCTCGTTCACGCTACGGCACTGGTCCTCTGGCTCCGGAAAACGTCTCGTTGATGAGTATATAATCATATTTCTTAATCTCTTAATCTAGACAATCTAGACAACACATGGGGCATAGAACATCTGCGCGGCCCCTCTGCCGGTTGATTAGAGAACACTTGGTACTGTATAATACCATAGTACTCGATTGTTTGAGCTGTATAGTCGTTATTCCCCCGTATACTATACCATTTTCTCTAACATGGTCTGCTCGAGTGTTTGCCATACTTTCGCGGGCCTGAGCAAAAAACAAGCTATCTTAGCAAGGACGACCGCCGGCGAGGCAGCGAGCGATGGATGTTCAGCCACAGACGGCCCGATCGGAGTTTGACTTGCCGAGGGCTCGCCGTGTAGACGCTGTGTGACACCCAGTGACTGATTTTGCAAAACTACCTGGGGCGTACTCATTGAAAACCGGGATCCTCGTATCGCACGCATTAACGACTGTAGCCCTCCCGGAGTTTGCATTAGGGTGCTCAGTACGTCTCACTACGCGTGTGCCAAGGATAGGAGGGAAAGCGCGAAAACTGACAGATGAGGAGTCAAATTGTCAAAAGGTGTTGCAAAACCCCCTAAATGATAGTAGCCTCCTGCCGATCGCCTAGAACACTGATCGATGATCTCCCTCCGCGCTCTCGCGTGTGTGCGTGTGTGCGCGCGGGACTTTGCGCTGGTATCGGGGCCGAGTAAGTGGTGTGTCGGCGCCACATGACAGAATGTCATGCGTTGGTTTGGTTCGGTGGTGGGTGGTTGTGGGCGGCGCCAGGAAAGGCAGGTGCTGTGGTTTACTACTTGTGTGTGTCGTGGTCCTGCGTGCTGGTGGGTCGACTCCTCTTTCTCACCTGTAGAGAAGGTCCTCGCTACGCTTCAGGTGCATATGTGAGTCCTCGACTCAATAATGTGCTCAAACTATCACGCTTACCCTCTCGTTTATAGGTCAACAGCTAGCTGTTCGTTCAAACGCCTGGCGGTCACCAACATTTGCAAGATACGGACACGCCATCATAGCATGAAGCAGAACTACTTTTTGGGATGATCTGAGTCATTCTGCCACATTGTTCCAGGTCCTTTCACAGAGCGGTCCACACTTGAATGTCTATGCCGAACTACGCCCTTCCCAAATTCTAGCCCGTGCACGATGTTGCCAGCCGCAAAGTACGAAGTCAGCCTTTCCGATCGCCCGATTCTGGAGGTATATAGCTCTACGGCGCGAGGGTGGAATAGGCTGTCGCCCCTTCGTCACGTACCTTTACTGTCCGAAGCTCTAACGGCCCTAGCTGCACCCGCTGCTTGAGAAAATCCGAACCTCAACCCCTCCTCAAAACTCTCGCTCCTCAATCCTTCCGATCCTCCTCACCTCCTCAACCCTCCGACCTCTCCCAATCCTCCCAACCCTCCCAATCCTCCGCCGCCCGTCGTAAATCCCCCCGTCGAGCATAATAATTCAGACGCCGAACATGTTCAAGAAGTTGTTTGGTAAGGCAAAACAGGCTGAGGCCGTCGCACTCCCCACGGTCGTGGTGGACGTCGAAGTCAAGGTCGAGCAAGCCGCCGGCTTGGAGGCGCTCCTCGAGCGCGAGCTGGAGGGCACGGGACGGGTGCACGTCCGAATGATGTTCAACGAGGATGGCACGATGGTGAGCCCTCCCTTCCGAGTCTTGCTAGTGGGGCTTCCACTCAACTTGGGGACGCAGGCTACCTACAAGATGGAGGATCTCGACGTCGTTGAGAGGCTTCCAGTCGCCGTCGTCGCTCCCTCCGCATTGTCCAACGCGACCACCCTCGTTGGCTCTCCCATCCCTTCGGCACTCGCCTCCCCCACTCCGACCTTCGTCAACGACGTCAGCGGGAACACGCTCAAGGTCCCCGCGGCACGCTCGACGTCCACGCTCAAGCCGGTCGTCCCGACGCCTACCACCCAGCTCAATGAGGCGAAGTGTCAGCCGCCGCGCGCGCTCAGGTTCGAGGACTTCCGCATCATCCGCGTCCTCGGCGAGGGCGGCCAGGGCTTCGTCTCGCTCGTCCAGGAGCGCGCGACGGACCGGCTGTATGCGCTCAAGGCGATCAACAAGCAGACGCTGGAGAAGAAGGACTTTCCGACGGTCTTTGTCGAGCAGGACGTGATGAAGAGGCTTGCAGGCAACCCGTTCTATACGGCGCTCAAGGGGAGCTTCGAGGACGAGGACTACTTCTTTTTGTTGACGGTATGTGCCGGCGACCTTGATGTGCTGAGGTCTGGGACTCATCTGCGCTTTGCAGAACTACTATTCCGGAGGAGACCTCAACACCAAGATCAAGGAGAAGAAGAAGCTCTCGACGGACGAAGCCCGTCTATACGCTGCTCAAATTGTACGTATTTTCACGCTTACCTCGACCAATCTTGTGATGCTGACTGCACCGCCACCGTAGGTCCTGGCCATGGAGGAGCTCCGTCGCAAGCGCATCATCCACCGCGACCTCAAGCCGCACAACATCCTCATCAACGCACATGGCGAAGCCATCGTGTCCGACTTCGGCCTCGCCCGCAGCTTCGGACGCACGGTCGACGAGCAACCGTGGAGACGCCGCAAGGCCTGGCGCCTCAAGGAGGACGCCAAGCATAAGAGTGCAAATTCGGGCGATGCCCTCCGCCCCGTGAAGGCCGCGGCGACTCCGTCGGATAAGACGCAGTCCGCGTGCGGGACGTATGGGTACATCGCCCCGGAGATGCTGACCGGCGACGGCGGCCATTCGTACGAAGCTGACGTTTGGTCGTTCGCGGTCATGCTCTTCGAAATGCTTCACGGCAAGGTGAGCAATATAGCTTGGTCTTGGTCATATGCGTTATGATGTGCTGACTGTCCGTCATCGTGCAGATGCCGTTTGGGAACGGAATGGAGGTCCCCTCGGAGCAGGTGAAGATAGATGATGAAGTTGACCCCGACGCCCATGATCTGCTCCAGGCCGTGAGTAACATCTTTTCCACTATACGATGTGTCGCATAGCTAACTATCCTACTGTGGCAGATGCTCGCCATCGACCCTCTGAGGCGACCGACATGGGAGCAGATCAAAGAGCACCCCTGGTTTGATTCGATGTGAGTAGAAGTTTTTACGTATGCTCTAAGCAATGCTAACTCCAAGGATGCAGTGACTGGAATCGGATCGCATGCCGCAAGCCAACGGCCGCCCCCATGGCACCAAAGGACCTTCAACCTGTACGTCTCTTCCTGCTTTCATACGTCCTCTCAACACACTAACACCCGACTTTAGGAGTCATACGCCCGCCTCATTGCCTTCGGCAAGCCCTTTGCCGATGGTGAAGCCGAGTACCCATTCTACCATTGGGTCTCTCCGGATCTCGAGCACAACGCCTCGACGTCCAGCTCTGCCGTATCGAAGCCACTCAAGTGGACCGACAAACTCCAGCGTTTCTTCACCCGAGAGAAATCCGCGCACCCTACTACCGAGGAATCCCAGAACTGCCACGCGTCAGCGCAGACCGACATCACTCGCGTTTCCGACAACCACCGCGCACGCAATGCCTCGCTCAGGCATCGTCAAGCACCACCCCCTCCCCCGGGGCACCGCACCTCTCGTACTGTCTCTCCAAAGATTCCCCCTCGCATGCAGACACAAAGTCTAGCAACAGGCGGAGTCTTGGCCGACGAGTACGGTTGCGTGGCCGCTGCCCCTGGTGGAACGACGACCGCCGCGTTCGACGCAATCATGTCCGACCCTTTGGACTACGATAGCTCGCGCTCATTCTTCCCGTCGGAAGCCTACCGCATGTCGCCCTTGTCCCCGAACCCCGCGTACACCAGGGGTTTGGGGCCGCGCACGGATGCCAGTTCTATCACCACGGATACCTCGGACACCGGGTCGCGGACCTCTCTCGCAGACTCGCTGCACGCTGTCGCCACCGCGTCGCTCTCGGCGGAGGTGTCGCCCTCGGACGCCCGCCGCCCGCTTCGCGCGCTCAACACCGCTTCGATCAGCTCCTGCTCTACGGACGTCAGCGACCACCACCCGGAAGCTGCTTCATCGCCGTCAGCATCGCCGCCCGCTCGTCGCTCGCGAGCTTCCCGCGCGAGCTTCTCTGGCAAGTTCCTCGGACCTTCTACTGTTGAGGGCCCGGGCAAAAACTCACAGGTCCGCCGGTCATCGCCCTGCCATGCTCCCCGGCACGGTCTGGCTCGACGGCTGCAAACCTGGTGGACTCGTCGCGGGGTGGAGGAGGTGCGACGGGTGGAGGGGAGGAGGATCGACCTCCTGGAGTGAAGGGGAATTTATCAAGGAGACTCGCCTCCGGGCGGGTCAGCGCTGCTTCTCGTCGAGGGAGAAGGAATTGCTCTGCTGCTGCTATCATCGTGCTCTCGTATTGCTGCTCTCGGTCGTCTTGCTATCGTCGCTTTCTTGGATGCCTTGCTATCGTCTATTTCTTGAATCTCTTGCTCTCGTCGTCTCTTGCTCTGCTATACCCCACCTACCCTCCCCCAGTCCATTTTTCTTTTGATCTCTATCTAGTTTCCCACCTACCCTCCCCCAGTCCATTTTTCTCGCTCGGTCTCTGTCTGGCTCCCACCTACCCTTCCCCCAGTCCATTGGTCTCATGATCTCTCGCTATCATCATCTGCTCTCGTGTCATCAGCATAGCTATCGAATTGCTCTCGAATTGCATCATATATCCATCGGAAATGAGGGCTTGCGCCCTGGCCTGCCTCCTCCCCCTTGGTGTCGGCCCCAAGGAACGCGAACACGAGTGTAGGACCCTGCTGATGTCGCAGTTCGACTGCACGCTGACCACCCGGCATACGCACCAATGACGCACCCACAAGGTACCCAAGGCCTACTCCGAGGCAACTCGGATATCTGTTGCCTCATGGCCTCCCGTCTGCTTCTTCGGGGCCACCTTGGCTCCGCCGACGGTGTTTGTTCCAATGTTGTATTGCGTCGTCTTGTCTAAACGCCGAACCCCAGCACAGACGCTTGCACGAGCTGGGACGGCCGCTGCCCTCGTCCATGCGCCGCATCGTACGATGAGCCCAGCAGCGCAATAGCCGAGACGTCACAGAGGAGAGGCAGTGTGGCAGGGGATTCGGATCTTCATGCATCGCTGGGCAGCTGGCAGCACGTCCTTTTGGCTGCGCATGATGTGTACACCGCGGTTAGTGCCACCGACGTCCTGTACTGAACGGGAACGTAAGCGCGAACGCCGATAAGAGCCTTTTCCCTCGGGGACGTACCTCTAAAGGAGTGCTGGGTGAATGCGGACGTCCAATAGCACGCGTGCAGGCGTGCGTCCTGGAGGGCCCGTATTGGACGTATGTGCGGTTCATCTCCGCAGTCACACTTCGGGAAGATTAGACGAATCACTTGCAGAGATGTCCCAGGCGGAAGGGCGCGACGCGCGCGGGGATTGGTGGGCGGGCGCGGATGCGTATACCGCATCTCTATCATGCGGTCCCATGCCACACACGTCTCGCTGCACTATTCCATCTAGAACAGACCGGCGAACACTGGGACGGGCTCACTCTGCAGGTTCGTCGCTGATGATCGTTCACAGGCCGGGAGGTTGAGTTCAGCCTGAGCATCGCAGGGCGCTCCGGTAGCAGCTGCAGCGACGCATGAGCGCATCGATAGCGAGGGAACCGCGGTCGGCGGTCGGGGCGCGTCGTACGCCTGCCCCCCTCTGCCCCCTGGCCGCCCCTGTACGGACGTCATCCAGGTCGCAGAGTGCAGACAGCGCACACCCCCACGTCGCGCGCGAGCTTCCCATCGCTTCCTCGGGGTGGAGAGAGTTGGTCGTCTGGGCCCTGATCAGCCCCGAAGCTGAGCTTGAGGCCTGAGCCCGGCGCCCCTCGCCCGAGCCCCAGGACGCGGACGCAATGCACGCGACACGCGGGGCTGAATCGCGTCAAATGCACAACCGCCGCCCTGCCCTCGTCTCGTACAGCGACAGGCGCGACGACGAGGCCTTTGTTCCTGAATTGGGCACCCTTGACATCACCCGTGTCCGTGTGCGGCCGTGGGCGCGACGTATCGCCGCTCTACAGCCCGGGGCCACGAGGCGCGCGACGTCGCGTCCACGGTCAGCAGGGCATGGGGACGAAACGGACCCGCGCCCGAATAGCTCGCGGGGACTTGCTCGCGCGTCCGCGAGCACACATGTTTTCGCTCGCGCCGTTCGCGGAGAAAGCGTGTGTCGCCGACGGCACAGACACAGGGTTCAGACATAGCGGAGCGGCCGCCCGCGCGTGCATAGCTATCGTCGATCCGCAGCATCGGTCCCGCGGCGGATGAGGGTCTTACGGGCGCACTGGGGCCGCGCCGGACGGGACCTTCATATGTGCGCGTGTATTAGGAGGTGCGGCGGAGAAGGCGGAGGTGTGCACCCGCGCACGCCAGTACACCTTCCATTACAGTACGGATCGTCCGTGCTCGGGAAGGGCGATGCCTCTGCAGCCGTCGCGCAGCGCATCTTCCGCCCGCGGGCTTCCAGCGACACACAGCTGCAGGACGTGCCGAGGCCTGGCGGGCGTGCCGGCGGGGGACGGGTGCCGTAGAAGGCGGGGCGGAGAACCGGACGCGGACAGCTATAGATGCTCCGCATCTCATGAGTACGGGCATGGGCATGGGCATGGTCCATCGAACCGTGCGCGGACGACGCTTCCTGTATGGGGCAGGTGAACAGAAATCCAAAGCCTGTTATGAGGTATCAAAGCTAAAAGTACAGGGAAAGGATGCACCGTTGAGGAACAAAGAAGCCGCGCGAGAGGGGCTGAGAAGGCGACAACTGCCTGCCCACCGGAGAAGCGCGCCCCTTCGCCGCACGTTCGCATTCCCAGCCCGAAGTCCGTCCGCCAAAACCTGTCAAGCGAGCGTCTGTGGGACGCTCTGGGACTCTACAGCGATGCCGCGGGAGGCTGCGCCTCCACGCGCGCGATGAAGTCAGCGACGGCCTGCCAGTAGCCTTCTTGGACGCAGGTGTCGTCTGCGTCAGATAAAGCGTCAGCGCTCGCGTCGGAACGGTCACCATCGGGGTGTCAGGCGTACTGTGCGTGCCCCGCTCGAATTCAACGAAGCGCGAGGTCGTCGACGTGGGGCGCTTGCTGCCCTCGTCCTTGGCGTCCGCGTCCTCGCCCTTGCCCTGGCGCTCGCTGGCCCGCCGCCCGCCAGGCACCCTCTCCTGGACGAGTTTCCAGAGCTCTTGCATGTGTTCCCTCGGGACAACCTCGTCGCGCACGCCACTCAATAAGAGCATCGGGGTTTCGGCGGGTATGGAAGGTATCTTTGACGCGGAATCCCACTTTTGATGACACAGGAAGGCGAACGGGCCCAGGACCGGTAGGGCTGAGGGGACCAGTCGGGGCAGAGAGGTGAACGTGTTCTGCAGGACGAGCGCCCGTATCTGTCAGCGCAGCATGAGCTATGGGAAGGAGGAGAGAGGTTACGTTTATGACGTACCGCATGCGGATTACGGCTCGCAAGGTCAATGGCTACAGCCCCACCGATTGACTGCCCATACAGTATCTAAAGTGACAGGTTAGTAGGCATAGATCTAGCGTTTGTAACGCGGCAACTCACGACGGGGGTCTTGGAAAGGTACGGGTGCTGCAAGACGTAGTCCAGAGCACATTGTGCATCTATGCAGATTCCTGGGTGACACGCTGAGCATCTCCATGGCAGGAGCACTGCAGAACCGGGCACGTACCCTTCTCTGAGGGACTACCCTCAGAACGACCGTAACTTTGAGCGGTTTGGTGAGATACCGTCAGACTGCGTGTTCGGCGGGACTCACCCCCGATAAGACATCATCAAGACATTGCAACGCATTTTCACGTAGAAAACCTTTGCGAGAGGTATGCGGTGCCCGACGTTTCCGCCATTCCCATGAAACATGAGCACAGTTGGCCGCTTTGACGCGAACTATAAACCCTTGACGTCAGTAAGGAACGCCGCGAGGAGAGGCCAGGGACGGGTGTGAGCCCTCTCCGAGATAGACACCGAACGGCCATTGAGTCGACGAAACTGATATCGCTGGAGGATTTCATCTAACACTGCCAGACGCGCACGAAGCGGGCCCGGCTGACAGTGGCAGATGTTGTTCCCCCAAGTATAGCCCGTACCTCGCATGAGGGGCAGCGCAAGGTACAGCCACCTATGTCATACGTTGCCTGAGGGCGACGCATAAGGCTGCGTACAGCATGGAGGTATGATGTGCATCTGCCAGAGGAAAGAGTTGACGGAGTAAAGAGAGAGCACAGACCTCCTCATCTGTCTCGCTGTCGGTGGTCTCCACGGGCATCGCGCCGTGGAACGGGATATCCTTGCGCTGCGTCATGAGATAGCATCGCAGAGTGACATTGTCCGGAGTGACCAGGGGCAGGTCTTGGTACGGAAGGCCGAAATCTGTCGGAACCGGGACCTCTGCGCGGATGGTCAGAAAAGGACAGTGCAAGGAGTTGATCGGGATGACCGCATACCTGTGCGCGAGCCCGGCGGAAATGCAGAAGGATAGATTAGGTAGTTCTGACCAAAGAACAGAAGACCAAAGCCTGCAGAGCCCGAGACACGGCGTCAGTGTCACATGTGATGGACAGTCTGTCGCGGAATGCGCACCGACAGTCGCTAGACCGGCTCCGGTGGCCACTGTTCCCTGGGGCGACTATAAGTCCCGTGCACGCGTAAACAGAGCTTCAGCCCTCACTTTCGCAAAATTCTCGAGGCTCGGAAAGAAGCTGGACATGTTGCAGACACAGCCGGTCTGGACTTTGGACTTGGGCACAGTCTCGCCTGCGGACACGGTGGCTGCGGTGGTACTAGGCGCCCGTGGCGTCTCGTACGCGCGGTGTTTGTCCGTGTTGTGCAGCACCTTCAGTCGCATGTGCCCGATTGGGCGTGGGAAGTGAACCTTAAAGCCAAATCTTGAGTTTATTCAACGCCTTCACTGTCCGCCCTCCCTCGAAACATTACGGTCTCAGCAACAACGCATCCCTCTGTCCTTTTAGCTACGGTCGATCTGCCCGTCCCCCGCGGTGGCTCGACCCATTCCTATTACCCGCGCCTCAATCAGCGCGATGCTGCGAATGCAATCGGGCGGAATACTCATCGAGGGCGACATCGTCCGCGATGCGGCTTCTCCAGAAGCCCAAACTCGACCTGTACAGTTCTTCCCTTATCGGCGCATGCACCGCCAGCGCGCAGCCCTCCGCCGCCGCTGGTGCCCGATGTCCTCATTCAGCGCAGTTTATACGCCATCGTGCAGTTGCGATCATGTCTTTGGGGCTTGTAACAGAAGCCGAGAACAGCTGGCCCCCCGCCATCCCCCGGGCGCGATGTGCGGTGGCTTCTAATTCCGCATCGTGAACGCATCTTCCCCCGCATCCGGCCTCAATCTTTATGGGCGCTGCGTATGTCTCACCTGCTGATTGGTTCGCTAAACCGGAAGAACATGCGCGACACCGTTTCTGGGGTGCGTAACATCCACCTAAACGCCCGCCGCTCAATTAACGACATCCGCTCGCCCGCTCCGCACCCCGACCCTATGCGTCAGACGTCATGCGGCCCCGTTAGTCGTTGCGCGTAGCATAGCCGAATCGCGTATACCGAACGCCTCCACAAAACGTCTTCAGACGCGCACTGGGCGTGCGCGGCCGCGACAGATCCACTCGTCATCCTCACATGACTGGCGACCACATTCCTGCGCGCCGTGTCAAACTGCCCGTGATGGCAACAGAGGCCGATGACGGATGGAATACGGAAGACGATGTCACTGGTTCGTCGTGATCTTCCCAGAATCGCGGATTGCGCTCTATTCTTCGGTGGAGTGTGGTGTGATCGAGCTGTCTTCTCGGCTGGAGCCTAGCACGCTTCTCTCGGCAGCGTGAAAGTTGGCTGAAACAGTCCGCGCTAAACTCTGCGCGAGCAGTGGCGACCTGCCCGCACCAGATTCTTGGGAGCGTGTCGTGAATTATTCGCCGGGGCCAGCCTGCAGCCTGCAGGTGGCCAGCTCAGGTATAAAAGCAGGCCCATGTTCAGCAGGTTCAGCATTGACCTCGAGTCAGTACTACTCTCCTACTCCTCCTCTCTCAACCCTCTCAGTCGCTCGCACAGCACTCTTCGCTCCCCACACTCGTTTCATAAACATGTTCTCCTTCAGCACCATCTCTGTCTTCGCGACCGTTGCGCTCAGCGCCTTCACCTCTGCTATCCCTCTCGCCAGCCGCCAGCTTCCCGCTGTCGGCGACCTCGCGGGCTCTCTGCCTGTGGTCAACGGCCTGACCGGCGCCCTTGGGGGCGTGCTCCCCCGCGCCGACGCCACGACTAGCCTCGCGGCGATCCTCAGCGACGCCCAGACGCAGCTTGCGCCTCTCACTGCCCAGCTCAGTCAGTGGTTGCTGACAGTACTCTCACTCATACATGGTGCTGATGTCTCCCCTTCGCAGAGTTCGCGAACAAGCAGAACGCTACCGTTGAGGGCCTCACCACCCCCGTTAACAACATCAAGGCGGTCCTCACTGCCACCACTGCCCGTGTGAACGCCCTCGCCGGCCTTCCCCAGGACCAGATCCTCGCCGCTGTCGACGGTGCCGCTGCTATCACTGTTGCGGGTCTCGCCGAAATCGTTGCTACTCTCCTTACTGTAAGCAGCGACCTCCGCGTACACTTGCCACTGCAGCTAATCATACCATGGCAGGATGTCTTCACGGCGCTCGTTGCGGTCCTGGCCGTTGTCGACGGTGACGTTGTCCCCGCTGTCACTGCCCTCCTCGCTGCTGTCGGGTAGGTCTAACGGCCCCTGCGGATTGTGCGGCGCTCACACTACTCCACAGCGCGCTCGTCGGCACCCTGCTGACTGCCGTCCTCGGCCTCGTTGGCGGCCTCCTCGCCGCCCTCATTCCCCTCGTTGCTGGCCTCCTCGGCGAGCTCGTCCCCACTCTCCTCACCCTCAACCTCGCGGGTGTTCTCGGTCTCCTTGGCCTCCTCTAAACGGCCCGGGCATGATGCGCAGGTCCGTCCTGTTTCGGCGGGGCCCTCACCGCCAGTTACGATCTACGCTAGCATTACAGTCGCTTACGATGGATTGTGTACTACGCTACCCCTACACAGGTCGCGGCGGCGGCGATAATACCCCCACGCGAGCACGCCATACCCTAATAACAAGCGAAGTGGTGCGAGTGCGAATTTCCGACGATGGAGTGTGTTGCGAGTGATGAGCGTTGAGGCGGACAGTGCGCGCACCGATAGATATTGACCTCCGGAGTGTCTCGGTTTCTCTGTCCTGCTTTCTTGCCTGGATTCGGTCTCGTAGCTACGGTTCCCTTGCTATGCCCTGTCTTGTTCCGGCCGTCCGCTCGAACTTTTTAATACACGGAATGCATTCCTAGTAATCACCTTGCGAGTGGTGCGCTGCAGAGAAACGAGGCCTGTAGATCCTGCGAGGAAAGCACACAACGCACGGGCCTCCTTGCGACTTGATCGCACTAGGCGGCGTCGCGGTACTTCCCCTTCCATTTGATCGGTCCTCAGCTGGCGTAATCCGTCTACTACAAGTTGTGTACCCCCGCGCCGCAAGCCGCAAGAACATATAGAGTACCGAACAGCAGCCTCCCGACGAGCGTGGTCTCCGCCCCGCCCGCCCTCCGCGGCCGGCACGCGCCTGGGGGATGGATTCGGACGACGATCCATAGCACCTGCCTATTCCGTGCGCGCGTGCTCCCAGGCGTCTGCGCTTCTCGGTTCCCGAACCTCGCGCAGCGGTTCTTCGGGATCGCGACACGCCGACGTGGGCGCATCGGGGAGCGAAGCGCGAAGCCAGGGAGCGGGGCGTGTACAACGCTTGCTTGTAGGTTGTCATACAGTACGGTAATCGGTCATCGCAGATACAGCTCCGGGGGCAATGATCTGGGGGAAGGTGGGCATTCTGGGATTCTGGGATTCGGGAGTGTTGGGCAGGTCGCATCGGCGGGCCCGCAGCGCCCTGTTCGTCCTGTCTGCCTGGTGGGATCCACCGTGACTTCTCTTCTGGGGGATGACACCGCCCGATGGGGTTGCGCTTGAGGTTGGTTGACATACGCGATAATAGCCGGCGGGAGGAATGGGAACTCCGGATGGGAGGGGCGGTGGGGCGGTACTGCACGCGGGCGCGGGCGAGAACGGAACGGACCGACCGAGAATAGGGACGCGGTGGACAGCGGGTGTCAAGCGACGACAGCGCAAGGCAGAGCGGAGGGTGTGCTGGGTATTCCGATGGGCTTACATTGGAGGCAATACGTATTCCGACCTCCTTCAGGGTCCGTGGTACTGTATGTAGCTAGATGAACGGTGACACACGAACAACGTACAAATACGACGACAGCGGCTACGCTTTGTCCGCCGCTTCCCTCTCCTTCGCTTGCTGCGCGAGCAGCCGCCTATGCAACACACGCACACGCAGTCAGTATGCCGTCAAAGTGTCGAAGACGTTCAAGGCTCGAGGTCGAGGATACGCACTCTCGCGCGGCGAGGATCATGCGCGCTTTGCGCTCACGCAGGCTTGCCTCCCGCTTCTCCGCGCTCTCCTCCCAGACGGCCTTGCCGCCGACTTCCTCGGGAGCGGCTCCGATAGAAGTGCCAGAAGCGCGCGCTTCGAGGTGGTAGCGGGTAAGAAGATTCTCGCTTTTCTTGAACTTCGAGGGACCAGGTCCGGCGTTGGCATTGTTCGTGGGTGCTGCAGGCTGTCGCGGTGTAGATGGTTCGGCGGTGCGTGGGTAGAGCGTGTAATACGCAGGTGGAGGCTGGAGGGGGCGACGGCATGAGATCCCACGCCGGAGTAATCCGGGGACAGGTAGGACGTACTGCGGGGAGGAAGCCACGCTCGAGGATCTTGTCTGAGGTCAACTGGATGTTCCCAGTTCGTAGTAGGTCATAGCGGATGTTGTCACTGGCGAGTCTGTTCAGTTGGCTGTACTGGAGGCGACCGACAGGCGCGAAGAAGTGTAGCACATATGCTACCCATCGCGGTAGTTTGATGATGGTTGTACATGAGTCAGAGTGGTGGGAAGAGCGAATGTCTATGGCACTGCAGGGATCGCGACTGAGGTGCATACACCTGACGCCCATCCCGGACCACCTTTGCCAAGCCCCGCACTTCCGGCATCTTGCTCACAAACAGAGAGTCCACTGACCTCGGTATGTCTGGGAACATGCCATGCACCGTGTCGACCTAGTTCTCGGTCAGGCGCGTACATGGAGACATAACACGTGAGGCACGAACCATCTCTTGCGTGACATTCTTCGGCCTGAAGCCTAGGACGGAGGATGGTGAGGGCGTTCCTGAGCTGTCCTTGCTCCCTGCAGGCATGAGCACGTGCAGCATACAACGCGCGACCGCGAATCGAAGCGGGGGAGATAGAGGGTGCGCTCGTCAGGGCCGCCACACTTCGAGATGGTGTTATGCCACATACCAGAGGTAGCCCAGCGCACGACGAGCACGATGACCGCAACAGCGACAATGACGTTCACCACCTCTCCCATGTTTGCGAATGCGAATGCGAGCCTCGACAAGAGTCAGAACCAGAGTGAGCGACGAGAGACAAGATCGGGTGAAGCAGCCGCCGTGGCGATCGGGACACGGGAGAATGGCACGAGTTAGAGTGACTAGACGCCCGTGGCACCGCCATTTGCGGTAAATAATATTCGTGGATAAGGGGGGACGGATCACAGAGGCGCCCAGCACGCTGCCTGCTTGCCTCTGCTCCGCGTCTGCACCGTGTCCGACGCCAGCGCAGCAGTCAGAACCGTATACATAGATCCAACTAGCAGTGCCTGCTGCTCTCGCCGCTCCTTCTTTCTTTACCTCTCTCAGCATGGACGTCGACTCGCTGACTACGACTCAGAAAGCGGCTTTCGACCAGCTGCAGGCTCTCACGAATGGAGGCGACCCGGAGGTCGCTATCGGGGTGCTGTCGAGCGTGGATTGGGACGTACAGGTGTGTACAGTGCTTTCGTCGTTGCAGTTGTCGTGTCCGGCTATGGTTGGCAGCATGCCGGAGACCCTGAATACCGCGCGGGGTCGTGTTGCACCCCTACCGCAGGACTGGAGGTTTGAAATGCCATATAGTTTATCACTGGGAAGCTCTCTCCACGTTGAGGCTCTTTGGACAGGCCGCTGTGTATCCGCATTATCGCTCTGCGCATAGCATTGCGCCAGTGGTGTTGCGGACAGCCCAGTCTTTGGATGATTGGTGTATGTGCTTAATACCTCTCCACCTTGTCCAACCCTACAGGCTCTCTGAACGAAGTGACTATAGCTGGGTTGTATAGAGGCAGTGCGGCAGAGTTCCGTAGCAGGATGAGCACGAGGAATGTCGCAACCTGCCCAAGCATGTACATCACCGTCCGGGGATATACATGCTCCCTGTCCGCCTTGTATTGTGTGGTCTCTTCTGAGGATGGCGCCTCCTGGGCCTTGGTCTTTGTGATGTCCGGCGGCCGTGCATGAGCTGACATTATATTCTAGCGTGCTGCGGAAGTCATATTCGACGGCGGTGCCCCGTCCCGGCCAGAAAGGTCACCGGAATCACACATTGAAGAGTTTGAAGTCGATGATTCCGAACAAGGGCTCTTGAGCGGGCGGAGAAGTGGCCGGGAGTTCCGACAAGTGGTACGTTCTCAGCACCTCCGCGCTGGCGTAGAAGTGACCGGTTCGTAGGAGTCGAACTCGCTGTCTTCCTTCGTGGCTCGCCCTATTCGCCTCGTTTTCAACATCATCGCCATCCCTCTTTATCCGCTATTTTCTCTCCTGCGCTTCATCTTCCGTGCCCTCCGCCTCCCGCTTCCCAACCTCGGGCCGTTCACGTTCTCTACTCTTCCATACCGGCCACTTGGGCCCGGCCCGGGAAGGGAAGCCAAGGACCCGAAGAGCGTCGCGGAACGCTGGGTGCTCTCCCTTGAGGAAGAGACCGGTGCAATATGCATCAGCCGCAGTGGGCGGAAGCGCGCGAACGGTAACGGCGCCAGTACGGCCACCGGGGTCGCTGGACCGTCCAACTTGACTGCTCGAGGGTCTGCCTGGGAAGACACAGAGGGCGAGAGAGACGTGAAGCTCCTCCCCGATTTCTTCTTGGGGAGTTATGAGGACTTTGCGCGGACGTGCCAGAAAGACATGAAGATTGGCTGCGTCGTGATTGTCAGCGAAGAGCATGACGACGTCGCAGAGTTCAAACGGTAGGCCGCTGCGGCTTTGCATGCGATTATATGCTGAAACGCCTCGGGTCAGGTCGACCCTTACCGACCCCACGTTTGTGCGACTGATCCAAGAGAACGACATCCTCGTATGGGGTGGCGATATCCGCGATAGAGATGCTTGGAGTGGTGAGTATACGCGCATCACCTACGGCGGTCGTTACTGACCGTTCCCTTGCAGCATCTCAGAAGCTCCAGGCGACCACATACCCGTTTGTTGCATTCATCGCCTTGCAACCGCGCCGTGCACCCGCTAGTGCCGCACCGCCGGCCCCTACGATGACCATCCTCTCCCGGCATCAAGGGCCTTCTATCCCATCAACGTCCGCGCCCACCGCTGCCCAGACGCTTGTGAAGCATCTCAATGAGCAGCTCCTTCCACGCGTGAACCCCTTCCTCGCGAAACTGCGCGCCCAGGAAGCCGAACGCGAACGCGAGCGTGCCCTGCGCGCGGAGCAAGACCGCGCCTTCGAAGAGAGTCGCAAGCGCGATGCCGAACGCGCCCAGCAGCGCGCACTCGAGGAGCGCGCCGCCGCGGAGGAGAAGAAGCGGGCGGCACAGGCGGAGGCGCGCGCGGCGGACGAGCGCAGGAAGGCCGAGGAGGCGAAGAAGCTCTGGGACGCGCATAGGATGGCGTGGCGGCGGTGGATCCGGCGCGGGCTCGTCATGCGCGAGCCCCGCCCCGGCGAGACTGCGCGCGGGAAGACGATGCGCGTGGGCGTGCGCATGCCCGATGGCCGCCGTGTTGTGAGGTTCTTTGGGGAGAACGATACGTTGACGGCGCTGTATGCGTACGTCGACTCGCTGTCTATCCCCCCGGAGTTCGTTCAGGACGCGGATCCGACGACGCCGCCCGAGGGCGGGTGGGTCGGTGAGGACGGCTTGGTGGGGGAGATGGCGAAGTCGGGGAAGACGGCGGAGAAGTGGTGGGGCTTCCGCCTCGCGCTGGCGTATCCCCGCAGGGAGATCGCGTGGGAGCCGGAGAAGCGCCTCGGAGACGTCGACGTGCTCAAGGGCGGAGGCCAGGTCGTCGTGGAGTTCGTGGCGGACGAGGACGCGAAGGGCAAGAGGAAGGCGTCCGCGGGCGATGCGGAGGACGACGAGTACCACACTGAGGAGAGCGATTAGACTTCCGGTCGCCGTGCGACTGAGCCTCGAGCGGTGAGATAGAGGGTCACTACGGACTGCGTGCATTCGTCTCGAGCTCCCTAGGATACTAATGGCTGTTACTTAATGCGTTCGCTAATCCTTCGTTGTTTACTCTGCGAATACCATCCGTACCTCGATGTTCTCTCGCTTAGAGCTCATGCGGCCTCTGTTCGTGTGGCTAACCACCACCGGAGTGCCTCTATGTATGCCCCGCGCTAAGCTCCTCGCTTCCCAGGAAGGCTGGCGTTGTGCGATTTTGTGACTGCAGACAGTCACGCTTGCGTGTCGTCGCCAAGAATGCAAGGAAAAACCTCGACCTGGCTTTGACTCGTTGAGTTTCTCTTGCTTTCCTCCGTCTCAATCTATGGCATGTCCGGCGAACATCACTAGTGAGGGTTCCAGAGCTCAAGGCTTGAGAAGGACGTTCCTCGTCGCTCCAAGTACTGCACAGACGCTGGTGTCTCTACCTACATAGGACGACTGTTGTTGAGTTGAAGCCCGATTCGCGGGCGGAACGATGCGTATGCATTTGGTCGGTAGCTCTTCAAATCAACAAGTAATCTGTAGTATCTGACCTCAGTTCCTTGCAGATCAATGGTATAGACATTGGTTAGATCGTAACCCAATGCATAGTGACGCACCGACAGCTCATATCGCGCTAGCGATGTTCTCACCTGTCCTGCATACATAGCGCTCGCGAATGCAGCGATAGCACCTCCAAAAGAGAGTTAAGGCTAGCATGACCCGCACAGCGAGCTACAATGATGCCTATGAACGATGTGCGTTCTCCGCGTAATCCTTACCGTCCAAGTATGAGATTGCCGGGAAAATGACTTGCCGCAACGTGAGTGAACCAGTATATAACAGGCGTAACGTGTAAGGAGAACTCACCTCGGTATTTTTTGACCTCAGGTCTTTCGCCGAGTACATGTTTCACGCTCTGTGTGACATGAGAACGACGTTCCAGGGAGGACTCAGGGTCCAGGTCGTGCCGTGAATGCTGACATCTTGTCACCTTCCCGCCCCGTAAAATTCAGGCTGCACTTCCCGGGTTGACTGTTTCAATCACCCGGCACAGGTCTGCTAACACGCTTTCATCAGAGAATGCGATCACCTCAAGCTCTTCGTATGGTGGCATACAGGGTCAATGGCATCTTCGTAAGACGCCGTCCAAGCGTCACCTTGGTAGCCGGGCCTCCGAGGATATGTGACGTTGTCAGTACCTGCAGGCCAAGTCGTTGAGTCTGTAGGTTGAAAGCCCATCCCAAAGACGCGGGTTGACGCATATGGTGAGCTCGTGTCCATGTTGTCGTTCCAAATCCGCTGAGCAGTTGGGAGGTAGGTTGCAGGGCAAAACGGCGGAGAACAATGCGCTCTTTCCGCGAACCTGAGTAGACTAACCCATGCCGTGGCTGTGCATGGCATAGCAGGTGCTTGGACGTGCCGTCCTGAACAAAGCCTCGTCCACGGCAAGGACGGGATCTGTCAGTTAAGCTTCGCGATAGCGGATGGATAGCCTATCCCGGGGAGTCCCCACCTGCTGGCGTCCCATTCCGCTCGTCACAAAGCAGCGGCGGTGCAGTGTCACGTTTCTGGCTGCTGGTTCAAAGGTTGTCAGGACACCCAGCCTGGCAGAAGGCCAATTCGTCGACAGCCTATTGTCCGGATTGGGCTCTCCAAGGACCCAGGACGTGAAGAGTAGGGAGATAGCCAGGGGCACGCCGGACTTTGCCCACGCCAGAACGGTACGCCCTCACGTGGGGAAACGCATCGCGCGTCGACGCGCTGTTATGCCTTGCCAAACGGTACACCTTATAAAACGGCTCTAGCGACACGGTCCTGGTCCTCACTGCCCCGCATCCTCTCATCCACTTCTCCCTCTCGCCGCTTATACCTTCCTTTCCCACTTTGCGCCGGACGTCCTTGCTCTTCTTGTGGTGGCGAGACTCGGATGGATACCCAACGTGGGACGAGCGGCGGCTTCGGAAGTGGTGGAGATGCCTCGTCCGCAGGAGGCCTCTCTCTGGACGGCATCAACCAGTGAGTAGTTCTACCCCCGTACGCAGCCTCCTCGTCGCTCATTCGCCCTTAACAGATTAGTTATATATACTTTGGGACGCATGTGAGTCTAGTGGTGGACGACGGGCGGGCGCCGTCGCGTTCTTGAGACCATAATCTGACCGTGATCATTTGTTTGGGGTGTGCAGACAGGCGGAGGCAAAGCCCGAAGACATGGTTATGACGCAAAGCAGCGGCCTACCGTCTCTGGCCTCTAGCCATTGCAGTTCTCTCGAATCCTCTCAATGCGTTACGCCCTCCGACTTGGACTATCGCACCTGGCAATCCTCCTCCTGTCCTTCGCCGCCGCAGGCGTCTCTCGCCGGCACTCTCGTTTGTCGCTCTCAGGAGGAGATGATGGCGACATACTCCGGGCAGGGCGTGGAGTTCGATGAGGCTCAGGCGTGGGCTTTGGGGTATAATCCGGCGAAGTAAGTCTCAACACGCGTGATCGTTGCGTCTCACTGACGAGCGCGCCGGTCACTTCGTTCATCGACTATCCTCCAGCTGGGTGCCCGGTGGCGGTTTCGTTCCCGATCAACTCCCTCCCCTAGGACTGCCTAGTGCATCCGCATTGGCACACTGGGCGATGGCACTTCACCCGCGCATCGGGGGACCGTTCCCCGTCAACCAGTTCATCACGGTCGAACTGGACAACGGCATGCTGGCTATGGTGGGCACGCTGGTTAGCTGCGGGTATCCGGGCTGCCAGTTCGTCTGCCCCACGGACAAGATGGTGGAGCACTACAAGGGGCACCTCAGCGCTGCCGCAGATCTACCGAAAGTGGTGTGCTCCTGGGGCGGCTGCACCGAAGAAATCAGTCTGAAGGGGAGCCTCAAGAAACACCTCGAAGTCAGGCATATCCTGAACGGGTGTCTCCACTGCCCGAAATGCCACACGAAGTTCCGCAAATGCGACACCACGGGTTGGACCGAGCACTCGGTTCCTAAATGCTTCCAGACGCACCAGCTGGGCAATGGTATCGTGGCTGCGAGACAAAGAGAGGGATGCAAGCTTTGGTGCGGGGCGAGGAGGGAGCTGTGGGAGTTGACGGTGAAGGTGAACACAACCGCGCTCTCTAGCCGCTGCGGAGCGGTGTTGGGGCTTCGGGAGGACATGCCTGTGGGCGTGAACACATACATCCTCCCTCCGTGGCGGCAGCCGGTTGCTTGGCCGCCTGCGCCTTGGTGAGAGCCTATGCATTTGTATCCGTGTCATATTTGTTGTCGCACTCCCCTCGTTGTAGCTCTAGCCCATGATGGCACTATCTGCAAGTTGTCTCCTGCTATGCCCATTCTCTCTACTATGACCCCGTCTTGGCTCGTATTGCTGTACATTACCTTCATTACGTGATATATGCACTCGTGGTAACTGCCTCCAAGCCGGGA
This sequence comes from Trametes polyzona, assembly GCA_022606195.1. Lineage (NCBI taxonomy): Eukaryota > Fungi > Basidiomycota > Agaricomycetes > Polyporales > Polyporaceae > Trametes > Trametes polyzona. The sequence goes on from JABYQF010000005.1 coordinate 2,083,371, forward strand.
CATGCTATCGCCGCAGGGTCTACTTTAAACTAGGTACGAGTCGTGACCGGCCTGAGCTTCTTCCATCGTAGACGTTCTTGCGACTTCTTGCGATTGTAACGCGTGAAGGGATATGCACGTGCAGTCTCGACGCGTTGCATAACGCGACAGTACGTCACGCGCGACAGTCTTTGCAACTCTCATCCACGACAACGACCACGCTCAAGCTACAGTGCAATGTATCTCGCTCCTGTTGTGGAAAAAACACATCAATGTGTGCGTAGAATGGGTCTCAAACCGACGCCCGTATGTGTATGGTTGTCCCGCGCCTGTTGTGTTTCCAAGCGCCGGCAGTTCGCGCGGCTTTCACACTGGCAGGATCACATCCGAGGCGTGCAGTGACTTCACCAATGTCAGAGCCTAGGTAAGTGATTTTACTCGCATGCTGAAGATTTGCCTTGTACACGCTCACAAACACTCTTTACAACGCTTCACCCGAGAGCCACCTGTTAGCAAGCTCGAGCGATTCGACGGGCTTGTCATACGGCGCCTGGTCATGAACATTCAGCCCCGCTCAATGACTCCCAGCACTTGCACTCAAGGCGGATACGTACCATATGTCCGGCACCTGCTATGGTCACGTAGGTCAAGCCTCCGCCGCTCCTGGTGACTCCTGCGGGTCTCCCTTCGACAACCCATTCTCGCAGTTCTCCCGAGCGGTACGCGTCCTGCTTTGTCCACTCCAGAGCGAGGGTCATCCTCTCGTTCCCGACCTGCAGGGTGATATTTCTAGTAAGTGACGGTCCCTCTCACACTTAGCAGACACGGAGGCTGACCCAATTGCAGATATAGTCGGTGGCACCGACGTAGATGAGTGCGCGGATGCCGCGCTCCAGAAGGGCGCCGATATAGTACTGCGCGGGGAACGCATAATGGTCCAGGTTTGCTCGAAAGGCCTCTCCGACGTTGGGGGAGTGCCAGCTGAAGTTGCCGCGTACGGAAGAGTCAACACCGAGGAGCTCTTGCGTCTGCTTGCTGTTCAAGAAATCGCCGATGTGCCTGAAACGATATGACTCGGCTCAAGGTGTGTCTATGCATTCGAATACTTTGAGGCTGACCTCATGATGGGGTAGCACTCGGTGATATCTGCCGCGCCCTTGCTGTATGCGGGTCCCATCAGCGACACAGCGGGTGACGATTCAATCCGTGTTTTCTCACCATGGTCGAGCACGGTCATAGTGGTTCAGATCTGCAAGGTCCATATGTCAGAAACGATCCGCCACTCAGAGGGGCCTACCGCCGACGACGCGACACACCGCGGAAAAGCTCTGACATGGCCGTGGAGCAGAAGGAGGCCGCGGCTGCGCAATCAATACTATCCGTTCGGTCGACACACGAAGTCTTGTATCGCTGTTCACAGCGCGGAACCTGAAAGTAATCAAGGTGAGTAGTGCTCGCACTTTCGTCACTTATATGATGTGTACCAGTTGCTTCATCCGAACACAGTCCCTGCACGCGCTCCTGTGTTAGCTTGACAAGGGCGTGGCCCAGGGATTGGTGACATACCCAATGCCTTGAATGGGCGGAAAAGTGGGGTCCGCGCATTGCACGTCGTAGTACGAAGTAAACATCGTCGCGAAGTCGGTACACCCGTTCCCTGGAACAGCCAGTTACTGAGTCATGGCGGGCCATGTTACGACGCTGTTGAGTTGGCTGAACCTATCATAATGGACGTCAAGTTGATAGGTGTGAGTCCTGCTTCCACAAGCTGCGGGTTCTTGTCGTAGATCGTTGATGCGAATACAGGGATATAACGACCCTAGGTATTCGCGCACGTAAGGGAGGGCATACATAAGCGCGAGAGGGCGGCGTACCCCGTAGGACTCTCCCGCGAGGTGGAGGGCGCGACCCTTGAACTTCGTGAAGTGCTCGAAGAAGATGGCCATGAAGGCGGCGATATCGTCGGCCGCCTCCTGCGTTGTGCCCTTCGCGGTTTCACTTAGATGGTTAGCTTGCCTTTCCTTTCCTCCAAGGCGCCAGTAGCGCTGTGCAGAACTCACTACCGACTCGCCGTACTCGGCGTAGGAGAAGCCGACGCCGACGGGCTGGTCAACGAAAAACACGTTTGCGTGCTCGTTCCACGAGTAGGGATGCCGAGCGGTGCTGTTCGCGCTCGTCACTCTACATGGGCCTTTTGCACGAAGATTCTGTCAAGGGCCTTATCAACGTAGTCGAACATATGCATGCGCACCGAGCTCCATGAAGAGGCCCATGGACGACGACGCGCCGGGTCCTCCGTTCGTCCAGAAGATGACATCGTCCGTGTCGGGGTCGCGGCGGCTCTCGAAGAAGTAGAAGAAGAGGTGGCGCGCCTCGACGTCGATGTAACCCGTGTACGCTCTACGTTACGGGCTGGAGGTGAGTCACATTGTGATAGCCGTTCCTGTGGTTATGAAGCTCGATACCTCACGGTCTCGTCACAGAACCGAGACTCCTTGACGCGCACACTGTGCCGCGGGAAAGCAGGATGCGCGAGGCGCGTGAATGCGTTCGTTGAGAGCGAGGATAGGTCGCCGAGAGGGGTGAATAGCCCGTCGTCGTATTGACTGAAAGTGCTCGCCGCGGCACCACCCCTGAAAATGGTCTGGTCGGCGCTCACTGCCCCGAGGGCACAGGCGAAAGATGCGAGTGTGCTAGCAAGAGCGGTGAATGTGAACATTGTCCAGATGAGCGCAGAATGAAGGCTTGGTACGAGGCGACCTGCAGACGACTGAACTGGGGAGCAACGAGCCCTCGACGATACGACTCGCGAAGGCGGATAAGGTATATCAAGACCATGGGAAGCAGACGCATGGCTGCATGGACGATATTGGAGCGTGGGAGGGTGGCGGAGGCATAGGTGAGCCGCAGGATCCTTCCCGTGTTTACATGGCGTGCTATTAGTAGTGGGTGTCAAATTCTGGCATTGTGTATGGCAAAGCATGCGAATCTTTCTCTGTCACTGAGGTGTGGCAAACGTTCGAACGACAACACTTACCTATCTGGGTGGTGAGAGCGATCAACTCAGCGGCAGTCGCCGTCGCATATGTATAGCCACATGGCTCGGCGGTGCCACCATCTACCCAAAACTGCAAGGTATGTGGCCGTGATTTCGTGCAGCACATAGACCGCTATTCTGTCCGTTGTCATATCCCTAACCTGGATGTGAACGGCGCACAAACGCCCCGGGTTTCAGCGCCGTACTCGCTGACGGGCGTTTCTGCGCGTATCATATTACTCAACCCCGCTAACTCTTCCAGCCTCAACGAAGACGCGATCCGCTTACACGATATCCTGAGATTTCCGGTCGACTAGACCCTCATACCGCACCCACAGTTGATCCGTGATCTGCAATTAAGGGGACTAGATGGCGTACAATCACCTCGCGGGACCCGATCCCGAGCTCGCGCCGCTCCTTGCAGACTGGCCGCCCGTCTCGGAGGCGTTCATGAATGACGTCGTGAAGGTCAGAGGATACCTCAACACAGGGTACCTCGCGCATACACGCCGCATGCTCAAGCCGAAGCTTCCTCCGGGTGCGTGCTTCTGGCCTTGGAGACACGGGTTTTGGCTATCTGTGTATATTCATTGAGGCATGTACTAGATGGTGCGATCCTCGCGCAGGATCATCAAGTTCCGGTCGCAGGGGGAGCAATTCCTGTTAGGTGTTATTGGCCCGCTACACCAGCAGGAGAACCGGGAAACAGCTATCCACTCCTCGTCTGGTTCCACGGTGGAGGTGCGTAGTCGCCCCGGGCCGCTGTGAAGTGATCGACCACCACATGCTGATCGGGGGTTATTTATGGCAGGGTATGTATACCACAGCGTTGAGACGGACGACTACCCACTCCGTATCCTCGCGCACGCACTCCAGCTCGCCATTGTGAATGTCGGATATCGTCTCGCCCCGGAGAACCCATGGCCTATCCCTCTCGATGACGCCCACGCAGCGGTCAAGTGGGTAAGTTCCACGCGTTTACGGTAGTTTCTTCCAGAGAAGCTCAACCTTTTTGTGGGCAGGCAGCGGGCAACCCAGCAACCGCGCATGCCGACCTTGCGAAGGGTTTTCTCCTCGCGGGGTCATCCGCTGGCGCGCATCTGGCGGGGGCGGTCGCGCACCGCATCCAGAACGATTCGTTCTTTGACAGCCATCCGAGGCCGACGGGTCTCTTCCTGCAGATCCCTACGATGGTCCACGGAGACGCGGTGCCGGAGGAGTGAGTACCACCATCCTGCTGCTTACGAGTATGGCGTGTCGTGAGATGTACTTAGATGTCGGTAGGTACAAAGCGAACTTCACGTCCATGGAGCAAAACAAGGACGCGCCCATGCTCACGACCAAGCTGCTTTATTCGTTCTATCGTACGCTCTGCCAGCCTCACTTCGGCAGAATACGGAGTGGACTGACTGTGGCCCGGGGGTTGCATACCCAGGACACACTAAAGCATCCCCGTCCGACCCCGAGTTCTCGCCGCTCCTCTACCCGCTCGACTCGTTCAAGAAACTGCCTCCAGTGTACATGCAGGTGTGCGGCCTCGACCCTGTTCGGGACACGGGCCTGGCGTACTACGACAAACTCAAGGCCGCCGGCGTGCCTACGAAGCTCGATACGTGAGTTCTGATCACCGCATTTCAACCCAGGGGGAGGAGCTAATGTAGGAGCGACGCAGGTACCCGGGCGCACCGCACGGCTTTCATATGGTGTTCCCGGAGACGCAGGCGGCGAAGAAGCTGGATGTGGACCTGCGGGCTGGTATCCGGTGGCTTCTGTCCGGGCCCACAAGCACATCGGGCGAGGCAGATTGAGATGCGCCTCGCGAGGGGCTCGCCGCGACGTGATAGTGTCTCGGATTGAGTTTGTTACTGAGTAATATGCTAGGAGACTAGTGGCAGATGGTGGAAGCTGGTGGTGTACTGAACCTGATAGACATGTCGTGCTGCGACATATATCGTAGAGCGACCAGTGGCAGGCCTTATGGACGTATGTTCCTGGGAGTTTGCGTACGAATGGTTGTGGTGGTGCACTGCACGGCCACCTCCACACCGGGTTTGTGGCGCTGTCGCTTATGAGGCGAAGCGAAGGTTGTGATGTTCATTTCCGGCAACTGCGATAACACCGCACCTTCGACGCTGACTCTTGTCCGGAGCACTACTGTAGTCATTCGGGATCCAAGATGAGGAGGCGAATATGCATTAACGCTCGAGGTTCGAAGTATCGCAAGACACGGGTACTAGAGGACAATAAAGTCGTGGACTTGCTCCCAGCCTCACCGTGCAGCCCGGGTCGTCCGCCGTTTGTACGCGAATTGCCTAGTCCTGGTGTCGGATACCAAGTTCATACGTAGAAGGATTTCTCGAACGGTAACTCGCGCATGTCGTTGCGCAAAAGGATCTTCTTGTCTTAACGGCGGTCATCGAGCAGTGCGACTCGAACATGCCACACGCACCTGCCCCCCATCAAAACAAAGCTGCTATCTCCTCGTGCGGTCCAAACATAGGACGATCGGTCGCCAGCGTCGCACTGCAATTTCGAAGCCTGCAGCGGACGCACGCCGCGCGGAACGTTCGGCGACGTTCCAACTTAGTAAGTGCGCGCGGACGCCATCAAACTCCTGACGGGAGTGCTCGGAAAGCGCGGCGGCATGGGCTCGGAAGACCGGGAGAGGGAGAAAGCCCGGAGCGCCTAGACTATGACATTCCGGATGACGTTCGTCGCGCAGGGCGCGTCGGGAGGCGCGACGCGCGCGCGCGCGAAGGCGGTTGCGCGAGGGTTGTGTGTAGATGCGCTTGAAAGCGAATGTATTGCTGTATGAGCGCACAAACATGCGCGTTGAGAGCGGAACTTGGTGCTGGGGCGTGTGGGGGGCAGCGAAGACCGAGGAAGACGCGAGCGACGGCGGAGAGGCCGACGCGGTCGACGTCGGACAGAGGACGGACGACGGGCGCCTAGGCGCGGCACCGTCAGGCGCATTTGAACGGAGAGCGGCAGCCTTTTCTTGCCGTCCATCCCTCCCCCCTCCTCCTCCGAGACCCCTCCAGTTCGCCCCACGCGACCCCTCCTCTCCCCTTCCTCCTCCCTCACGACCTCTCACGTCGGCAGCGACCCCTCGGCGCCCCATTACGAGCGCGTACGGCCGTCCGCCACCACCAGCTTACTAGCAGCCACCGGTACCACCATCCGCCTGCTCCCCCTGTATCAACCTCCCGCCCGCACACGGTGACAGAGAGTTCACTCGCTGCGGTACTGCCATTCTGTTGTTGTGTATCTATCCCTGCCGCCCGCGCGCACGACGTCATATAAGCGTACACCCACGCCCACACACAATCCGGACCACGCGAACACTTCTCGCTTCCGACGCGACATACGCGCCCAGACCGACACCGACTGACGATTCGCATTGCGACTGACGAGATGGGGAACTCAGTGGAGGACTGGAAGCGCGAGCCGACGACCGCGAGCGCGCTGTTCGGGATCGAGCTGCCCTACCGCCCGCCGAAGAACCCCGTCGGCGCGTTCCTCTGGCGGCAGCGCTTCTGGATCGAAACCACCTCGGGCTTGTCTCTCCTCGAACCATGGGAGAAGATCCTCATCCGTGAGTGTCTGCTTATGTCTCGCATCCCCTTCCCACTTTCCTCCGTTCGTGATATCATCCTTGCGGACGCGCGCACTTCTCCCGCTCTCCCACACCCTTCCGTTCCACCCACGTTCCAACCGTTCGGAAGAATGCGCTACTGACACCGCGCGCGTTCCGCACACCGTAGTGGCCATCTTCTACCTCCTCATCACTCTCGTCTTCACCGGGCTGTACAAGTTCGTGCCGCAGCAGCTCCCGCTCCTCCACCGCCGGCTCGTCTACTACTTCTTCGGGAACGACGAGTCGGCCGCGGCCGCGGTGTCCGTGCGCCACCTCGTCGCGGACTGGGTCCGGCACAACGTCTCCGCCGGCCCGCGATGAGGTGCGCGCGGACAGGGACAGAGGGAGAGAGAGAGAGAGAGGAGGAAGATGAGAAGACGAACGCGAAGAAAGGGAGAGAGGAGAAGAGAGGTCGTCGCGGGTTTTGGGTTCGCTTTGCCATCACTAGCTTTGGGTTTGGATTGCACGTACATTGTGAGTATCCTTTCCCAGTCTCGCGCTCCCGCCTCGGGGTGCGGAATGTGGACCGTTGCGGGGTGCTGACCGTCTGCGCCCCTATGGCAGGTACATCACCTCATAATATAGCTGTAATTTTGCTTGAAGATGTGCTTCGCGCACTCGCGCCAGAGACGGTGGACCTCGGCGAGCGTTGGCGCGTCGGAGTCCGGTCTGCGGCTTGCAGGAGCGCGCAGCAACGTCCAAGAGTGGGTTTGTCGCAAGGTGCGTACCCGTTCAGCTAGTGCGCGCGCTGGGGACCGTCGGGATCGAAGGAGCCTACACGGGAAGAAGAGGATCAGGAAGGTGGGGGAATGCACTCACGACTGTAGGCGCGCCACCCCTGCCTATATACCGGAGGTGGAACCACTCCCCGCCAATCGCCCGGGTGCAGTGCCCGGGTGCCAGGCTGGTGCCACAACACCCCCGAATGGGCCGAATTTCAAGCGCCTACCCGCGCTTCCGCATCATCCTTGGTGCTGCGAGTCTGCGACTGGCAATCAAGCGTAGTGGCTTACGCGTCGTCGCTCGATTGCTTCGGTTCTTGGGATGCCTGAGCTAGTGTGGTTTCGCCGATTCCAGGAGGACCGCGATGCTCGGAGCCGCAGCAAGTAGAGGGGTATCAACCCCTACGGTGCGTACAAGGTCGGGTGTAAGCCCCGCTTGTGGAGATCGGAAGACAGGAGCAAAAATGGACGATGTCGATTATGTATGTGGACGAGGTCCGAGAGAGATCTCGGACCGAGCTGGAAGCTTGAAGGCAATGGCGCGTAAGTATGCGATCCTCGGTCCGTAGGCGGAGTCGGTCTTACGCCAAGAGGAGTGTGCCTGCGTCTTCCGGACGATTGCATGAAGGCGCGGGCGCAAAGGACGGACCGAGGGCGAGCGCGCGCCGATATTGCGCACTGGCACTGGACGGGACGAGCCCGGAGTGTCGGAGGAGGTACTTGTAAGTGGAGCGAGTCAGCACGCGTACGATGTTGGTGGGCGTTATGCAAGGTGAGGCTCCCCGACTGGCCGAGATACTCACATAGGATGATAGCGTGCTCGCGCGTATACGCAGTCCAGACACCCATCCGACTTTCGGACCGCGAGCAATGGAGGCGCAGGCGTCGGAGTGGCATACCCACTCACCCCTGAATCTAAAATCACAAATACCGGAAGACGTAGAGGTGAACGGGCAGGCCTCCGACTGCATCGACGCACCGAGTTCACGTCAGGACACTATCGAACGGGGATCAACGCCTTATGTTAACTGTGGATCGTCGCTGGAGACACTTACCGGCAGCTGCGGACACCCTGGGCCTGTGCGGCGCGTTGCAAATCGCCCCCCGAAACGTGTCCATGGTCGGCCGGGTGGGGCGCGAGCCTGCTGGATGCTGTTCCATGTACGACAGTTTGGCGCGGGGATGTCGAGCGTCCAGGAGGGGTTTGTTATTGCAAGGCAAGGAGGACGACATTGCGACTTCCAGGCAGGTCCGCCAGCAGGCAACTTCGGTGCATTACTGTCGTCGAAAGTCGTCTAGGGAGTGTATACCTGATCGAATGGGAGTCTGAATGCAGTGAACCTTTGAAGGATCTCGCTCGGTCAGGCCGCCGGATATAAGCAATATAAGGTGTGTCGGCGCTGACATTTTGTCCAGACCGCCGGATGAACGGCGGAGCACGTCTCCGTGCTCGGACGTGCCGCAGGAACGCGTAGCCCCAGGCTGTGGGCAGTTTGATACGTGATGGCGCTTTGAGTGGCTTTGCGGGCTCCTGCGCGCGTCCAAGTTTGCAATCACGGTCCTGGCTACGTCGTGGCATACAGCAGATCGATTCTGAAGCAACTGCAGGTGTGTTCAAGGCGGCGCTGTCCTGCAAGAGCTTTGGAATTTGAGCGAGATAAGAGGGCGTCGAAGGCTTGGCAGGCGGATGATCGAGTGCGGGGTAAGTAGAGCGCAGCAGGCAGAACAGAAAAGCCGACAGCACTCCCGAATGGTGGTCGCGCAGAGGGTGCTGTACAGTCGTGGACTCGTAACTTGTGTTACGCGCCCGCCCGCCGCAGGTCCGCAGACAAACGGTGCACGGTGGCAGGATGTCGATGTTGTGTGAAGGCAACAGCAGTGGGCGCGGTCTGTACTTACGCGAAGATCTAGGACGCGAATGCTGTAGCCGGGGCGGGTGGGGCGCCTGGCGTGCGCGGTGGTGGTGTCACCCCGCGCCTTCTTTGCCTGATTTTTATTTAATCCCGCCCCCTTCTCGCCCTGCCCGCTTCCCTTTGCCCTAGCGCCCTCACGCCCGTCTCTCCCGCACCCTAGCAACCGCGTCCTCCTCCTCTCTTTTCGCGTCCTCTAGCTCTCTGCTGTTCCCTAGCATCGTGTAGACGGAGTACTCCAGCCACTTCGACGACCATCCTACTCCCACGAATTCACAACACCATCTGACGACCATGCCGCCCTCAACCGTGTCTGACCCCGCGTACTACACCTCCGCCATGTCCTACCACGAGTGGAAGCGCGAGGCGTCGATTCCTCAGATCCTCTTCGGCCTCTACCTCCCGTACCGCAAGCCCGAGTCCCCCGTGGCGCGCTTCCTCTGGCGGCGACGTGTCTGGGTCGAGGTCACCTTCGCCCTGTCCATGCTGGAGCCTTGGGAGCGGTTCCTCGTCAGTGAGTAGCACATATGCCGCCCGTAGGCCTGCCCTAAAGCCTGACTATGCGCCCTCCGTGCAGTGTTCGTGATGTACGCGACCATCCTCCTGCTCGCGGCCGCGAGCGTCCTCTACCTCCCGCAGTACCTCTCCTTCCTCTACAGCCGCGCGTCGTACTACCTCTTCGGGAGCGACGCTGTAGCCATCGACTCGCTCGGGCGCCTTAAGGACGCTGCGAGCTGGGGCCTGAACGCGTCCATCGCGAACGTCAACTCCCTCGGCTCGACGCTCGTCAGCCTTGGCCGGAGCTCGGCCACCGAGCTCTGAGCTTGAGCTCAATGTCCTTGCGGGGCTGTGATGTTTCGGGATCCTCTCTTACGAGAAGTAGGCGACCTGGGTGGACGGGGCGCGTGGGCGGGCGCGTGTGTACTCTGGGCTCGGGTTTGATTGAGGCTTGGGCTTGGGGCCACGGTTTGGGCATTCGGTACGTCCGCGCGTTCCGTCATATCGTCTGTGAGGTGCGTATACTGACGTACTTCTTGACCGACGCACAGATATACGCTATATCCTGTTAAGATTCTTTGTAGATGCTACCGCCGTATACCCCGCGTGCGCCGTGCCCGCGACGTGCCGCCGCGCTGGTCGTAAATCATTATTTTGGTGAAGATCATATGTGTGTGTGCGAGGCGCTTTTCGGCTGCTGCGTGGTGGGAGATACCCCGTTTCATGTGCAACTGTTGCTGTGAGATTCGTGCGCATGCACAGCATTTTGTCGGGGTGCTGACAGCGGGCGCGGATCGGTGTAGGATGGGCATTTGCTGCCTTCGCAGGATGTCGTGCTCTTCTGCAGTATTGGTCTCGTGTACATCTGCACCAGTTTGGGCGGCTTTACCTGTTGGCATGGTCCATGCGCGCGCAGTCTACCAGATTCCGGCAGGAGTTTTCACCGATTTACCCTTCCAGGACCGGGTTTCCCATGAGGATAGGCCTCTTTTGATACGCCTGTTTGACCTTGAATCTGACCGTCGAGGATCAGCGGTAGTGCTATAGCGAGACGACACTGACATTGCGTACGCACTGGAACATATCTCACGTGTACGGACGTCAACGCTGGCCCGATGCACCTCCACACGGCTGTGACCGTCCTAGGGACATTGCTTGCCCTTATCGCATATGCGGGGGCACAGCACGACCTTGCAAGCGTCGAGCCAGGGAGCCAGGCCGCCTTACAGCTACCCGGCGACCCTCGTGCAGGAGTACCGACGTTCAACTCGTACGACTCGGGGTTTGCGCTGCTCACGCCCCTCGGGGACCTCGACGCGCTCTCGGAGACGACGTTCACGCGCCTGGGACACCCGGCGTTCCCAAAGCACAGCGTGCGCGTGAAGCGGTCGCGCTTCTGCGACGAGCAGGTGCGGTGAGTGTCAGCCTGGTTCCCCTACGATGTCGCGGTGGCATCTGGCCGAGCTCGAGGCGTATTGATGCATGGTGCGGTAGGGCGTATACGGGGTACATCGACGTCACGGGCGCGCGCCATATCTTCTTCTATTTCTTCGAGAGCAGGCGCGATCCCGACGCGGACGATGTTGTATTTTGGACGAACGGCGGGCCTGGGGGGACGTCCTCTATGGGGCTGTTCGCTGAGCTAGGTAAGTGATTGTGCGCCTGTCCAGGCATCGGGGTTCGTGGGCCCAGTTCGCTGAGGCTGATGGTCGGCGGTCGATGTAGGTCCGTGCCGGGTGTCGAGCGCGAACAGTACGGAACGGAATCCGTGGTCGTGGAATGAGCACGCGAACGTCTTCTTTGTTGACCAGCCTGTTGGCGTTGGGTTCTCGTACGCGGAGTACGGGGAGGCGGTGGTACGTCGTCGAAACCACCCCGTGCGACCGTTGCGAATGCGATTCAACCTTGACGCGGTCGGCTTGCTTTCTTGCCTTTGACTAGCGAACCACGAAGGAGGCGGCGGACGACATCGCGGTGTTCATCGCGATATTCTTTGAGCATTTTACGAAACTTAAGAGTCGTGGGCTGCACTTGGCCGGCGAGTCGTACGGGGTAAGCATCGCGCGCGAGAGTTCACCCTGTTTGGTACGCGGCCATGCTGAAGAGTTGTGCAGGGCCGTTACGTCCCTGCGTTCGCGTCCGCGATATACGACCGGAGCGAAGAGCTCGTGAAGGCGGGCGTGACGCCTATCAATCTGACTTCTGTGATGATAGGTGAGTACTTGATTTGTGGTCTGTGACTTCCTTCAGAGCTGTAGGAAGACATGGGTGGGTTTCGGCGCTGACGAACGGCGCATAGGCAATGGATGCACGGACTTTATGACGATGTTTCCGTCGTACTACGACGCTCAGTGCGCGGACCCTACCTTCCCGCCTATCGCCGACATCGCGTACGTTTCACTCTCTTACGAGTTTGAGTGGTAGTTTGAGAATGACTAACCGGTCTTCTGACAGCTCCTGTGTGCGCATGAAGCAGGAGGTAAGTCGAGATGTGTCGCGCGTCTGACATCGCGGACGGTGTTGACCCTGAGGGGTGACGAACAGATCCCAAGATGCGAGAAGCGTCGAGAAGCGTCTCAAGGCGTCCTGCGTCGATATATTCGACGCGATCGACTGCAAGGCGGCGACGGAGTTCTGCTTCGCGGTGACGAGTGGATACTTCTTCAGTAAGCTGCAGGGCGTCGGTCCTTTGAGTATATGCGCGGCTCACGTCTTGCACTCTGATAGACCCTGACCGAAATACGTATGATCGTTCGCGGCCTTGGTACGTCTCAGACTGCTTCATGAATCTAGATGCGTGCGGTAGGATGTTGATCACGACTACTCGTATAGCACGGGCATGAAGGACATGGAGGACTGTTATCCTATCGTAGGGTACGTTCCGACTCCGCCCTATCCCTGCTATACCACCTACCCAACCATCAAAAGAGACCTTCAGAAGTTCCTCAGCAGCAACGAGACGCAAGAGCTGCTCGGGGTCGACCCCGCCAAACGCGGGCCGTTCACGTACATCTCGCGCCCGGTGTACGACGCGTTCCAGGAGACGCTCGACTGGTACGCGTGGCCTGCGAATCTGTACCTTGCGGCACTCCTTGAGCGCGGTGTGCGTGCTCTCGTGTATGTCGGTGCGGCGGACTATATTTGCAACTGGGTACGCTTGCGGTCCAGTGTGCTGTGACTCGGGGCATATGCTGATTTGCTGCGTTGGGTAGATTGGAAACGAGAAGATGACGCTCGGGCTGGAGTGGACGCGCCAGGGCGAGTACCGCGAGAAGCCGCTCGTGCCGTGGCTCGTGAAGGGAGACATTGCTGGCTCGACGAGGAGCGGTGGGGGCTTGACGTTTGCGATTATAACGGGGGCGGGGCATCTGGTAAGTGTATAGCGGCTGAGGTTTGATGCGTGTTGATCATGCCCCATGCTCTTCCATAGGCTCCGTATGACCGACCCGTCGAGTCGCTAGAACTCGCGAACAGGTGGCTTGCAGGCGTCCCGTTGTGAACTCGTGAGGAGAAATCGGCACTGGTCCCAGTGCGGAACGGTACATCCCCCACTGCTCTTGCGGAGAGATATCTTGTGTCTTTGTATTACGGTGGCCTGGGTGTTGAAGGTGTTGTACTGTACATGTATGGTTATCTGCACTTGTGCGTACTGTTAGTAGTGAGTACTCAGTTGTAAAGTTGGTGGCGACCGTTCGAAGCGCCGGAGAAAGGCGCCAGCATGACCCGTTCGGGCATGGTCTTTACTCTACCATCATGTCGCTGAGGTCTGCATGCCAGTCCTGCCGCAGCTGCGCACGGTGACTCATGCGTGGACCGCGTCCTATCCCGCAGCACTACGGTACCGAACCTCATCCAAGTTTCCCTTGTCTCCATATCGCAGCATACAGGGTCTAAGTAGGAGAGACATCCGCTCCGACTTTGCCTTGAAAGCCGCAACATGAGCTATCAATATGTCGTCACCCTGGGGTTCGTTCTGGCGTTCTGGGCCATTTTGTCCGCAGCCCAAGTCCATGAACGGCGATATGGCCCTGCGTACGGACACTTGCTTTCGGTACAGGATATCGGCATAGCGGATGCAATCGGATATGCGGCCTACGACGCAGGGCTATTCACGCCGCTAGAAGACCTCGGGACGCTATCTTTGTCCGAGTACACTAGGCTGGCTCATCCTGCGTTCCCCCGTCATAGCGTACGCATCAAGCAGTCGCATTTCTGTGACGGAAGCGCCGAGTGAGCTTTTCGTTCCGCTGCGCTGGTCGTCTCTCAGTTCTGACATCGAGCTTGGCCGACGTTTGCAGGGCATACACGGGATACATCGACGTGGAGGCTCGTCACTTGTTCTTCTACTTCTTTGAGAGCAGAAGAGATCCCGACTCCGACGATGTTATCTTTTGGACTAATGGCGGGCCCGGCTCATCATCTGCGTATGGCCTTCTCATGGAACTTGGTAAGCTCAATCTGGGAATCAACAGGCTGTATGCTGAGTACACGATGCTGTATACTACAGGTCCGTGTAGGGTTACGGGCCCAAACACCACCGAGCCATTCAAGTACTCCTGGAACGAAAACGCGAATATATTCTTCATTGACCAGCCGGTCGGCGTGGGATTCTCGTACGCGGAGTATGGGGAACACGTGGTGAGTACACTGGCACGAGTAGTCCCTAGATTACTTTTCTGATATTCGGAAGCGAACAGGACAACACCATAGACGCGGCCAAGGACATTGCCGCCTTCGTTGTCATGTTCTTCGAGCACTTCACGAAGTTCAAGGGAAGGGCTTTGCACCTTGCCGGTGAATCCTATGCGGTACGCGTATCCCACATCCAGTCTTCGTCTGCAGTGCTTGATTCACGTCCGGAAAATCCTAGGGTAGATACCTCCCCGTCTTTGCCTCTGCAATATATGACCAGAATGCCGCACTTGTCGAGGCAGGCATCACCCCGGTCAATCTTTCGTCTGTCATGATAGGTACGCTGGCTCACATTGGGATTTGTCTCTGGTTGTATACTCATACATTGTGTGATGTGGCTCAGGAAATGGGGGCACGGAATGGACGACCCTATTTTCTTCTTGGTATGACGCACGCTGCGCGGATCCGATTTTCCCTCCAGTGGACGATATAGCGTCAGTCGGAGTTGTTGAACCGTATCCGTGCAGTACTGCTGACACGCTTTGTAGAACCTGCGTCTACCTGAAGCAGCTGGTAAGTTTTGGGACTTGGTCCCGCCCCCGCCAAGTGTCGCATCGTCTCGTCGTGTACTAATCCACATGTCAGGTTCCGCGATGCATTAAGCGCGTGAAGGAGTCATGCATTGATACACTGGATCGAATCGACTGCGCGGCTGCCTCGGCGTTCTGCTGGGAAGGACTTGGAGGTGTCGACCTCGGTAAGTCTGGAGTTGTACGTCCTGCAGGACCGCAGTGACTCAGGATTCTTCAGGTGATAACCCCACACGTAACCCGTACGATCGAGCACGTCCATGGTGCTCTCATCCCCTCACATCAGTTTTAGCGGTTTTTGACTGACCCCATTGTCTAGTGTGGGCATATCTCAGTTTGAATGCTACCCCGAGATTGCGTGAGCGATGAGCCCCTCCCTCACCTGTAGGCCCACCTCCTTACACCAATCTCCCTGCAATTAGGTATATCGAGAGCTACCTCAGTCGTCCGGACGTCCAAGACTTGATCGGGGTCGACCCTGCAGTTCGAGGGCACTTCAACTCCACTTCGTCTCGCGTCAACCTGGCGTTTATCACCGGCCTGGACTTGTACAACTACCGCGCCGACCACTATCTCGCCGCCCTGCTTGAAAGGGGGGTGCGCGTGTTGATATACGTCGGCTCGAACGATTGGGTGTCTAATTGGGTGAGTATCCACCACTCGTGGATTCGCTCGTGACTCATTGCCCTCTATACGTGCAGATTGGGATCGAGAGGATGACTATGAACTTGGAGTGGACGAGGAATGGCGCATACAGGACGCAGCCTCTAAGGGAGTGGTTTGTCGATGGGCAGGCGGCGGGTGTGACCAGGAGCGGTGGAGGGTTGACCTATGCAACTGTCGTCGACGCCGGGCACTTGGTGTGTCGAGCAACCTGTGCTTCTGATGCCCTGCTTACCTTCGTCCCCACAATAGGCACCGTATGATCAGCCTGAACGCTCTCTGGCACTGGTTCAGCGGTGGCTGGCTAAGGAGAAGTTGTGAGGTGAGTGCTTCCTGCGCCCGGTGATCAGGCGTAATATTCATCTTGATCTATCAAGCCCTTTGAGTACTTGTAGCTCCTGTATCTTGCTGTTGTGTCCTTCCTGCCGTGCACGAGGCATGAGCGCTGTAAGGAACTTCTCTGTTCTCCCTGATCATCAGCGGTCGACGCCCTCGGACTATGGGCGGTGATGTCAGGTGCGCTAGGAGAAGGTATACCAGTTGTTCTAATTGTTCTTGAGCGCTCAGCTTGTATCCATCGACGCGTCTGAACTTCTTCTAGTGGCGCGCATGCTCTTCAGGAGTGCGGGGACCGCTGATATGAGACATGAGCGGCTCGAGACAGTATATATGCGTCGTCTAATCCCTGCCCTATATCCACATCCAAAACCTTCCACCCTCCACTGCGACTCGACATGAAGACGATCACTGTGGATGACAAGGGCACCGCACTATCATATCTTGATAGTACTTGGGGTTCCCGAGCTTAGCGCCACTGAGAACGACTACATCACCGTATTCGCTCTGCACGGTACTGCATTCACCAGTGGTAAGTCCGGAGCTTCGATGTTACACGATACATAACGCTCACCCGATTATACATAGCGGTATATGAGAAGGTCATATCCCTTGCAGGCGATCATGGAATCCGCTTTGTAGCTATCAACCGCCGCGACTACCCTGGATCGACGCCGTTGGCTACTGAAGACACCAGTACCTTGACATCCGGGAGCGACGAACAGAAAGCTGCATTCCTCAGGGATAGAGGGATCGAGACTGCCACCTTCATCGACAGGTTCGTCCAGCAGTTCGGAGTGCCGCCGATCTCTCGCGATGGGAAGAGTGGTGGGTTCGCCCTCCTTGGGTGGTC
Source organism: Trametes polyzona (assembly GCA_022606195.1). Classification (NCBI taxonomy): domain Eukaryota; kingdom Fungi; phylum Basidiomycota; class Agaricomycetes; order Polyporales; family Polyporaceae; genus Trametes; species Trametes polyzona. The sequence continues at coordinate 2,100,228 of JABYQF010000005.1, forward strand.
CTTGGGCAACGTCGCTGCTCTGTCTGCAGTGACGAACATCGACGCTCTTCCTGACGATGCAAGGCAGCGTTGGGCGGCCGGTATGCGGGCCCTGATTCTTCACGGTAGGTTGTCCTCATCCACTAGTGAGGTTAGCCTCTGGCTCAAAGGAGACATGTATGCGTCACAGAACCACCGACAGTGGCCATCGGGACTCCCCTCCCGCCCAAGGTTTGGTCTCCTCAGATTGACCAAAGCATCCCGGCCGAGCATCGCGACGCGTTCTTCGCACAATGGGTCACGTCCTACTTCAAGCACGCCGACCTCTCGACGCGCGACCTCGATGCCATCTCCTACATCCTCCCCGCGACGTTCCGTGCACCCTCTATCTATAGCATGAGCGACGCTCAGCTTGAGAAGATATTGTACTTGCTGCCCGCGTCTGGAACAGACATGCTGTTCATGGTATTCTGCGCCGCCGCGGCGAACGCGAGCTACAAGAAGGCGTGTTTCGATCCGGAGGTCCGAAGGCTCCTTACGAAGTTGAGGGTGTCCGCGATAACAGGTGACGCTACCTGCGCGTTCTCACTATCGGCGTACTGGGCTATGGAGGCCGACGATGAGGCTCATGGGGGAGGTATGATCGGATTCAGGGTGATAGAAGGAGTGAACCACTTCGTGAGTCTCTTCGTCGACAGCGCGGAAAGCGGGTTCCTGACATGCGGATATACTCTAGGTACATTGGGATGAGCCTGAGTTGACCTTGAGGGTATTCAGAGAATTGCTCTAGGACCTGGCGTTATCGTCGCCATCAATGAAAGCGATAGTCGCACTTTTAGTAACACCAATGCTGATCGTCCTCGATGCTGAGATTCGCTTCTTGGCCGAGGTCCGAGGGTCGATAACGCTGACTGCCTGCGGAACAGTTCTTAGAGCGCCGAAGTGGTATACGGACATTCTGGGCAAGTGAGCAGCTATGGTACGCTATGGGTGATACTGCACGCGGCACATGAGGTTCGCGAAGGCGAGCACTTGCAATCAACATGCGCAAGCCGATGCCCATGATCTCACAGCTCTGCATGCCAGTTAGGGCAGACATTACCCTAGATCCGTGACGCGCACTATACAACAAGGAACTGTCAATCACCCGCCAAGTCTTAGGCTCGCTATCCGGCTCCTGCTGGCATGCAACTCGCAAGGCGTCCGTATAAGGACATTTCGTAACTGTCCCCGACCACCCATGAGGCTGCGTCCAAGCCGAGAAGGCCACCTGTGTCTGAGGTGAGTAGTCATCTTACGACACTCCGTGGGCGGGTGTGAGACAGCGGGAGGAACACCGCGAGCCTCTTGACCTAATGATGACCAGACGCCCGTCGATTGCGGATATAAACCCGCGTCCTCCGGAAGCGCCTCCTGTCCAACACCTGTTTCGTCCCCGATGCAGTCCTCGCTATACAAAGACGCGGTCGTCCAGCGCGGGCACACGTATAGGTACTACTGGTCTCCCCCAGCGCCCGGGAAGCCTACCCTGCTCTTCGTACATGGATTCCCGTCGACGGCCGCAGACTGGAGAAAGCAGGTGGCGTTCTTCCAACCCTTGGGATACGGCATCCTCGCCCCAGACCTCCTTGGGGCGGGAGGCACTGCGAAGCCTATGGATGCGCGGGAGTTCCGGATGAACGCCATGGCGCGCGATGTCGTGGACTTGCTTGACGCCGAGAACCTCGACAAGGTGATTGGCCTCTCGCACGACTGGTGAGTCCGCGATCTCCGTTCGCACCGTACCCCAAGGGAGCTTATATTGTACTAAAGGGGCTCGCCGCTCTTGTCCCGACTTGCCGTGTTGTTCCCTGAGAGGTTCATCGCGTATGTCTGGTTCGCGGTTGCGTTCTTGCCGCCCGTCGCCGCCCCGTTCAGCTTGGAGGCCACGATGGCTCGGTTCAAGGGTCTACTGGGATACGAAACGTATGCGTACTGGCAGTTCTTTCTGAGAGAGGACGCTTCGCGCGTCATACAGGAGCATGTGAGTGAGGTTGGGTACCAGTTCGTGCGCGGAGTTGATGACATACGCGTGCAGGCAGACAGCTTCACCCAGCTACTGTATGCTAACAAGCCGGATGCGTGGCTGAAGCATATGGTGCGCCCGGGGAAGACGGCGGAATGCCTCGAGTGCGACGTCCGGCACGGGCATCCGTCGTATCTCACCGACGAGGTCAGTGCAATACTCATGTGCTGCGGGACGAGCCTCTGTCATTCTCACTGGGCAACATGTCATAGGAGTACGCGGCCGTCCGTGACAGGGTCAAGAACGAGGGCCTCGACTCCGCCTTGAACTGGTACCGAGCGCAAGTTGCGAACGTCAACCTGGAGGACAATGCTCGTGAGTGCGTGCATCTTATCAGAAACGTCCGGGCCCCTGATATGGTCGTCGTGCGGGCTAGAAATCCCGCAGGAGAGGCTGAAGCTCCAGGTCCCGTCGTTCGTCGTCCTGGCAGCCGGAGATCACGTCTGCGTACCAAAGGTGGCACGGGCGGCCATGGAGAAGCATGGCTCGGACGTGGAGTACTTCGAAGTCCAGAGCGGGCATTGGCCGCATCTGGAGCACCCAGAGAGCGTCAATGTGGCGCTCCGCGGCTGGTTGGAGAGCAAAGGTTGGTGATCGCGGTGAGAGTTCGACACAATGTACGTGATGAGCCCGCAGAGACCATGAATGGTATGACACATTGACTCTTATCTTCCTGACCGTTAATGTTGCGGCGGCATCGTCGAGCCGTGCTTCAGTGTTAGCAATGTATTGGATATGTGGAGGTGAAAACTCTACTTGCCTCCCAAAACGCGAGGCATCGCCTCGTTCTTCTTTCCCTACACATACTAGGAGCTGTCGACTCGTACGTATCCGTGAAAGAAGCTGTAACTCGCCTGCACGCTGAATGTGAGTAGGCTCGGAGCGCTTGAGTGCGGGAAAGGCGCTTGTTTGCTACGTGTTGTGGCGGATGCTGCCGAAAGTTGTCCTCGTACTTGATCATGTCGACCACCGCATTCTCGCCTTGCAGCTCAGCCCACTCTGGCACATCGTATGTTGTTCCGGATCTGTCTGGTACCCAGTCCAGAGTCCTGCGGCGGGGTCGGTGATACAATCTCTTCGTCAGCAGCGCTCTGGAGGTGCTTCCCCAGCGTCTGGTAGCGGATTCCTCGCTTCTTTTCCCATTCTCCGCAACTGACCCAAGCGTCGCCTGAGAAGTTTGTTCGTCATGCGGCAGTCTTCTCTAGATTCCTATACAATTATTGCTAATATTAGACCTCTTGGGCGCGGATGTTTGTCGTACAATCGCCGCTCTGCCATCACTGTCGACAAGGTCCAGTCTGAGGCGTTGGCCTGATATACATACGTCCGCCCTGTCGTACCTCTCTACTGTCGGGGTCTTACAGCACGCTCAAGTCTACTATAAGTCTGTGGTGATGTCGGACAGTACCCCTATCCAGCTGGATCTCCAGTCTCTGACGGTCAAGGCTACGGAGTTGCCCTTCGTCTCTATCTTTTTCGGAGCCTGCCTCATCTGTCTGTACTACTTGGGTATCAAGCGTAACAGGCAGGTGTATCCTCCTGGTCCTCGCGCGGTGCCGCTTCTAGGCAACATCCTTGATCTCTCGCCTGAGAACGCTTGGTACAAGCTCACCCGATACAAGGACGTGTATGGTACGCGCTCACCATCTCGGTAACAGGATCCACTTAAGCTAACAAACTCGCAGGAGAACTCGTGTTCTTTCATGGCCTCGGGAACAACGTCTTGGTCCTGAACTCCATGGAAGCCATCCACGATCTGTTTGACAAGCGAGGTGCCATATACTCCGATCGCCCAACTTTCACGGTCGTGAGCGAGCTCATGGGGTTGGGCCAAGTCAGTTCACGATGCCCTGTCGTGATGCCGGTCGCCACGCATGCTCACCTAGGCGCAGAGTATGGCGCTGATGTCGTACACTGACGAGTGGAAGGCCCACCGGCGGCTCGCCCATGTCGCCCTTAGCCCCAATGCTGTGAAGCGATACCACGTCGTTCAAGAGGACCTCGCGGCATTGCTGAGTCAAGCTTTTGTCGACAATCCTGAAGATTTCTTCAGTCAAGTCAGACTGTACGTCCTCAGGCTTCTACTGATCATTTACCTGCTCACTATTACAACAGAACCGCCGCTCGCCTCATTCTATCATTGACATACGGACTCTCCGTTGAGACTGCAGACAGCGAGGTGAGAACGTCACCTCCGTCTTCTGCTATCACCTAACATCGGCGATCCTAGTACATCTGTCAAGCCGAAGACACGATGCGTATCGTCACCAAAGCGACCGTTCCTGGAGCATTCCTGTGTGACCTCATGCCCTGGAGTGAGTATCATGCGCAATTGGTAGTCGAGTGTCGCTCATGCTGAGCATCATTGCAGTGAAGTATCTCCCGTCATGGTTGCCATTCCATAAGGAAGCGCTGCATGGGAGGGAGATGATCGACAGGATGGTCTCCAAACCGTTTGACCTGGTGATGCGCGAGACGGTACGGACGATGCTTATCTCCTCCGCAAATACTGCACTTCTGACGTGCCGTCTAGGAAGCCGGAATTGCCCCGCCGTCGTTCACGCATGACTTGTTGAGCAGTGAGAATGCCCAAAGCGCGAACCTGCGCAACCAGATTAAGTGGGTTGCAGGTTCTATGTACGGAGGTTCGTGTATATCATGTATTCTCTCTTGCAACATTCTTATTCACGGACCTACATGTTCGTTAGCTGGAGGAGAGACAGTGAGGACGATTGCATACTATCTGACGTCTTGCTAACGGTGAATGACGACAGACATACGCGACCGTGCTCACCTGCATCCTCGCCATGGCTCTGCATCCTGAGAAACTGCGGAGGGCACAGGAGGAGCTCGACCGTGTCGTTGGCATGGATCGTATGCCTCGTGTCACAGACCGCACGAACCTACCATACGTCGACGCACTCGTCAAAGAGACGATGCGATGGCATCCGGTGGTGCCCCTGGGTACGCGTGGTATCCTGTATAGAGACTACAATCGCGCTCAGAGCCTTTGTAGGGATCGCGCGGGCCACTTCTTCCGAGGACGCTTACAGGGGGTACAACATCCCGAAAGGCACCATCGTCATGCCCAATGTGTGGTGAGCGTGTCAACATTGAAGGAAATCTTCCCTTCTCTATATCTGACTCCGTACCCACGTCCTCAGGGCCATCGCGTTCTCCCAGCAGGGGCCGTACGACCCGTATGAATTCGTTCCTGAACGTTTCCTCGTCGAGGACAAGGACGCCCGGCCGTTGGATCCTTCTCTCTACGCATTCGGCTTCGCGCGCCGGTACGCACTACTTCTCCCGAGTAGACCGCTTTCACTGACATCTTTCATCAGGATCTGTCCCGGGAGGTACCTCGCGGACAACTCCATCTTCATCCTGATTGCGACCATCCTCGCCATGTTCGATATCGCCCCGCCTGAGGGCGAGGAACTCGTTCCCGCTTTTACGCCTGCTCTAGTCAGGCGAGTTCATTGTGTTTGATGCCGGCGGAGTCGAAGATGCTGATTGACGGACATACGCAGCTATCCGGAGCCATTCAAGTGCAAGATCACTCCCCGTTCCGAAGCTAAGGTCGCACAGATCGCTTCCCGGGCTGCGCAGTCTACCGTGTAGTGCGGCAAGGTCGATGAAGCCGTAGCAGTATGTAGGTGGTGCTATCTGGGCTTGGCAGGTTTGTACAACTACTTGGATATCTTGGTATGGGATCAGCCCTGAATACAGTTAGTGCTCGGTCATGGGTTCCATGCTACTGATGCCGGGATGGCGAGCGTCGCCGCGGGTGATTCCTCCAGCGCCTCGTTCCGTACAATGTGCTTCTATCCCCGGGCCAAGTGACAGATCTTGGCATCGCATGCGCGAGCGTTCGCTGCGCCGGGCTTGTGGTGTCTTCCCAGGTTGTATGTATAGAACGGTTCCTGGTCTATACAAACTCCTGGGCGCGGGTGCTCGCCCGAGCACCCCCGATACTCGGGACGTCCTGGCCCCAACTCAAAACCGTACCAACATCCCTCATCCTCAGACCATGAAGACACCTGACGCTCGCCTGTCCCAGTGAAAACACGCGGCCCTCACGATGTCCGAATATACCCATCACAAGTACGACTCCGGGCTGTCAGGCGTTCTGGAGTCATCAGGCTTCATCCCTCTTGTCATATTGGGGACGTGCCTCGCCGTTGCTTACCTTTGGGGCCTGAGGCAGCGCGGACGGACACTTCCTGGACCCCGGGGCTTGCCCCTCGTAGGAAATATCCTCGACCTCTCGCCTAAGAGCGCGTGGTTCAAGCTCACCAAGTACAAGGTGGAGTATGGTGCGTGTCCGTAGAGCTCCCAGGTGACATGCAAGTCTTGCTAATCTCCTCGAGCCATTGTAGGTGATCTCGTGTTCTTTCATGGCTTGGGGAACAACATCCTGGTCTTGAACTCCCTGGAGGCTATTCACGACCTGTTCTACAAGCGAGGCGCCATCTACTCCGATCGACCAGCCTTCACTGTTGTGGGGGAGCTCATGGGGTTAGGCCAGGTATGTCCCGTTCCCTTCGGTATGACGAGTAGGTGCCGCGTGCTCATGGATGCAGAGCATGGTGTTGCTGCCGTACGGCGACGAGTGGAAAGCTCATCGTCGGCTGGCGCATATTGCGCTGAGCCCCAACGCCGTCAGGCAGTACTACACCGTCCAAGAGGATCTCGCGGCTTCGTTGTGCCAAGCGATTGTAGACGATCCCGAGGACTTCTGCAGTCAGATCAAATTGTGAGCTCGTCTGATGCCGCCTGCGGGACCCTACTCTCACATAGAATCAACTGCAGGACCACCTCTCGTCTCATCCTGTCGTTGACATACGGCCTCTCCGTCAAGACGGTGGACAGCGAGGTGAGGCATGCATTTACACACAGTAGGCGCGTCTGACAAAAGTTGGTCCAGTATATGTCTCACGCCGAAGCTACGCTGAAGATCACGACGAGAGCGACCGCACCTGGAGTATATCTGTGCGACCTTTTGCCATGGAGTGAGTCTCAGTGCATGGTGGTCGAGCATGCAGCAGGACTCATGATCTCTGTTACACAATCGTAGTGAAATACCTCCCTTCTTGGCTTCCGTTCCAGAAAGAGGCCCGGCATGGGAGGATGATGATTGAGGAGATGGTCGCCAAGCCATTCGACCAGGTCGTACGCGAGACGGTTCGGAGGGCACCTTATGCTGTAGACAGGAGCGAACCAACTGATACGTCATGCAGGAAGCTGGAATAGCCCCTCCGTCGTTCACGCACGACCTCTTGAGTAGCGGGAATGCTGAGGATGGGAACTTGCGACATCGTATCAAGTGGGTCGCGGGGTCGATGTATGGAGGTTCGTTTCCACGATACACTGCTTTCCAGAATTGCACGCTCAATCTGTTCGTATTTTAGCTGGGAGCGAGACAGTACGATATCGCGACAGCCATCCTCGTGTTGCCGCGCTGACCTCCCGAACAGACGTATGCGACGGTACTGGCTTGCATCCTAGCTATGGCTTTGCATCCCGAGAAGCTCCGAAAGGCCCAGGAGGAGCTCGATAGAGTGATTGGTGTGGAACGTCTGCCGAGGATCACTGACCGCGTCAACCTTCCGTACGTGGATGCCCTCATCAAAGAGACAATGCGATGGCGTCCTGTGGTACCACTCGGTGAGTGTCATACATCCGTCTCAGCTCCTCAATCTCATCGAATGTACTGAAGGGATCGCGCGCTCCACGGCGACCGAGGACTCGTACGAAGGCTATAGCGTCCCGAAGGGCACGATCGTCATGCCGAACGTCTGGTGAGTCGGAAGACCCGCGTTGTAGTTGGTCTTTTACCTCAACCAACTTCAAACAACATAGGGCGATTGCCCACTCTCCCCATGGGCCGTACGACCCCTACGAGTTTGTTCCAGAGCGTTTCCTGGTTGAAGACGAAGATGCCAGGCCCCTGGACCCGTCACTCTACGCGTTCGGCTTCGCACGGCGGTATGTCTCGCCTTCCTCCGTCGGTCTCGCCATACCCTGAATTCCAATCGTTCGCCACAGGATATGCCCAGGGAAACACCTGGCAGAAAATTCCATCTTCATCCTTGTTGCGACCGTCCTCGCTGCGTTCGACATCGCTCCGCCTGACGGTGAGGAGATGGTAGCCCCCGCGTTTACGACGACCCTCGTTAGGCAAGTCCTGACGTACATACTGGTGTCCGGGCCGATATAGCTGACATACCGCAATGCGGCCTTCGTAGTTTCCCCGAGCCTTTCAGGTGCAAGATCACGCCGCGCTCTGACGCGAGAGTTGCGCAGATCGCCGCGCGGGCCGCGCAGTGCTCGGTGTAATGCGCGACGCGGGACGCACGTGACCGCGACGTTCGTGTTGTTGCACCATCTTCCGCCTGCCGTGTCCTCAGCTGCTCAACGTGCGAGAGGTCTAGTTATTCCGAGAGAGAGCGTATGCAATGGGGGCTGAAAAAAAGTGACCTACCTGAAGTGAGAGCTTGCGTACGCACTTCTCTTCATGTATTCGACAAATTGAAGAACCTGTACACGAGGCGAAGAGCGAAGAGGTAGCGAAGAAGCCAGTCTAACAAAAGCAGCGCATGGCATTTAGGTAAAGGAGTGTTTAGGACATGATGTCAGCTAGACAAGAGCCAAGAGCACAAGCGCCAAGTAGCAATGATACGAGAGGAGCGAGAGCGAAGTTGGGCTTTTGCGGTAGAGCCTGAGGGACCAACACGAGCAGGTCCATTCACGAGTTCTTGACCTCCTTAGGCCGCGCCTCATAGGCAGTCCTATCACCCCCACGAGAAAACCAGTCAGGACTCGTCTTGCGGAGCAGATACGACTGTAACTGTACTGAGGGAAAAGACTAGCGTTAGACTAGCGTTGGAAGAGCATGTCAACGGTCCAGAGTTCGCAGGGACAGGCGAGAGAAATCGAGACGAGAACGTAGAGAACTAGGGAAGCGAGTATAGGGCCATTGGGTTCGTGTCGAGAGCAAAAGTGCGAGCCCGACGAGGATACCGAGTTAGAATATATTTTGAAGTGGCCTCTGGTGCAGACACCGCCGGGTCGAAGGCGTGCGTGACCTCCGAGAATGTGGTACAATCCGAGAGCGTCCCGGAACAAGAGTCGGCCTAGGAGTTGTTTACGACCTCACTCGAAACGCCCCGACTCGGCACGAGAGCACGGCCTAAGACGGAGAGCGTCAAGGGTGTGGAATTAAAGGGCGATACATACCGTACTCATACATACATCCTCGTGACCTAAACCTCTAGGTGACGTACACAGCGTACGCGCCGTCGAACTGAGGACAGAGGACGATTGCCGAACGGATCCGCTGTCCGAGGCCGTAGTGCCTCTGGGTTCAGGGCGCGTCGCCAAAGGCGTCAAGTTCCTTAGCAGCGTACTCGTTGCTAATAGCAGGCCCCTCGACGCCGTCGCCAGGCTCAGTATTAGTACTTACGGCTGTGCGGAGGGACCGGCAACGTCGAGGAGCGAGTTTGGCGGGATGCAGGAGAACTCAAGTCTGGGGCTTGGGCACATCCGGGAGTCAAGCGACCCCTTGATCTAGCTCTATAAATATTGTTCTCCCGTGAATGGACACCTATCGCCACGAAGATTTATGCTCGCTGATGTTGAGTGGCAGGCGCAGAGCACCAGCATTACGCGACTGAATGTAATTCAAGAATGCTCACCATGAGGAGTTATTGCTTACCAATCTCAAGTTACCTTCCTGATCATGATCCATGTAAACGACGTGTCTGTAGACTGCGAAGGCTGATCTCGACCCGTTTTGGTTATCCTGGATGGCCTTCAGGGTGTACAGCTGTTCACGATGTGTTTGCCATATGATGTGAGTCACGCAGGGAGCCGCACGAGTCGCTATGAGGAAGTATAGATAGTCGAAGACAGAGCCAGTGTGAGAAATGGAGAGAACGGCAGGCCAGAGCGGGTCAACGGGTCCGGATGATGGTGGGGCGGAGAGAAGAGAGAGACGTCGGCGTCGTCCGGACGCGCGACGGCCAATCCACGTGCTGATGACGTCGCGCGTCCCTTCCCCCCTGCCTCAGACCGCATCTCCCTGTTTTTCAGCCATTTGTGCACTCGAAGTCAATTGACGCGAATAACCGTACTACGGTATCATAAAATGAATATAGGTTACTCCTGGGTTGTATTCTTATTCCCGGACGCGTTCCCTATCAGCCTACTGGTGATCATACACACGGAATGGGTGCATCTCCTTCCGGTACCAGTGAGGCGCTGCCAATTTCTCCACGCCATCGTTTCAGCAGAGCAGGTGGAGCTGTTGTTGAGTTTGACAACGTAAAATCTGTCGACAGGGGTCCCCGAAGCATAGATAGAACCAGGCCGCTGCACTTAACGGAGCGAGTGAACGAGCCACATCGAAGGTTGTAGGGTAGCTTGTAGAATGACAGAAGGAGCGATATCTGAATATAGGAGCCAGATACGGCGCCCGTGTGTGCACGGGGCAAGAGGGTAAAAATCTGGGGCAAAGCCGTAGTTGGCGGACATTTTTATGTGATTCTCGGGATGCGGGTCGTTGAGACAAACCCAAATTTGGGATGGGACCCAATAGATCGAAGCCGCCGCCTACTATTCAGCTCACTATGCAATGCGAGAATAGCGGAGCTGTAGATTTGCGGGAGCAGAGACCAGTGTGGGAATATGGTGATAGAGCGGTACAACGAACAAAAGGCGGTAGCGTGGAGGGGCTGTGGCGGGTAGTAGGTACTTGAGGGGCGGTATCGCGGAGAGAGAAGAGCACGGTTGTGCGCGTGGTCGATGAGCGCGGGAAGTGATGAGAGCGAGGGAAGCCGTGGCCCCTGGTGATGGCATAAGGAGACGGAAGGCGGGGTGAGGGTTGAGCGATGAGGATGAGGAATGGTCCGGAGTATATGGAGTGATGGGTTTTGAGAGAGTGTGTGATCGACGATGCAAGAGCGACGACGAAGGATGGGGGGAGGACATCAGACGTGGGCGGAGACCTGAACGAGCATGGAAGAAGAGGGAGGGTCTTCAAGGCGAGGTACAAGGCGTGAATGAGGCGGTCGATGCCCGCCCGGACCCGCGACGTTTTCTGGTTTTACTTTAAGTACCTGGGTCCTTGCACCGGCGCACATGTCGGATCAAAGACGACCGATCGTTGAACGGTCGTCCCTCCCTCTTGCACCACGTGTTCGTGCAGACCAACGAACCCGGGCTTTGATGATATTGACGGTTATGCTTCGTCAGTATGACCCATGACGATTGCGGCTAGTTCGACAGGTAGTCGGAGTGCCTGCACAGCCGGCTTGCTGGCGACTTCGCCGCCCCCGAGCCAGTGTGCAGTTTGTGGACTGCCCGCATGTGGGCGTACCACGCCCTTTTGTTTTGCATGTGCTTCGTGCAACCGTCCCAGCCGCATGTGAATGGAATGCCCGGAACGAAGCTCCGTCTTGTATGTGAACCTCGGGAACAGGATGTATCGGATTCCTCTTCGTTGTGAAGAGCGGTTCATAGCAGCTCGTTTGCGGCCGTGTTGTTCCTGCGCTGGATCAGAAACGCCGCAAGATCCCTTCTCGAGCACCCTGCCTCTATGTCAAAAAGTGTAATGAGAAGAGGTCTGGCGAGGACATACAAGGGGGACCCCATGATAGAGGTGAGCCATGGCATTCTACTGGGTTTTATTGGACGCGGGAGGTTGCATAAGGTGGCTTCCCATGGAGACTAGACACACCGCGAGAGAGGGTCCCGGTGGCAGCTCCCTGGGGCTCGAGCTTGCTGTAGGCATGTGGTTTGGTCGAGTATAGTTTTCTAGGAAGCAATACTGCTTCTTATATACGAGTTTTGGAGGTGATAATCAGTTTTGTGTTCCGATTCACCCCATTATGCGCTCAATGTCCTTGAGACAGGCGAGGCACCGCAGGTGCCACAGACGTCAAAGGCAAAGGTTTACGGTGCACAATCAATGGCCCAAAGCGAGCCCAATTTATGGCAATGATAGATTCATAGTTCATTTCTTGTGCTCGAATGACGATCGACCAACTGTCTAGGCGACTCCGGGGAATCTACTGCATATCGAGTTCTTGACATCTCTCCTCTCCTCGCCAACGCTACCCATAACGCGACTGAATTTGCACGTGTGGGCTCCAATCTTACCGGTTGCACAGACTTAACGCGAACATCAACGGTTTCGGGGATCCCGGCGCGACTCGGATATCGAATCACAGCGTGTGCCCGAGGTAACCTCCGTACTGTCTACGTTCGGGTTCTGTCAGCGTCCGCAATGGTTTTCACGAAAAGTTACAAGGTACATTGCTCATTGTTGACGTCTCATCTCGTGTCATTGCTGAGCCGTTCCGAGTGTTGTAGCAGCGATGCCAATGGTGAGCGACGAGCGAAAAGAAACGCGATCACGTGCGCGCGATGGCTCGCGTCGCGCGTCGCGACACACGGTTTCCTCCGTGGCTCACGGGTGTATACCGCTCCCTCTATCGCCACCTTTTAACGTGTTCTAGTAGCTAAAAACGCGCACGTTAGCCACGCATTGGTTTGATAGGAGCGCGAACGACCGGACCAAGGCACGCTCCGTTTGTTTCGTTCTTCGGCGCGCGGACCTGCAGTGGCGAGCTACCAACTAGACCTGCGACTCGGTGTCTGAGGGTCCGAGAGACTAAGTCAGTTTGTATACTCAGCACAAGCCCTTTGCTTTAGGAATGGTCCTTGTGCTCACCGAAATTGCCATGCTTTCCTGCCGGTTTATTTGGGCGAATTTCCTTTGTTCCGTCGTGTGAGGAGCTGGAATGGCCTCATCGGATGAGCGACCGTAGTCACCAGCTACTCTCGGGCATAGAACCTTTATTCTGACGCGTTGCGCAGGGGTGTGAGGCCTTCCTTTCTTTGCGAGGCTAATGTGTCCTTTCACGCCGCCGAATCAGTCTTTGACTGTGATCAGGGACCCTGTCCGTGTCTATCCCAGTTGTCTGAGCTCTTCACGGGTAGACTAAGGCGATGGCTCCGACACAAATGTATCATTCTTGTAAGAACGATCCCGCTCGGACAAACGTTTTTATAAGTTTTGTGCCGCTGCTGCAAGTATAAAGATGGGCCGCGCCGCATCCGACCGCTGCAACGTCCCCAAGCCCTACTCAGCCCCCTTCGACTGTAGCTCCTTACATCCGTCCGCATTCTACCCACCTCACCGCCTAGATGCGCGCTCTAAGACCAGGTGCGCCTGCATTAAGAGGGCAAAAGACGGCAATTTATCTCCATGGGAGGCCACCTTATCGACCCGGTGAGTAGGCTGTCCATGGCCGTTTCCGCTCGGTATACCGCCTGCTGTACACGGCGTTCGCTCACCTGAAGAACCTCAGAGACGTTGTATATTGCACTCCGAGAGTTGCAATGCATTCGGTTCCAGCACCACAAACCCCACGGTCTCCAGCTCAGCCTCAATGGCGCACCTACCCATTGCATACCGCCCGGAGCTCCCCAAAACCTTCCTTCACACCACATCGAGCTTCTCTACGCAGCCGCCGTATACGGCACCCCGGGGATTGCCATGCGTCCCGAAGAACTCGCTCGTCTCGAGCAGGGCCTTGGGCCAGAAGGTCGGATCTCCGCGTTGGAGCGGTACGCATAGTACGTCGACCTTCAGTCCTCCTGTTTCAAACTCGTCGACTAACACGTCCATCATGTCCATAAGTCTGCTTCCCGGTATCTCGCCCGACCGGACTACCAGCCTACAACACCCTTCCCACCTCCACCCTACACAACCCATGGCGCCCATTGCGTCCCCTTCTCCCCCTTCTGCCGCCACTCAGGAGCCGTTTGTGGCTCCCCCTCCCTCTCCGCCACCAACCCTCATGTCCGCACGGGCACTAGAGAAGAGGAGGGCTACCGACGACTCCAGTACCACGCACGCCATGGTCTCCGGGCCATCCTCGTCAACACACCCGCCCGTCGCGGGTGGCCCAGAACTTCCTCAACCCAAGTTCCCTCACACGGAATCCTCTCGAGTTCTGGGAAAGAGAAAATACACAGAGCCCGACGACGGGACCTCCGCATGGCTCCCCCTGTTCCCCAGCCCGAGCCACAAGTCAAGAGGCGGCGAGGCAAGGCACCCATCGCGCCCGGGTCCGTCGTCTGCCAATGGGACGACTGCGGCCAGGAAGTGGTTATAGCTAAGTATAGGCAGCACATGCTCAAAGCTCACTTCCCCGGCGTGGACGCAGTATACGCGGTCCGCGAAAGGCAGCAATGCCCGTGGTCGGGCTGTGCGGGATCCCGCCGAGGTGACTGCGGCAACCTCACGCTTGCGCTCAAGCACGTCCGGGATGTGTACTTCCGCCTCCGGGATGCGCCGTACCCCCATTGTGGGGAGATGAAACGGTATGACAGCCTCGGGACATGTGAGGAGATGTCGGATTCGGACGCCTGGGGCCGCGGCGGCGGCGCGCGTTCAAGATGTCCACTCGCGAGAAAGGCGATACGTGTATGCTCTATCCAGGTGGCACGGACGCCCGACGAGGATGGCCCGCTGGCATTCAGCGAACCGCGGCCTCGTGAACTCGCGTTGTACCGCTGCGGACTGAAGACGACACTCCGGAACCCCTGAGTCCAAAGTCGCAACCCCGTGGCCGCCGTCGATATGCCAATGGGCTGGATGTCACCCCTCGTCTCCCGCGTTACTGGCAGCGCGGTGTGAATGCGGACCCGGACGGGCGGAGCGACCGCGTTCCAGTGTGCAAGTACCATACGCGCGCGATGGCAATCCTGGCGAGGCGGTTGTGCGCGCCGTTCGGGGCCTGGCCGCGCGCTCACCACAAAGGGTGCTCCGCTCCGCTTACCGTCCACCTCAACCTGCCCAACTGGTGGAGGCTGCTAGCAGGGCACGGCCGTACCAGTGTTTCCACCTTTGCGCGACGATCGAACGGGTACAACAGGGCGAGTGGCCTCCAGGCATCTAAACAAAGCTCGCGTCCGCCGCAAAGCGCGAAAGGGCTGGGGCATCTGCCAGTGGTCCGTACGGCCCCGCGCGTTCATGCCTTTATGGCTCGGGCATCGCGTGGCGGCCCGTGCTCACCTTTGTCGGTGTCGGACGGTGTCGGTGCGCACTCACTACTTAGGTTTGGCTTGCAACAGGGCGGCGCATGCGTCCCTGCACACGCGCACCCTTCGCGCACCATTTGAAATAGTGTATATAACTGTACTGCACTGTAATGAGCTATATAAATATGCTCGACAACGTGTCTGTGTGCTAAGGATGGCCGTCGAAACTCTGATGTCCTGGGGCTCCGATACTCAGACTGAGAAGCTGGAGTTCTGCCAGGAGCCTTGATCGTGGTCGGTGCCGCTGGAGCTAGTGGAGGAGGTCAATCGGGAGCCATATGACTTCTACGATGGCCTGTCATGAGGTGGAGATAGAAGCGTGGACCAGCCACCTGCCGCAATCGCCGGTCCCGCCAGGGCGCTCGACACAAGAGGGATAGCCTAGCTGAGAGGATTAAGAGAGGCTGAGCACGACATGGAAGGCGACGCCACTTCAACTCGATAACCATGCATCTGCGATGCGGGCCGCGCCGACGTTGAACATTGTCGATTCTCTGATCATGTGTATATGGGACTGACAGGAATCGTCACCGCCAAATGTACGTTTCGCGCTGCATGCCTCGCCGTATGGTTCTATGTGCGAGGAGATGTTGCAGTTACTCACATGTGTACTAGGGGTCGTGCGTGGAAGCGTTAACGGTACCGCGGTACCTACGTGGAAGAGAGTACTGTAAGATGCAGGTTGTCCGCTAGAGCTACGGTGCAGGCATGTTGAAGAGTTCGCAATATAGCTTGAAGCGAGAGTACTATACCACGTCATATACTTAGGCTAATCTCGCTTGAGAGCACTATAGACGTCCCCACCTCGGCCCTGCAATTTACCAGGTAAGCCCTACAACGAGCGGCCCGTACACTCGAACTTCGTTTGAGTGCAGGACGTGTCGAGGAGATAGGTCGCAGGACCCGGGAGGCAACGCACGTGCCATGGCATTGCACCCGGCCACCATTCATGAGAGCGTAGAGTTGTTGTATCAATGACGCGACCGAGGAGCATTCCGTGTCGAAGATGCAGCGCAGGACGTGTCTGGGTGCGATGATGGGGAGAAGCATGCGGTCCGGGCAGCGTGCGATGACGTCGAGAGTGCCTCCTGGAGCGGTTGCGGGAGAAGAGCGAGGGCGGGAAGAGGCAGGCACACCAAGAAAGCGATATTGCACAGATCCCGAGGGGCGATGTGCCATGGCGTTGGAAGATCGGCGCGTCGGACCCGGCGAGGGAAGACGCGTGGCTGGGCGCTTCGGGGGGAGAACGCGTGACGGGGCGGGGGAGGATCGTGACAGGACGCGTTGAGCGCAGGTTGAGGAAGGGCGGGATGACGATCAGTGCGCACTTGCTCGGACGGGTGACA
Source organism: Trametes polyzona (assembly GCA_022606195.1). Taxonomy (NCBI): domain Eukaryota; kingdom Fungi; phylum Basidiomycota; class Agaricomycetes; order Polyporales; family Polyporaceae; genus Trametes; species Trametes polyzona. Next base: position 2,116,731 of record JABYQF010000005.1, read on the forward strand.
GACAGAAGAGACAGTGCGCGAGTTTGGGCGACATGGCCACAAGCCCCCCTCCGTCCCGATCGCCCCATAACATGCCACAACATATCCCCTCCCCCTCCCCGGCCGTCCTTTCTTCTCGCTCTCCTTCTTCCCGCTCGCCAGTGCCCCGAGATCGACCCGCAGCACACCCCGCACAGCGGCGAGCATACCGCCTGCGAGTTCTGCTCGTTACTCAAGGTGTGAACGATGACATTCGCTGCTCTTCGCTCCCTCTACGCCCTGATTGGCGATGCGCTCGATGAGATCGAGCGCATGTACGAGGACGCGTCATTTGATGCCCCGCTCTCCACCCCAGCTACGCCCTACGCTGCACTCACATCCCCGTGCACGCCATACCACCGTCGTCGCACCCGCAGCGTCGTTGAAGACGACGACGACGCCGCCTATCTGCACTCCCCTCCCGGCCAGGTGCCGAAGACACCTAGTCGCAGCCATCGCGCCGCGCCTTCGACCGACTTTCGCATGCTGGACTTCCCTGCGCTCGACCATCCCTACTACCCTACTGCGGAGCATACGCCTGATGCGGACGCAGCGGAGTCCTTGGCATCCCATCCGGACGTGATTGCCGCCACCAACCGGATAGTGGCGGCGTGCGGCCAAATAACCGCTACCGTCCATAGACCTTTCCTGACTTTGTGCGACGCGGCCATGGGCGTAAGTCGCTTCCAACCAGATGCTTATCACACTTCTCAATTTCCACAGTATCACCTACCTGCATGCTTGCGCTTCTTGGAAGCTTCTCACACGGTCGAGATCCTGCGTACTGCGGGCCCGAGCGGAGTGCATGTTCGTGACCTCGGCCGGCACCTCAATGTGGACGAGGGGAAGCTCAGTACGTTCCCTTTCATGAGCGTCTTCGCGTGACTGTTGTTGACCGCATCAAGGTCATATACTCCGCTTGCTTGCTACTCATCACATCACCCGAGAAGTCCGTCCGAATGTGTTTGCCAACAATCGCATATCAGCTCTCATGGATTCGGGTCGATCTCCCGATGACCTGCGACGGTCGTAAGTGCTCTCCTCCACGGTCACCTGTGGATCATGCATGACGCCCTGCGCTGTAGACATCACGAAAAGTATGAGAACACGAATGGCATTGCTGCGTTCATTAACTTATGGTAAGTTCCTGACTTCCCGCGATGGAAATCATCTCACGCTGTGTTTAGCACCGATGAACTCTTCAAGTCGTCCGCATATCTGGCTGACTGCTACCTGCCGTCACCCAATGCAAGCAAGGTGGACGACCGGGAGGACTCTATGCACGCTCCCTTCAACCTTGCTTTCAACACTACCACCCCGTATTTTGAGTGGCTCGAACTTCCCGGCAACGAGGCTCGCTTGAGGCGCTTCGGACCCGCAATGACCGGCACAGCCGCCTGGGAGGTACCGGGGGCTATCATAACCGGTCGGTCACCGCGTACATGCGTCTAGTGAGTGAGTTTGCTGAACCCGACCATAAATGTTCTCTAGCGTTCCCTTGGCAAGATCTGCACGATGGCGCCTTGGTCGTCGATGTTGGTGGCGGCATCGGTTCAACGTCAATGCTCCTTGCACATACGTTCCACCACCTACGATTTGTGGTCCAAGACAGGCCGCAAGTGGCCGAGCACGGCGTTGCGGTATGGATATTCTATCTATGTGAGTTACGGGAGTACTCAGGGTTTGATATACAGGCATGGCGGGAACGATGCCCCGAGATGCTTGACTCGGGACGCGCGATGTTCCTCGGCCATGACTTTTTCCAGCCCCAGCCACGTCTGATATTTCCTGGATGCTCCGATGTCATTGCACCTTCCGTATATGTGCTCAGAGTCATCACCCACGATTGGCCGAACACCTTCGTCACGAAGTAATAGGCGACTTCGCTTCCATGTTCCGAGATATTTTCACTGATGTGCATCTTTAGGATACTGCTCAACTTGAGACTCGCCGCAGGTCCCGATACGAAGTTACTCCTAGCGGACCATATCCTTCCGTTGGCTTGCGTTGATGAAGACGCAGAGGACGACGCGGAGCGTCTACCAGGATCAATATCCTCCTTGGCACCAGATGGCTCCCCGTTACTGGCCAATCTGGGAAAGGCTAACGCGAACGCGTATTGGCTAGATCTAACGGTACGCCTCTCGCACTTCTCAACCGTCAAGGAGTGCGATGTTGAGCTTGGCACAGATGCGGGCCACGTTCAATGCACAAGAGCGTACCCTACGGGAGATGTCCGCCCTCACACTCACAGCGGGTTGGAAGATCGTAGATGTTGTTCATGCTGAGGGATCCCTTTTCGGGCATTTGACGGCAATTCCAGTGGAGATTCCTGAGGCATCTCTCAGTTTACTTGAGCCTCCTGAGGTGTCGCCTGAGAAAGCCACTGAAGGTGCGTCATCTCCCCTCATTGCTAGCAGCTTCGCAGCTGACTTGGAGGAAGACCAAGGAGCGGGATCTCGGACACGATCAGGCTCTGTAACTAGCGCGTCGGAGACTATCCATAGGGGCGAAACGTTCGGCACGCTGTCGTCTTTGCCCACCGACGAAGCCATACGCAAACCTACCCGGCGCGACAGGAAGCCATTAATCCCATGGTGGAGAGGCCGGAAAGACTCTCAGACGTCCAGAGCCTCCAAAGTCACCACGCCCGAATCCCCCGCTAACGCTTTAAAGGGCCAGAAGGGCCGACCAAGACTGGCTGTCGTGACTTCACCAACGGTCGATACGAGTCGACAGGACACATATCGCTCTCCTCCTCTCAGAACCTCCTCAATGGTACGCATCTCCGGGCTCGATTCGGACAGGACCGCCGTTTCCTCCCCCGAGACGACGCCGGACTCCACGAAGGTCGGACACGAGCCCGTCCTCCAGGGAGCCTTGCTTCCCGCACCCGACGAGCCTCTCCTCCTTCCCGCCTTGGAGCCGGCTCCGCCTGTGAAGCTGCGCGCGGTTCCGAGTCGGACGTCCTTGAGGAAGAAAGCCAGCCAGGTCTTCGAGTTCAGCAAGGCTTCGGTGGCGAGCTTGCGCTCCGCGGCGCTAGGCGTCGCGTCGTCTCCGCACTCATCATCCGTGCCTTCCGTACCACCCGTCCCGCCTGTCCCGCCCATTCCGCCCATTCCATCCGTTATGGCGAGTCCGCGCTCGCCAAACCCGACGAACGTCAGTCCGGAGGTGGCGAGGCGGGCTGGGGACGAGAACGAGGATCCGAACGGCGCGGCTGGGGGTAGCGGCAGCGGTAATAAGAGCCTGAAGAAGATGCGCTCGCGGTCGCAGCTCGGGCTCGCGTGCGTTACTGTGGAAGTTCGCTCGGGTCGGGCGGTGCAGAGAGATGGAGGGAGGGTCGAGCGGCTGGAGCACGATGAGGATGGCGATGGCGAGGAGTAAGGGAATCGCGCGAAGCGAGACTCCACAGGGAAAGTGGAGGGGTACGAAGTTATGGACAGCCTTGGTGTATCCTGTGTCGCTTTCGATGGACTTGGACAGTGTACTTCTATGCTGTGTCGCGGCGTTCGTATTATATCCTTTAGTAGTTCTTCTCTTGGGGAGTACGAGGCATCGAATGTGTTTGCGCGCGAGTGGACCGCTCGAATCGTGTAGCTGAGATGCACGACTAAGAAAGATACTGTATATCCGAGCTGGCTCTTGTGCGTGAGAAAGGATCGCTTTCTCAGTCTAAGCTCGGGCAACTCGGCCATCGTAATCACACTCGTGTCATCTACACGGCCAGATGTTGCACGCTATGGGCTGCTGTATGGCTCTATGGGAGTCGGTGCTCTCCGAGTCGAAGGCCTTGGCGTGGATATGATGCCGATCATCGCACGCAATTTGTTCTATTGTTCCTCGCTCTCACTTGTGGCTGGGTAGACGACTCGCCGGTGACCGTCGATACTCAGTACATTGTATTACTACTGGTAGTAGTGAGATTGTCAGGAAGTGCTAGTGATAGCGAACGCGGCGGTGTGAGGTACATGAGGGGTGGCGTAGTACGATGTGGGAGTAGCGGAGATGAAAGCGGAGACGAACGGAAGACATGATGATGATAGCGCGGTAGAACGAAATGCAGAGGGTACTAGCATGGAGATGGAGGGGGTTACGGGTATCGCAGGTAGGAGGTACTGGGGGCGGGAATGCGAAGGGAGAAGTGCATGGATGAGGATAAGCGCGAGATGGGATGAGAACGAGGATTGTGGCTGCTGGTGGAGGCACGAGAGGGCGGGAGGGGAGGGAAGGCATGAAGGATATGAGACGGTCTGGGGTATATGCGGGTTCTGGGAGAATGCGTGACGATAGGGGAATGTCGACGAAGGATTGGGGAGGATATGGTTAGGACGCAGACGTGGATGGAGGTGCGAACGAATACGCAGAGGGAGGGCGGGCCTTCAACGCGAAGTACCAGGCGTGGACGAGGCGGCCGATGCCCGCCCGGACCCGCGACGTTTTCTGGTTTTACTTGACGTACCTGGGTCCTTGCACCGGCGCACATGTCGGATCAGAGACGACCGATCGTTGAACGGTCGTCCCTCCCTCTTGCACCACGTGTTCGCGCAGACCAACGACCCCGGGCTTTGGTGATACTGACGGTAATGTTTCGTCAGTATGCCCCATGACGAATGCGGCTTCGTCGAGTGGCAGTCGGGGTGCCGGCATAGCCGGCTGGCTGGCGGCTTGTTCGCCCACGAGCCGATGTGCAGTCTGTGGACTGCTCGCATGTGGGCGTACCACGCCTTTTTGTTCTGCGCGTGCGTAGTGCAACCGTCCCACCCGCATGTGAATGGGACGTCGGGAACGTCGGGGACCTTGTTGGCGGGGACGTTGTCGTCGGCGGCGATGTTGTGGGTGTTGTGGTCGGCGTCGTCGCTGGCCTCGTCGTTGTCGTTCTCAACGTCGTCCTTGCCGTCGTCGTTGTAGTCGCTGTCGTTCTCATTGTCGTCGTCATCATCAGGGGCTTGATCATCATCAGAGCTAGCCTCCTTCGGGGAGTAGCTGTCTTCTGCATGCGGGGGAGGGGTCACTCGGGACTTGGAGAGTATAGCGGGTTCCGCGGGAGCCACCTCGACCGCCTGAAGGATAGCAAGCTGCAGCTCTGGGTCTTGGTCAGGCTGGAGCTCTTGGGGGGCGGGAAGAGGCATCAAAGGCTGCTCGGACGTACCTGGCTGCGTGACAGCCGCCTCTGCCACCCCGTCCGCCACCCCGTCCACGTCCTCCTCGGTGTCCGCCTCTGGGGCAGTGACCTGCTGTGCGGGCCCTGCGTCGGTCCGGAGCCGCTTGCTGGGACGCTCGACCTGCATCGGAGCTATGTCCGACATGTGTACACCCTCCCTGAGAGTCCGGTAGCGTTAGAATGTGTGGGGACGCGATGTTATGGTAGCGACGTACTCAAGGGCCCGCTTCCGCACCGGCTCCCAGTGGTCACGCATCGCGGTATGGAATGCTTCGAGCTCTTGCGCTTTCCTGTGGTGGTCGGACGAGATGGCGTTAGTTAACTCAAGGACGGCTCGGGCAAAGTGGACGTACCACCAGAGCGCCATGTCGGGGAGAGAAGCTTGCTGGGAATTCTGGAGGGCGGGGAACCAGACAGAATGGTCGAGTACGGAGGAGGTAGTGGGGTAGTCCATGGTAGCTAGTTAACAGGTGGGAAGGGGGCGCGATAGAAGGGGAGGCGGAGGAGATGGTGTCAAGGTAAGGACAAGTCGACGCGAGGAGCAGCCTGAGTTGGCGTGCTCCGACATGGCCCTCAACCCTCTAGTTTTATGCTGCGCCGACGCGCGCGCGACGCGTCCTTTGGCCAAAAGCACGTGAGCGTTGTTCACATCAAGCCAGGGTTTGTGGCTGGGAGATGAGTGTCCAGACAATGAGCCCCATTGTGCGCCCGGACGGGCGGTACGGGTGGGGCGCGAGCGTACTCCCATTTAGCCCGCCTCGCCAGGCGGGAAAGAGAACGCGTGCCAGTGATTGGTCCGCAGCCGAGTATGCCGATGGTGCTGAGCCAGGATGTGGCTGTGGGTCCTTTGTCCCTCTTGACGACAACACTAGCCGAGATGAAAAGCGCGTGGGGGAGGGCAGGATCGTCTCCTATCAATGGACCCGAAGACTCGGCCTCGCGCTGGAGTGACCTTCCTGGACTGTAGGGTAATCCGTCATTGTACAGTCGAGTCAGCGCTATCGCCAGAAGCGTCCGGGACGTACCACTCCTGGCGACCACCCCTCGCCAGAGCCGATAACGGCCGTGAACTTGGAGTTCTGATATTCTACCTTTTTGGGAAATATTTGCAGCGTATTCATGCCGTCCGGCAGAGTTGAGCTTGGGTCGCTCTGAACAGATGATAACTCAGAGGTTTTCCCCGCCAAGCGTGTCGTTTTCTGTCCGGGTGAATATTCTGACTACCGAATGGATCGCTTCGATCCAGCACTGACCGGGAGTACTGGGAGGAGGAGTCGACGGTTCTTGGTAGTGTCAGCGCGCCAACGCGGCTCAGTTTCTTTCGATGGTGCCAACTGTAAGAGTGACAACGGTGACCATGGATTCCACCCGTAAGACGCGACATGGCAGCCTCAACGGGCCAGACGTCGACGGCGATGGGAGAGGCATGACGTTGTTGCTCGCTGGCAGCGAGGCGCTGGCGTCGGGAATCGGCAACTGTAAGCGAGCCTCGAGCCGGCATCCTAATTGGTCGCCGGATGTCCCTGATCGATCATACACTGCTTGTGCGAACTAAGCGTTTAGTAGGATGCACTGGGAGCCCCCTGGAGCCCCGTAGGTACTGCTTCGGCCTCCTGGGGTACCTTAGGACTGTCACACGTCGTGCGCAGAGGGCGCGGTTTAGATATGATGTCACAATAAACGCTCAGCTAGATATTGCATGCTAGTACAGTACATGTACATGGAATCGTAACACTACTCATGCGTCCGTATCCAAGTTCTCCTTCGAGCCCGACGCCAACTTCTCCTCCTCCTTGCGCCGCCGACATGCCGCCTCGTGCGCCGCGAGGGTGTCATACCGCTTCATCTCCCCACAACTGGGGCACGGTGCATCCCGAAGTCGGAAATGCACATCCCGGACGTGCTTTAGCGCAAGTGTGAGGTTGCCGTAGTCGCCTCGGCGGGGTCCTGCGCAGCCCGTCCACCGGCATTGCTGACGTTGGCGGACCGCGTACACTGCGTCAACGCCAGGGAAGTGAGATTTGAGCATGTGCTCCCTGTACTGGGCTATGACCACTTCCTGGCCACAGTCATCCCATTGGCAGACCACGGACCCTGGCGCGATGGGGGCCTTGCCTCGCCTCCTCTTGGCTGGTGGCTCGGGTTGGGGGACCGGGGGAGCCGTCGCCGAGGTCTCGTCGTCGGGCTCTGGGTCTCTTCTCTTTCCCAGAACCTGAGAGGATGTCGTGTGAGGGAACTTGGGTTGAGGGGGCAGGTGTGTTATTGAAAATGGCCCGGAGACCATGGCGTGCGTGCTACTTGAGTCGTCGGTAGCCCTCCTCTTCTCTAGTGCCCGTGCGGACATGAGGGTCGGTCGCGGAGAGGGAGGGGGAGCCACAAACGGCTCCTGAGTGGCGGCAGAAGGGGAAGAAGGGGACGCAATGGGCGCCATGGGTTGTGTATGGCGGAGGTGGGAAGGGTGTTGTAAGCTAGTAGTTTGGTCGGGCGATATACCGGGAAGGAGGCTTATGAAGATGAGGGACGTGTTAGTTGGGGTGTGTGCAATAAGAGGACTGAAGGCTGACGTACTATGCATACCGTTCCAACGCGGAGATCCGACCTTCTGGCCCAAGGCACTGCTCGAGACGAGCGAGTTCTTCGGGGCGCATGGCGATCCCCGGAGTGCCGTATACGGCGGCGGCGTAGAGAAGCTCGGAGACGACGCGTTCTGCGGTCGAGGGGGCGTTCATGGTGTTGAGGGATGTCCTTGGGTATGGGTCGAGCGAGGGCGAAGGAGGCGGACACCAGGGAGAGAAGGGCGAGGGACGATGCGGAGTCCCCCTCAACCAGGCCTCCCTATATACTATGTGAGTACGCGTACTCATCTCTTACATCGAACGAAATCTCATACAGGTCGCGCACCATTGCCCATGCACCTGGAGGTATCCAGAGGCCATATTGGGCGGTCAAAAGCCAGCCGCGGCGCGAGGGCAGGACGTCCACATAGATCCTTTGTGCACCGACGCGCCTACATAGCCAAAGCGCGACAACTATATTCGTCGTACGCGAGGGCGAATGAGTGCTTCTCGACGCGCGGATCACGGAGGACATACCGGATTGGGGCAGCCAGCCAGGGCGCCTCCGCGGGGTCGCCCCCGACGCGACACGAGGCTTTCATTTCGCGCGGTCGTCCTGGCTGGACAACGCTCCCATTGAACGCGGTCGTGGGGCAGGGCAAAACCTTCCTGGCTGGCACGTTGTGAAGAGTAAGGCCGCCGGCATAGCCAAAGGAGAGAAAGGAAGACATGTTAATCACGCACGTTCCGGAGTCCGGAGGACTAAGCGTCCGCTGGTACGTGACGGGCGATGCAGGACCAAGCAGTCTGCCCTTCTGCCTCAATTTGGAGAGGAGAGAACGCGTGTAGAGATAGTCCTAGGTCTTGGGCAGTCGAGGGACATTTCCCGCATGCCATGCCCCACCGGCGCCAGGCGACTCGCGCCTTGAACCATTGGCACCCGCTGGAACAGAGGAGTAAACGCGCAGCCGTCCAGAGCAGAGACGCACCATGGTCGCCTGGTAGGCGGCGGGATTGCGCTCGGGCGCGATGTAGGCCGGGCCATGGTCCGGCGACGAGGATAGTGATACGGTACGGCGATACGATTAGAGTACTACGGATACAACAGTGACTACAACAACAGGGTGATGGTGTCGAAGAAGAAAGATACCTTTCGAGAACAACAGCTTAGATGGCGATATACCGCAGCGCGAGGGTGCACGCATATTCACAGACACGGCGGGACCTACTCCGTCTGCATGTACGCCCAGTGTTGGTGGACGCCGTTCAGGTGGCCGAGCGTGCTGTTCCGCACGGACGTTCGGGACTTGCACCGGACTTGGGTCGTCGACTTCGACTTTCCGGAGCGCTGGGGCGGGAACGTCGCTGGCGCTGAGGCGATGGCCCTCAAGCTGCAGTACGGCATCTTCGTTGGTTACGAAGATACTCCGAGGATGGGCAAGTACGTACCTGTACGGAGAAACGTACTCGTACTGCGTCGAGTGCAACGGCGTGCCGGGGTACGAGCGTTGCTTGTCGCTGCGCCTGGACGGCGTGTCAGGGCAATATAACGACACGCAGCGAGGACACTCACGTGGTTGAACTCGCCGTCTTCTGCAGCACGGCCTCCTTCACTAAGTTCTTCAATCCCTGGACAACGGCCTCGTCGAGGCCAACCATGGGCAGGCCCTCGTGAAGGCCGGTCAAGAGCGCCATCGCGCCGACCCTAAGCATCTCATAGTCCTTGGCGAGCCTAAGCACGTGCGTCAGAGGGAGGCGTAGGGAAGTGCGCTGGAAGCGTGGACGTACTCTGGATCACGGGAGATCTCCCAGAGGATGCGCGCGCGGCCGATGTAGGCCTCAAGTTCACTTGCGTAGTGTACGTCCAGGGGCAGCTGTTGCTTCCTGTTCAGCTTCCATTGCTGTACGGCATCTTCGATGTCCTCGAATCGCTTGAAGGCGCGGAGTTGCCTGGGAGATATAGACATCGCGTCCGAGGGTTTCGCTGGGGATGTCAGTGGACATGCAAAGCGGGGCGATCGTGAGCGCGTATATATAGAGTCCTGACTCACCAGGGTGAAGACAGTGCACGGACTATTGTTGAGCTTGAGAAAGTCTACAATGTAGAGCGCTGGGAAAGGTATACAATACCGTCACTGTACAATCAGCGCAGGAGAGAAGCTTCGGTCGAAGAGCAACAGGTTGGGATGGACGGCAGCTTCGGGATATGCACATGTTTACTGAATTCGGCCACATAGCAATGTGTGTCGTCACCCATAAAGCGTGTACTCGTCCGTCACACCGAAACGGGGGAGATCGGTAGGCGTCGGCACGGGTGTACGCCATGTTCCCGCGTCCTACTTAAGGACTTAGATGCGCGCAAGCACAGAAGGACTTCAAAGCGCTTTTATCTCGCTCTGTCGTGTTGTCATGGCGCTCCTTTGGTTATGCGAAGGAAACCTTCACACAACATTCTGTTGTCTCCGCCATGCTGAATGTGTGATGGAATGCGTGATGTGTAAGTTGTCGAGTCCAGGGGGGGGGAATTGAACGTCACTGACCGGTTCAGGAGCCAGTGCTGAGTTGGTATATCCTGAGTGCAAAAAGCTATAAGCATCTATAAAGAACGATCTGATATCTCGCGACGAGTTAGGCACGGATAGGCGATAGATTCGAGAGAAAGGCGCAGCGGACGGAGGCAGATGGCAAGTTCCACTTGAACGTACTTACGACTGCGGGCGTCTACGATTATTCGGGAATTCCCGGATCAGCGCTTCTGCGTTGATGAACGCCTGCCCTCCGCTCTCTCTCTCTGCCACACTTTGCCACAACTTGGGCTAGTCCCCCAGCTGCCCTGGGAGAATCTCTGGGTTCCTCTGCTTGCTTGTACCACCTAACCATGAAGTGCTACCATATTCACTCCTGGGAAGATCGAACTTGGATCATCTTACCTGACAGAGTACGGCGCCCCGTTCGTCACCAATACACGAGCTTCGCTGTCAGGTTATCTGCAGGAACTCGTCGAGCGAGTCCTGCCAGGCCTATAGAGGTGCGCACGGCTGCGTCTTATAGCGTTATATTGTTGTCTTCGGGGCTGTATTCTCTTGGAACTGCACGTCGGTGAACTTGTGGCAAGCTGTACATTGCTCGCTACGTGGTACGACTTCCCGTACCGCTCTTGCTCTGACTGTACGCCTGTATGGAGACGCTACGCGATTTGAATTGCTCCACTCTTCGCTCGTACAAGCAGCCTGCCCCTTTTGTGCCTGGAACGCGTCGGACGTGGCAGCTTCTGCGCGGCAGCCCCTCCGCCTCAGCGAACGCCGCGACGCTTCCAAGAAGCTTCTGCTCGGCCCAACTCAATGCGCGGGCGTGCGTGCGCTCGTACCTCCCGCGGATCCTCGAATGCATCGTGGCGTCCCTGTTTCTTCGACGAGGTCGACGTGCACCGTCTGGAAGGCTCGCGTGAAGTCTCTGCGGCAGGGTGTCCGATTTCCTCGGCTGCGTCATTTATCTGGCTGGGATCTGCGCTCGCTTCTGTTGATGCGTCTTGAGCTGTGGCTTACACTCCATGGCTTGTGCGATCTTGCTTCAGGACGTTCTTACAGCACTGGACGCTTCATTACTTCAGTACATGTAGGCGACGGCCCGGCAATAAGGCTTCGTCGGCGCCATTTCCACAACTCCGTCATCCCTACTAGGTGCGTATTTACCACTAGAACCCTACAACACTCAGTATTCTACACGTCAACTCGAAGACGCGTGTAGTACTTCCCCCGGTTATCTACACCCGTACGGCGCGCAGTGGCCTCTCACGCGGTGTCTCTGAAACGCCAGGGCGGGCCCAATGATACCCAAACTCGCATCTCGTACCCGTCAGCGGCGACACAGAAGTGAGTACCCCATCTACGCTTCTCTTCTGCCATTCAGACGGGCTCCTCGTGGTGCGTGCCTCTGCCCGTGTTTGGCATATCGACTCCGTGGTCGCAACCTGCTTGGCTCCAGACCATGAGAGCCGGGTGCCTGCGGCACGTCGGCAGGCCGCACAGGCGTTTGCTGGGCAACCCGTGCGTCCCGCGCAAGACGATCACGCCCCGCACGCGTTTGTGCCTGCGCCTGCGTATGCGGGGCCCTCGTGGAGCGCGGGTCCCCATAGAAGACATGAACCTGTGAGTTCACTGTTGCTTCTCTGCGTGGGTGCGTACAAGGCGAATCTGTAGCCCGCAGTGGCGCATAGCTGCGAGGGCGCCCGTAGGGATGACGCGGTCTATATGCGTCCTCGGAGGCTTTCGTGAAACAAGCTCAGTGGCTATTTGTCCCGTCATCGTCTTCTCTCATTCCGCTGCACCGGCGCGCTTGATAGACTTTGCCCTCTGCTCCTGAGGATGAAGCCCGAGGGGCCGGGCCGGTCTCTGGCCGCCGACCTTTTCTGGCTCCGCATTCCCTTCGTGGCGTCGTGAGATACACTCTCCTCTCTGCTTCCCGCTGCGGGGTGGTCAGAGCTCTTGGTGGTCTAGCCCCATGGTGGGATGTCGTGGGAGTGAGTTTGGCTTCTGCCGTTAAGAGCGCGGATGGCCGCGGGCGCAACGCGGCTCGACGCTGCTGAGAGGCGGTCGGCGGAGGAGGGACGGTGATGCAATCCTTGTGGCGCACATACGGCCCTCTAAGCCCCGGGTCGTCGCGCTGAACATGGCGATGACGCATGCGCACGAAACAGGCCTCGTTGGTACGCGATGCGTGTCCTCTGGCGGCGGCGGAGGGCTGGACGTCCCCGCCCACTCCGACGATTCATTGTGCGATTAATTGACAATTCTTACGAGAGTGAGGATCGTTCATTAGAGCTGCATAGCAGCAGGCCTCGCGGCGGCTTGCCCGCCGTACGCAGGATTCAACCTCGCCCGCACCACCGCAGCCTTCGCCGCCTCGCGGTGCGCGTTGGCCTCCCGCCGCGACGCGTGCAGACCACAACGAGGCGGCCGATGGCGCACCGCACGTCGCCCGGACTGAATTGGGGAGAGAGACGTGGGGCAAGCCAGCGCGGGCGTGTCCCTGCCCTGATCCGCTCGCGCCGGGACCCGAGTTGCAGTGCGAGGCGCGGCGACCGCCACATGCCGAGCAGGTAGGCGGCTTCCCCGCCGGCTGCCGGGGTGCGGGGACAGGCGGCGGGGTTCCCCACCCGCGGCGCTTCGTGATGCGCCACAACGTCCACGTCCGCGCTCGTGCTCGTGCTCAGCCTATATCGGGCGGCTTCGTGGCGGGAGGCGCGGTCGTCGATCCTCCCGCTTGCCCGTTGCAGTATGCCCTGAGATCTGGGGGCCGAGGCTGGAGGTATGTGGGCGATGTGCACGTCCGTCGGGCCTGGCGCTTTCCCGACGCCCTGTGTCCGCGTAGTGGGTACAGGACGTCGGGCGTTGAGCGCCGGGCTTTAGTATGCTGTCAGCGTAGCTCGGACACGGGCGGAGATGATCTGCAGGACTTGCTCGATGTCCGCTCGTCAGTCAATAACGTCGAAGTACGTACGAGCATTGTACGTGCGTGGGACGGAGGCGGACGGTGGGCGGTGGGCGGTCAGTTAAGCTCGCTCCCGTCTCCGTCTGCCAATCCGCCCCCATACAGTCGGGTGCTGCTCGTGCCAAGGGTGATTTCCGGGCGTCGTACAGGCTCAGGCGTTAGAGCTTCCATATTGCAAGCTCTAAAACTCGACGCCTCGGCGCGGCCTTGTACTGTTATGGCGAAAGAGCGCGCCCGTCGTCCGATTCGCCCGTCGGGCAGTGGCTGCTCGTAATTCGAACGTGTTCTGGAGGTTGTTCGACTGCTCGGAGGGCGTGGTGGACGACAGCGGCGTAAGGGCTTATGGTGCCCAGAAGCCCGGAGGTGCAGTTTGTAGTCATGTGCGCGGGCTTGCTGTCTCTTCTGAGCGTCCTCGGGAGCACTGGCAGCTAGGTGCAGGTCAGGATGAAGGCTCGGAATGCGGACAGGCGTGGTGCATGGCGAGTTCGGAGTTCCCTGTGGTTGCTCGAGCTGTCCCGGACTGTCCGCCGGACGGGGATGCAAGAAGACGTCCCCGAGAAAATGGATTCATACAATAAGGGTCGAGGCGAGGTGCGAGTTGTCCTGATGCATGCATGGCGCAGTGCTCGGCGAGACGCGAACTGCGTCCCCTGCAGCACCGTACCTGAGCCTCGCGGACGAAGCTCCGAGCACGCACGTTGTTGCGTTGCCGCGCCGGGGAGTGGCCGGGTGGACGGGGCAGGGCCGCAGCCTCCTCTGTCGTCGCTCGAACTCCGACGGCGTGCTCTCGCGAGGTCGGCCTCGGGCACTCTGGCGCGTCCAAGAGGTCCCAGGCAGGTCCCAGCGGGCACCCTCGGGCAGCGCGCGACCCTCCATCAGACGCAGTCAAGCGCGGCAGGGGGGCACACTCGCGCGCGGGCTTTCCCGGACGGGACTGGCCCTGCACGCAGCGTCGCTTCGAGATGAGTGCCGTAGTTGTTCCATTTTACGACAATGTATCGGTATGGCATGGCATTAAGGGCAACTCTGAGCACAGGATAGGAGGACCGGCGGAAGGCGGACGGCGGCGAGCGCGCCTGGCCATGTGCTTTCAGCCGTGTCTGGAACTGGATATCCAGGATGGATGCTTGGACGGATGGACAGATGGGGGAGCTGCTGCGCCGCGAAGGCGCGGGCGGGGCCACATGCTCCCCCCGGCCGTAAACGTCGTAACGACTGTAAGCGGGCTCGCGACGTCTACCTAGTGCCCACAAGGGGAACGCCGGTGGGTTCGCCGGTCTACCTCTCTGGTCTATCCATCCATCTATCTATCTGCCTGTCCGGCTCATCTGTCCAGTGTGTCTGCGGAGGTTCTCGGTTTCTTTCTGGGTTCTGGGTCCTGGGGTTCTGAGAAGTCGAGCCTGATGAGGGCTGCGCGGTTCGCGGGCGGTGTGGTGAGACGGATTGGAGGAGATGGGAGAGGACGGGGGACATACGGGGTACAATGCATGCTTCGTGCGGACGCAGCGCGGTGCACGGGTCCACCGAGCCTTGAGGGTCATGCGCGAACGCATCTTAGAGCGCGAGCTCTATTCTGATTTATGATAAACGACGACCGACTTCCGCGCTCCTCGTTCGTTCTTTGTTCTTCGATCTTCGTTCTTCGGTCTTTCTCTGCCCCTTGGCCATCATGAGCCCGGAACTGCATTTCGCGTTCTGTTCTGGTATTCTGGTGTTCTGGACTGGCGGGGTGCCGGCCGTGCTTGTTACGGCTGCGGCGTCGACGTCGGCGCGGGGAAGCGGTTCGGAAATGCTCCCGGGCGAAGCGTGCTCTAAGTCGCCCGGGCGTGGGTCGGCCGCGGAGCGACGGAGGGTTTTTAGGGAGCGCTGATTATCAGGTGGTCCGTTGGAAGCTGGAAGGGTGCTCTAACCACCGCATTATCTGATGCGGGTGGGTGGTAGAGAACGACGCGTTGAGCGATTCCGTGTCAGTTGTGGGATGCTCTGCGTTATCGTTCCATACCACCACCTTTGAGGTACGTCCGGCATTTTGCGTCCGCCAGCTGCCCGGCGCGCCCGAATGAAAGTCATGATGCATACGAACCCGTCCCGGACCCTCGTTGCTCGACTGAGCAATCCTGTGCGATGCTTACTCGTCTTGATCGCCGGGACGCGATCGAGAGTGATCGAGAGCGAGGGGCATTTGTATGTACATGTGATGCGTGCGGGCGCGGCAAACAGCTCGTTTCATTTGTTTCATTATACTACTAGCGTCGACGTTTCCGGCGATGTGTGACGCTGTGGGTGGCCGGTCCAATCGATGGCTGTACAATACAATACAAGACGATACGATACATACATGCGCCACGATGCCCGTCGGTCAGTCGTCTCGCTCCCGGCCGGTCATGAACCGGTAACTATCAGCGGGCGGAGATGCGCGAGCGGAGAGGACGATAGACCGGGGCGGGCATCAGCGCTGCTGCTTACTTCGGACGGCTTGGCGGGTTGCGATCTGTTGGAGGGGTGATTGCAACGACGACGGGAAACGACAGGTGATGGATGTATGGGACGCGAAGCATGAGCGAGAGACCGGGGAAAGAAGAGGTGTGTCGAATGTGCTTATGCCGGTCGGGACGTATACGGAGGAGTATCCGTACATAAGTACAGTACGCCTGGCATGACGCGACGCGCAGGAAATTGACCGGGGTGCCTGCCGGGCTTCCAGAGCTCTGGGTTGCAACATGCCGGTGGACAGATGGGCGGGAAGCGGGAAGACTTTTCAAGCGGAGAGCCCCCATTCGTCGACGGAAGCAGTCGAGTACGAGAGACCGGCGCGCGTGGGTGTGAGAGAGAGGATGTGCCGACGGTTGGGGGGGTTAGAGAGGCGATGACTCTGGGCGAGCGCGGCGCGGCCGCGGGACTGGTACGCTGGAATAGGCAGGTTGGGCGGGGATGTCGCGCGCGGTGTGAGGGAATGACGGCAATTTGCTCGGCCTCGGGGAATTGTTGTCGAAGGGGCGGTAGCCGAAGGAAAGAGGCCGGCCGGTGCACGCGGACGCGTTCACGCGAAGATCAGGATCCCTCCTCGCGTCTTGGGCTCGCTCGCCTCAGCAGACGTTGGGATTGTCTGCAGACAGCGGAGGTGGAGGGTGCGTGCGCGTCACGTCTTGCTCACGCAGATGGGCGCAGTAGTTTGGCGGGACGCGAGCAGGGGTCTTAACAGGCAAGGGATTGCCCAGATATGGGAGGGCAGGGGGAGAGGACGCGCGATCGGGCAGGAAGGGCGAGAGAGGTGATCGATCGAGCGTCCGTTGTGGCGTCCGAGGGCGATCTCCTCTTTGGATCTTACCCGCGACGCGTCTAACCCCAGCCCACGCGTTCCTCTGCCCGTCTTCCAAGGGCGCTGGCTTTTCGTTGCCCGTCGCAGCAGGGACAGCAGCAGGGACAGCCGTGCGACACGCCAAGCTTGTGCAGTGGGAGGCAAGTTCCCGTCTGATGGAGGTCGTGCAGCCCATCCAGTGTCGACGTCGCATGCACAGTTGACGTCGGCCGCTCTCCCGGCCCCCGCTCCCGCCCTCGCTCTTCATTATGCAGTCTCTGTCCATCACCCTCGCACATTTCCGATGCCTATCAGCTTCTCCGCGCCTGCGCAAGTCACGTCAGGAGCATCGCGCTCTGTCGGGCACTCGTTTTGCCCAGACATGCGAAGACGTGTCTACAAACAGCAGGAGGCGGGCGGCGGCGGAGTGCGAAGAGGGCAAGAGGCAACGGCTTCATATGCGCCAAACTGTCACTCCCTCCGCTTCGTCTTCCTGCTTCCTGTCCAGACCCGAACGGCCGTACATGGCAGGTCCTCCCTCCGGCTCCCGGCCGACGCCCTGGCCCGCGGTCCTGGCCCGACGGTTCTAATCCGTGAATGGCCTGCGCACATAGAGCACTTATGAACACGCCCATGCCTTCACGTTCTCCGCCCGAGTCGCCGCTGCCAATCACGACCCGCGCGGCCGCATTTAGCGAATAGAGTCGTCCGGATTCCTTCCCCCGCCCTGCTACGAATACACACGCCGCGCCGACGCCCACGCGAGCCCAAGCGCGACAGCTGCGGTGGATACGTACACGCTGCACCCCGGCCACGCCCCCGCGCGGGTCATCGAAGATAACCTTACTCACTCTCAATACTGTCCTGCACCGCGATACCGTCCCGCGCGCGTGCGCAGAATACGGCCGTTCATTGATTCGGCTCGTTCGCGCTCGATTCGCCACGGACCCAATCAGCCAGCTCGCCCGGGAGCGGCAGACTCGAGGGCGAGCAGGGTCGACCGCTGTCCGTCCGTGCCCCCTTCTCGTCCAGAACCCCCTCCCTCCCTCCTCCGGCCGTGCATGCTTCCCCCGGCAGATATAAACGCGTTCAATCACGTCGCCCCTCCCCTCCCACACAGAGCCTATTTCTCTCCCTCGCCCGTCCCCCTGACGGTCTCCCGTCCGTCCGAGGCCCTCTCGCCCTCTCGCCTGCTCCCCCGCGCCCGCGCCCGCTCTCTTCTGCCACTCGGCCCCGCGCGCTCCCTGCCCGACTAGCTTTGCTTCCACCTGCGCGAAGGCTTGCCCCACCATCTCTACAAAACGCAAATCAACACACACACAATATCAACTGCGGCCCGTACTGCGCGACCCGAGCGACCCATACGGTGCAACAGCATTGCTCACCAGCCGCCAGTACCCCCGTACGCCTACGCACGCGCATATGCTGCCCTCGACAGACCCCACGCGCGAGTGGGACCACCCCGCGTCCGCGCTGCTGCCCCTCGTGAAGATCGCGGCGCTCGTCGCGACGGGCTGGGCCGTCCACCGCGCGCTCTCGCCGCCGAACCCGCCGCCCGCGCCTAAAACGTGCATCGACAACCGCACCCTGTTCGAGCGCGCGATCCGCCATGTCACGTTCTGCAGCAAGGTTCGTGCCTCCCCTTGGTCTTGGCTTCTGGTTTGGGTTTGGGTTCGGTGAGGCGCGCGGGGTGGGTGGGTCGGGTCCTCCAGGCGTGTCTGTTCCCCGCGTGTGCGCGTGTTCTCTCGCTATTCAGTCGCTCGCTGGCTCGCTGTCGCGCGCGGGCGCTTGGAGGCTGCTGTTCTGTCCCCGCACTTCGTCCCGCGCCGCGTCCCTCGCGCGCGGGGGACACGGGCACGGGTACGGGTGCGGCTCCGGAGCTTGATGATGCAGAACCATGTTCCGTGTGCAGCCGGTGAATGCGCACCCCTCTCTTCCTCCCTGAGCACGGGAGGCGGGTCCTGTTGCTGCTGCCATTGATTTGCACGGACGCGCGCTGACCGAGCGGCCGCTCCCACACGCAGATGCTGACTTGGGCGATCGTCCTGTGCGACGCGCTCGCGACGCTCCACCTTGCCGCTCCCACACCCCTCACGCGCCCGTTCGCGGCCGTGCTCCTCCCCGCGCCGTTCCTCGCGGAGTCGTCTTCGCCGTCTCTGCTCTCGCGCCTCGCGTCGACACCTTTGCCTTCATCATCATCGTCATCATCATTACCGTCAACATCGGCATCCCCATTATCGTCATATTCAATACCAAGCGCGTCCGCACTTGTGGCGACGCTCACCAGTCCACATCCGTTCCTGCTTGCTGGGGCCGCGCTCGCGGTGAGCGGCGCCATGCTACGGCTCGAGTGCTTCCGCGCACTCGGAGCGTTATTCACTTTCGAGATCACGATCTCGCCAACACACACACTCGTCACGGAGGGCCCGTACGCGTACGTCCGGCACCCGAGCTACGCAGGCGTGTACGCCGTCCTCCTCGGCGCGTCGGCAGTGATGGCCTCCCCGGGCGCATGGCTGCGCGAAGCGTGGCTCGCGCCCAGCCTCTGCGCGCTCTGGCGCTCCGCCAGCGAGGCGCTCTCCGGGGCCGCGGCGGGGGCGGGAGGGCGCGCGTGTTGCGCGGGGTGGGAGGGGATGGGCGTGGGGACGGGCATCGCGTGGGTCTTTGCGGCGTTTTGGACGACGAAGGTGGTGTATGCGCTGAGGAGCACGAATCGGCGGCTGGACACGGAGGACGCGGAGCTGCGGCGCGTGTTTGGGGCGCAGTGGGAGGAGTGGGCGGCCCGTGTGCGGTGGCGGCTCGTCCCGTGGGTGTTTTAGCACGCGCGGGGCAGGTATGTATCCTGAGGAGGAGGGTGGGATTTGGCCTCGTAGCCTGGATCATTGGTTGTGGTGTTGTGAGCCGTTCTGTACTGTACATCGTTCGGTCTTGTCGAGAACGTATAGAAGAAAGCATGAAGCGCATACTCTGATTTTCAAACAAGGCCGCGAGGATCTTTGAGTGCATTCAACGCGTTACCCGCATGCGTACGGAGAGACAAACCGAAGGCCATTCAACGAACGCGTACGCACCAGGAACACGTGCGTAGCGGCCACCGGCGGCAGGACATGGGGGAAGACATACCAACGACGCACTCTATCAAGTGGCGCACGAAAGGATCCGCCCGCGAAGCGTTCGTCGACGGACGAAGCGGAGCGCCCGCCCCTCCGTGCGTCCGGATGGGGCCCGCCATTCGAATTCGGTGCGAACCGCCGGTATATGGCGGCGGCGTGGTCGGCGCGCATGCACCGCGCGCGAGCGGTGGCGGCGAATTTGGGACGTGGGCTGTGTGCAGAGCTGGATCTGGAGGGAAGTGCTGCTGTGACAGGAGTTGGGGTATACGTCGTATGAGGGGGAATCGGAGAGATTGGGCGAGATGCGGCGTGGATGAGATACTCGGCACTCCGGAGGGCGGACGGGGGTAAGTGCCAGTGAAGGGTGCATTTGGACCCTGTAGTAGCTAGACGATGGGAAGCAAGGATACGGTTGTGCAAAACGAGGGGGATATATGAGATCTTTGGAGCCGGTGCGCCAACGATGCTCGAGGCCGGAGGGACGATCGAGATATCCTCCCAGATAGGCTAGACGTGGTGCAGATCTGCGAGTTCCAAGCAGGCCGATGCGACGACAGCCTGGCCCCCGACGAAAAGGGACTGATCGTCCTCTTTCACATCTGGAGAGCATGAAGATCCCCTCATTCGTTCAATGTATACATACCGCACGTCCAAGGCAGCCCGCCTCGCCGCCCGCCGGAGGGCCGGAGATAAGGCTGGCTGATCCGTAGGCGCCATGCCCGAGCTCGCCGCCGGATGAGGAGCAGCCTTGAGGAATGCAGGAGACGGCGGGGGACGCACTGTGCGGTGTCCGTGCGTTTGCCTGGCGCACTGACGAAAACTCCGCGGCGGTGGTTGTGGAGACGGCTTCAAAGGCCGCGGCTTGTGGGCACTGGGCTCGATGCGTGACGCAATCCGTCCGCGTTTGGGACTGCGGGGGAAGAGTCGAGGCCGGGAAGCCCGAGCCTGGCCAAGAAAAGAACTCTCGGCAGTGGACGTGTGTAGTCAATATACGCCCGTGCACACACTCCAAGCTAAGATGAGGTCGTATTGTAGGTCAGGGCGGCAGCGTACATACACGCAGGAGTGGAGGACAATGAAGCGCTCGGCGATGTGAGTGGCAACAAATGCTACCACGTGGAGGTATGTATCCACGTTTGGCCAGATTCCTGTGGGCGCTTCGATGTCTCTTCCGTCTACAACATCCAGAAGAGTCAACTCCTATGGTGATCAGCTGCTCGACCCATCAACTCACAAATGAGCCTGAATATAGTATCATGTGACGAGTGGTTCAAAACCATTTGACTCACACGGTATCTAAGGACTTGACCGCCAAGGACACCTGAGGTAAAGATCGCCTTCGTTCGCTCGCCATGAAGAGCGCTAACTTGAACCGTCGTATAGTGAGACTTTTTACCTTCGTAAACTTCTATTTTACTTGAAGTGTGACAACCATCTGAGGCTATTCTAACCGAGCGTGCCTCCCATCGCTCTCTCATCACGACGGGCAGCATAGACCACGCTCCCGCCGGCCCGGTCCAGGCAACCGTGCGCCGGGGAGATAGCCCACGCTTGGATCACGATTTACCTTCTCGCCATTGGTATATTACATTTGAATGGGCTTTATACTACTGGCGCTACGAACCGACGACTCCCGCTCCCGGCGGTTGCAAGATATACATCGGGACCATAGTACGACCCACGTCGCGACCACGGGTGGGAGCAAGTCGATGAGTCGTCCTATGGTGGTCCTAGGGGCTAGGAGGATGTGCACGCCATGTGGCTACCTACTTCAGCAAGACAAAGACGCTCATTGTCTGCCCGGCGAGCCTGAGACGTCCATATTTGGCAGACAACGGTGGGCCACGAGGTTTTAATATACGCTGACGCGTTGTCAGGAAGACTCCCTTTGCCAGCGATATCCAGCCATGGAAAATCCAAGCGCGCTTGCGTTTGATGTGCGGGGCAAAGCGATAGTGGCCCGTGCCAAAACGCACGTGTCGGTGCAAGGGGAAGGTTATGTATCTGACGCTTTGCCCGCCGTCCTTCGCCCGGCCAGGCAGGGAGACAATGGTCGCTGTGGGAGGGTGCAAGCTTCTCCTTTGATACCTTTGCTAAGCGGGCGGGCTCAATCCGGATAGCCAACCCGCGCAATGCACGCCGTTTGCCCAAGCGACGGGTGCCTATATATCCGACCCTCCTGGATGGGCTGCTGAAAACGTCAAGTCCGCGCGAGTGCTTTCTTCAAGAGCGTACCTCGACAACGTCCCCGTTAACACTGCAGCCGACTCAAAATGAAGTCCTTTGATGCGGCAACTCTCCCTGGCGGAGTACTCTCCACGCAACTCGCGGACGCGAAGTTCACCATGTGCGTAACGACTTTTGACAATTTCTTCCTTTCTTAAAGACGTCCCTGGAATGCAGTAGCCCCTGCGGAAAGCTCCCCGCACCCATCACAATCCGACCCAGCGAAACCGATCTGTTACAGTGAGTGCGGCCCCTCGGTGCTGTCGAGCCGCCCTGATCCTCTATGCCTCGCAGGAAGTATAAGCAACATCAACGTACCGTGCGGGAAATTGAGTGTCAGTGGAAGTTCCCCTACCCGTGGTCCAACTCGTACGTCCCGCAGCGCTGCGGCTATCTTCATCGCACTGACCTCTGCTGCAGACTAGGGGTCGATACAAAGGCAATCTTTGGACCTCCTCTGGTGGAGCCCGAGATGGCTCACGAGGAGCTCGAACACAGCGAAGAGAGGCAGTCGAAGCGCAGGAAGACAGAGGCGCTGGCTTCTTTGGAAGATGCTGAGGCGGTATTCGCGCCCATGGCGCAACCTACGGTCGCACCGCCAGTGCAACCCTCCCTCGGGATCTTCCGCTACTCTCCGTCGAAGCCGACAAAGAAGCGCCCCTTGTCTCCGGAGCCCGAGCCCGAGCCTGAGTCCGAGTCCGAGTCTGAATACGAAGCCGAGGACGACGAGGACGACGACTACGCGCCGCCGGAAGTCGAGAACGCCCCGCCCGTCGCCCCGCCCGCGCCGACCGCCCACAAAAACAAACAGGGACACAAGCACGCTACCGAGCAGAGCGAGACCGTGCGGTGCGGCTGGGGCTCGTGCAGCCAGAGCATCCCCCGCGCGTGCTGGAAGAAGCACGTCATCGACCAGCACCAGATTAAACACCTCGGGCCCGACGTCGGCCTGCGCAAGTGCCGCTGGAAGGGGTGCGGGGAGACGGCGGGGAGCCATCAGAGCCTGTTGAGGCATTTGAAGACGATACACTTCGTGGCGAAGCTGTATAGGTGCCATCGGTGCGGGGCGGAGTTTACGAGGGGCGACGCGTGTAAACGCCACCTCGACCGAAGGTCGTGCAGGAAGTAATAGGATTTGGATGTGGTATGTCAATGTCACATTTCGCGCAGCGTTGGGTGCGATGGGGTTGAATATCGGTTCAAGGTTTCTCTCAAGGCCTTATTGATATGGCATCTATATTATACCTTTTCTCATCGGGTCGTGCCTCTGCATTGTATACCAACAACGAGCAATTCAAGTCTTTCCTCCCTTTGAACTTCCTTCCGGCAAACCTCCTTATGTACCCAGGTCACTCATTACACCCAGACCCTTGAGACACTGAGTAGGCAAGAAGGAGCAGGAGGAGGCATGATACAACGCCGCAGATTCCTGCACACTTTACCCACTCCGCAGAGCGCCACTTGCCTCGGGTACTGAAACTGAACGTTCAACGCGCTACCGAAGCGATGTCGAGCAGGCGTGGTTTGACTCTGACTCCGTTGGAATATGCTTTTGGGCGATTCAGCGGCGATGCACCGCGGCCTCGAGTCGTTGTAACTTAAGAACCTCGTCCATCCTACCGATACCGACTCGTCGACGGATGAGGAGGGGAGCAGCTCAGGCTGGTGGAGTCGGTAAGCGTGGGTCCTGATGTGCTCACGGATGTAACGAGGTCTTGATTGTCCGGATTTCTCAGCAGGTCGAGCGTAGACTCGAGCTGGTCCGAGCCGCCGCTGACCCCCACCGACAGCTCGTTTTCGGTGGCGACGAGGGAGACTAGCGTAGTTTCTGACGCCGACTCAAAGCTCGATAGTTTCCCTTCGCATCGGCCTGGGGCCGCTAGTTTTGCCACTCCTGAGCACTGGGCCTTGGATGCATACATTGCGGACAAGAGAGAGAAGAAGACAGCCTCGCGCCGCACGCCGTCCCGTGCCAAAGCCTCCGCGATGAACGGGTACATCGGTGAAGGGCTGTTCCAGTTCGCAACCCAAGACGTCCCGGGGAAGAATTGGAGGGGGGAGCGGCGCCCGCTGAACTACGTGGGCCCGGAGACGTGCGAGTGGGACGAGTGCGGGGCGTGCCTGCCCGACGGGCGCGAGATGTGGGCGCACGTCAAGGCGTGCCATGATTCGGGGTGGGCGAGGGTGGTGCGGCGCAGGCCGAAGGAGATGCCTGGGTGGGAGGCGGTGCCTGAGCTTGTGTCGAAGGAGGAGGGGGAAGACGAAGGGGAGGACGAAGACGAGGGATCACATTTGGACCCGGAGTCGCAGGGCAAGGAGGGAGATGAGCGCGAGTCGGTGGAAGAAGTTGACGAACTTGGTGACGACGACGAGGCCGGAGCAGGCGCCTCGGGGACCCGAAGGGACGTTCCTGCTCCCTTGACCTTGAAAATCCAGGAGCCGCGAGCGCATCCCCTTCCGCAGGGCCGAGCCGTGACGAACACTCGCCCGGCGAACGTGTCGAAGATGGAGCTACGGGAAGAGAAGCCGCGCTGCCTCTGGACAGGGTGCGGGAGCGTCATGGCCTTCAAGGCGTTGCAGCGACACATCGAGTCCGTGCACGTCCCACTCCGGACGGCGACGTGTGCGAGATGCGGGAACAAGTGGATCAGGAGGGACGCGTTTCCGAGGCACGTCGTGATATGTAAGGGCACCAGACCGAGGCGCCAACGTGAGGGCTAGGAGGTTGAGGGAAAGATTGATGGTGGAAGAAGTGGTGACGGTTCCTGCCAGGGTGGGTAGACGGTAGACCGAGTACATGGACTTACTGTGTTGATATGCTGCTAGGGCTCTTGCATGGATATGTATGGATAGATATGTGGATATGTTTATGTGAAAGCATCATGTTATCCCCTTTGTGCACTGTGGGCGCCCAGCGTGCGTCGTTTGCCGGTCAGGGGCCTGTACGATATTCAGCTATAGCCCGAACCATATTCACACGCACCTCCCAGGACGGATTGCGGTACTTCGTGCGCAAGGCGGTGTGCCGTGGGAATGTTCGAAAAGGATTATGTCAGATTATGGTAGGAACGGGACATACGCCTTGAAGGACACGGTAACTTTCTACTCCGTACGAGATAATATATATGTTGAAAGCAGCTAAGGAGGGGATAGTATAAGTCTGTTCCGCGGACGTACCAAGGGCTGGATCGATGGGTGATAAAAGGAGGATTGACGCGGGAAAGGAGGGATGAGCATGCGCGACACGACTATACGATATAGGTGATGCTCAGTGAGGTTCACGGGAACAAGGCGCGGATGTGGCGGATTTTGTCGAGGAATGACATGCAAGTAATGTTCGCAACCGTGACATCGGGCCTGCCGAGGGTGAGGATGACGTACTTCGCGAGACGACGGATGCGGGATGCGGTCGGAGGATACATAGCGGGACGTTCTCAGTCGGCGGTCTGCGACACGTAGACGAACGGAGGCAGTGCCGATGGAAAGTTGTCGCGACGGGCTGTACTCAGCCTTTGAGTGAGAGGAAGCTCGCCTTCTTCTCGCCGCCGCCGCCTCCTGCGCCCGCACTCGAGCCCATGCCGGGGCTAGACGAGGGGGAGCGCGAGATTGATCGGATGGGGCTGGTGGGGATTGCGCGCAGCGGCGCAAGGGCGGGGGCCTGGGAGATGTAGTAGGACGAGGCGGTTTGAGAAGGAGTCGCCGGGAGGTCGTCTTCTTCGATCTTTGAGAGCGACTGGACGCTGCTACTCTGCTGGGCAGGCGTCGGCGGAGTGTGCTTGATGGCCGAGTCGCGCTGTTGAAAGATGAGGGGTGAGGGTGCCTATGCAGGAGGTTAGATGTCGCGCGTTGTCAAAGGACGATGGGTGGACCGATAGGGCAGGCTGAGGGGCGTGATGTGACTATGACCATGTACGTACTTCGAGCGATCGCATGAACATCGTGTGGCGACGGAGCCTGCGACGCCATAGAAAGAAATGCAGGACGAAGCCGGTGACCAATAGGAGGGTGGATATATCGATAACGAGGCTCGTGAGCGGCAATCCGTGCCCAGCAAAGTCTCCTTGCAACATGTCCGCGGCAACTTGACAGGAGCCTTCGGGTGATGTAGTGATATGACTCTCGACCGGAACTGTAGGGTCTGAAATCAATGTACCGCCAATAATGACGAGCTCACGAGTGACATACCGTCGTCGCGCACGAGAAGGGCGGGTTGCTCACGATTGGGTGGAATTTCTGAATTTTGATTAAGAGACTCGGCGCCCTCAGGGATAAAGCCGGGGGTGACATTGGGAGCGATTGGCGTCGATCCAGGGCTGCTGGAGGAACACAGGTCAGGGTACGAACGGGTCATTGGCGTTTGTCAGAGACCACATACGTGTTGGGAACATGATCTACGATCGGTACTCGTTCCCTCACGATCTCGCGCGACGGTGAAAGGGTGGGCACAGCTGTCTTGTGCGAATCGAAGGACGTGGGATCACGATAAGGGAGTGCGAAGGTTGACACTGTAAATGTGAGACTGGCGATTGAGATGATGTAGTAGGGCTTGACCATGTTCGTTAGGTATGCGAAGAATTGGGGTGTGTGCTGAGTCTTCTGACGCGACCTCCCCAGCATTTTGTACCAGAGGGCCACGCTGTTCAATGTAGGTGCTTATGCGGAAGGCAGTGGCTGGCCGGATAGATGCGTTCCGGCGGTTGTGGAGAGGAAGGAGCTACGCACTAGCCCAACAAAGAGCAGCCCGAGTATGGATGTCGGATAGCAAGAGCTGCGCAAGGAAGGAATTCAGAGTCCTAGGAGGGGTGTATTAGGCGAGTGGTGCCTAGGCCTGAGTCATCCGGATACGCGGTGAAGCTGATATATGCTACTGCAGAAGGATATATTACCAAGCGAGCCAGTGCACATAGTGACATACCCTCGCATGGATCCCTCGAACGCGTGTCCTGATGACTAGTCCGGACTCCCTACCGACGTTGTTCGACGTGACGCTGTATCTCGAGAAGCCAGTCGACGGGAGAAACAAGCGCCTAGTCACCGTGTACTTCGAAGATATCGAGCCCAAGAGACCGATCGGTAGAACAATTGCTGAAGCCCCAGCAACTCAACTGCGAGTTCTGTGCCAGACTACCAGTGGTCGGAGACGTTGGCAATGGGAGGTACGACAACGCGTCTGCAACGTGGTGGTAAGTGGCTGTCTTAGCTTGCGCAGCGCTATGAAATGGCCAATCACGAGGGAAGGGTCGTCCAGCCATGTAAAAGAAGCAAGCTGCTCATATGTTCCCATTCCCATACTCGATCATGAAGTTGGAGCATGACCCCGATTCTTGTGCAACTTCGAGGCAGCAGTACGACCAGGCCAACTATATGCCTGACCTGGGAGCACATAAGAATGGTCGCGGAGGGCGAGCTGGGCAGGACGAGACTCCGATGGACCCGGGGCAGACGAGGACAGAGAGGGTCAGGATAAAGGAAAGACCAACGCATCCTCCGACCGACGCGGACATGGGCGGCGGGCGCTACTGGCCACGTGGGGCGGAAAGGTGCCAAAGGCCGCAAGGGCGCGTCCTCCGCCGCCCGTCCCTCCCTCTCTCTCCTCCCCCTCCCCTTCTCCCTCTCCCACCACCCACCGCGCACACCCAGCCATGGCTCGCATGCCAGGCGACGACGGCTACTACTCAAACGCTCTTCATCAGATTCAGTCCAAACAGTCAGTGGTCATCCCCAATGTTCTTCCTCCGTCCCCGCCCAGGAACTTACAGGAACGCCAGGTGCCCAGCGTACGTTCCCGTCCTCTTCTCTTCCCTCGCACTTTTTACCAATCTGTACGACGCAGGTTCCTCCGCCCGCCACTCGCATTCCCACAAACGACGAGTTCTACGTCTGCGATCCGCATACCGGTCGCGATCGCCCGAATGTTAACTTCCTTCGCGAGCATTTCTTCCGCGAGGGCCGAATATCCCACGAACAAGCCATGTTCATCCTCGAGCAGACTACCGATCTCATGACTCGCGAACCGAATCTCATCCAGGTGCCCAGTCCCGTAACAGGTCCGTCCGATATCCAGTTTCCTGCCCTACTGTACCTCACGCGACCGTGATGTTCTTTTAGTTTGCGGTGATATACACGGACAATATGTGCGTTACAGTGCCCTCCTTGTTTGCTAGCCCCTTGTCTTACTCCTCCCAGTACGACCTTATGAAGGTGTTCGAGGTCGGCGGCTCCTTCGAAGAGAACAACTACTTATTCCTGGGAGATTATGTCGATCGCGGCTGCTTTGGTATCGAGGTGAGCGCGTATTCCCAGTTATAATTATACTCCACGGGCAATTCTATCCGGGCGCGACGACTTAGGTCAGTGGCATGAATGCTTGACAGCATCCTGACATCCGTGCACCCGCCTCGGAGATGGCATCCGTTCTAGTCAACCTGCCATAGTATCCAGTTACCCTAGAGTTCGTGGAGTTGACCGAGACTTGCTCCCAAGTGCCTGCTTTATCTCTATGCACTCAAACTATGCTACCCGAAACGTCTGTTTCTCCTGCGCGGCAACCACGAGTGCCGACACCTCACAGAATACTTCACCTTCAAGCGCGAATGTGAGCGGGTAACCGCGAACCCCGTCCGCTGACAGTGTTCTCACTCTAGCCGTGTGGCATGCAGGTTTGCATAAATACTCGCCCGCCATCTACGACGCGTGCATTCGCTCGTTCCAAGCGCTCCCAGTAACGGCCCTGGTCGATGGGAAATTCTTCTGCGTACATGGTGGGATATCTCCGGAGCTCGACACACTCCAAGACTTGGAACGCGTACGTAAAGACATATGTCCGTGTACTCGCACAGATGTCGCGATGACTCACATCGCGATGACAGATGAACCGTTTCGAAGAGCCCGCATCCAAGGGACTGCTGTGCGACCTGCTCTGGGCCGATCCCATCCCGAATTTTGGACATGAGGTAAGATCTAGGACGCTCAACGTCATGCGATTAGGTACTCATCGGGCGCCATACTTGGGTTGTAGACGGAACCTACGTTCGAGAACCCACATGGGATCCACCCCGGCGTTCCATTCATCGACAACCACACACGCGGCTGCAGCTACTACTTTACGTGAGTCCCGCTCGGGTGTTGCCGTGGCATTCCTCAGTTGCTGACACCTGCCCGGACGCACAGGTACGACGCCGCATGCAAGTTCCTTGAGCGCAACCAGCTCCTAGGCATCTTCCGTGGGCATGAGGCACAAGATGCCGGGTACACCATGCATCGGAAGACACCGACGAAGAAGTTTCCCTCGGTGATCACCATCTTCAGCGCCCCGAACTACCTGGATGTGTACCACAATCGGGGCGCCGTGATCAAGTACAAGAACAAGAACATCACGATCAGGTATGTCGGCCCGCGGTGTGCGTATACGGTTACGCGGATACTGACAGATTCCGTGTCTGCCTCGCAGACAGTACAACGCGACGTCGCACCCGTACTGGCTGCCGAACTTCATGGACGCCTTCACGTGGTCACTCCCGTTCGTGGGCGAGAAGATCACGGAGATGCTGCTCGCGATCCTCGCGGTGTGCTCGGACCAGGAGCTCGAGTCGACGTCGTCCGAGGAGGACGACTCGGAGCGCGCGCGCGAGCTCGACAGCGACTCGGACGAGGACGAGACGCGCACCGTCGCGGACCTCGCGCTCACGCCGAGCGAGATCTCCCAGCGTAGGCAGGAGATCAAGAACAAGATCCTCGCGGTCGGGCGTATGCAGCGGATCTTCCAGCTCCTCCGGTACGTTGCGCTCTCTATCCAATCTGTTGCATCTACTGACGGGACTGTGCGTACAGAGAGGAGGCGGAGAACGCGACAGAGCTCACGCCCGCGCCGATGCCCGGCGGGATCCCCGCAGGCCCGGGGCAGGCGCCGACGGCGTGGCCGGGCGGGTTCCACGCGCCGGGCGGCGCGCCGGACGCGCTCGGCGTGCAGGGCACGCAGATGCGGCGGATGATCCGCACGTTCAAGGACGCGCGCGCGTCCGACCTCGCGAACGAGCGCATGCCGCAGTTCGACTACACCGCGCCGCCCAGCATCCCGCTCGTGCCCGTGCCGAGCATGCGCCTGCCCGGGCTCGCGCTCGCTAGCGGCGGCGTGGGCGGCGCGGGCGGGCAGGGGCCTGACGGGGCCGCGGCCGGGGAGGACCCGTTGGGCGGGAGGAGGAATATGGAGGAGTTGATTAAGCGCGCATTGGAGGAGGAGGGGTTGGGCGATGGGGGGATGGTTGAGCGGTTGGCGGACCGGATCGCCCGCGGGAGGAGGTCGGCGCGGCCGAGGGGGCTCAAGAGGTTCGAGACGGCGCCGTGATGGACAATACGGGGAAGGAGGGCGTTCGGTGTGGTTGTGCTCTGACGCTGGTAGGATATTTCTTGGATGGTTGACGCAGTGGTTTATACCCACCGAGTTGGTTATGTTGTCGTTGTGTTGTTGTTGTATCACCCGCAGGCTACAGTATACATGTTCAATGCTATTCAGTATCAACAGACGGACCGCGGTCACATGTGTACCGAATGCCTCCCTAGCACGGGCTACGTGAACGACTTATCCAACACGCGCGATGTGAGAGAAACTTTGTGACAGATTGATGCGATGCGACAACCACAGCGTACATTCCACATTCCGATACTTCTATGTCACCGTACACTCGTGAACTCGTCAATCGTCAAAGCTACAGAGCACCACCCGTTCCGACCGCAGCAGTCGCCGCGGAGCCCGCGCAGTCGCCAGCAGCATTGCCACTCGGACGGCAAGCGGCCGCAACGCACATCTGGGTCCCGGGAGCGGAGGAGGGGAAGGGGGAAGACGGGCGGGCGTTAGGCGTGGGCGTACTTCTCGGTCCACTCGCGGCTGACGCGCTGTGCGTCGGCCTCGTTCTCCTTGTAGTGCTTCGCGACGTCGGTCGCGAGCGGGTCGTCCGGGTTGGGCGCGCTGAGGAGGGCTTGGATGGAGAGCAGGACGGTCCGGATCTGGAGCGCTGGGGACCACTTGTCTGGAAGGGGGGTAGAGGTCGGGTTCAATATGAGATTATTTGGGCGGTTTGGTCCGGGGCACGGGAAGTGGGAGGTGACGTGTGGATGTGTGTGTGGGAGAGCGCGGTAGGGGCGGAGAATGTGGTTTGGGACGGAGACGGGGACGGGGACGAACAAAGAACAGAGACGCACCCTTCAGGATATCCAGACAGATACGACCGAGTTTGTCTGGGCGGGCCATGGTCAGCCCGAGGTAGAGGTGCAGATGAGATGGGAGCTCACCGATATTAGGGTGGTAGATCTTAGTGAGGAAGCGAACCTTGGGTGGGCTCATGGGGTATTCTTCGGGCAGGAAGAGCTCGAGTCTGAAGACGCCATCTGTACATAATAGCAGAATTAAGGCATTGCAGGCGGTCAATGGGGTGAAATGGAGTTGTGCGCGGGGTATACGGACTCTGGAACGGGCTGCCATCGGGTCCTTGGATCGTGACATCGAAGTAGCGGAGGTTGTCGTCGTGAGGTGCGGCGGTAATTCCCGGCGCAGGATCTGCTACAAGTCGTTCTGTCTCCTGTGGAGTACGATCGTGGCAAAGAATGGAGAGGATGGAGAGAGTCGGACTGTGGGTGAGATATTGGTCGTGTGGCCGCAATGGAGCAGGTACTGACTTTGATGATACGCTGTCCGGAGGTCATAGAAGTGAGTTGAGCTCGCTAGCGCTATAGGCGACAACACGGTACCTTGGGGAGGCCGGCCATGGCTGTCGGCTGGGGCGGGGAGGTCGGGGGAGGAACGAAGAGGCGCAACGGCGCTGAGCGAGCGAATCTCAATCTCGCGTACGGCCACCGGCATCCCAATATGGCAACTCCTTGTCCGGGCCGTAGACGCCGATGCACCTCATTGCTTTGTGGCCCGGGGCCCCGACGGTGTGGTTCAAGTTCGACGACGTACAAGTTCGCAGCCAACCACGCACAGATATCTACCCGGCGATACCACGCACCGGTTTTGCTCACATTAGCAACTCTAGGAACATCAACGCATACTGTCATCGATGTCGGGAAGTGCCGCCAACATGCAGGTACGCCCGTTCACCGCCATCCGAGGATAACGACATACTTTCTCCCACCAATATTGCTACCGAGAGCTGATTGCGCTTTCAGGGAGAGGGAAAGGACAAGATGAACGAGTGGGTGCGCCTTACGAGCAACGATGGCTATGATTTTCTCGTCAAGCGGAAGGTGGCTATGTGCAGCGGTACCCTCAGGAACTCCCTCAGCGAAGAGAGTCAGTACTATCTGTCCTCACGCCGCCGTCAAATACAGGGTCTCATTATTTGACCCCACATTCGTAGGCAGCTTCTCGGAGGCCCTGTCAAATACATCCCACACAAACGAACGGTAAGTCCCGTCGCGGCTTCGGAACTTGCCCCGCCACCACCTACCCAAGGGCCCGACCCCGACTCTGACCTTGCGACGCCGTGATTCAGCGCGATCATAGTCGAGAAGCTGTGCGAGTACCTCACGTACAAATCCCTCTACGAGAGCGCCAAGAAGAACGAGGAGATCCCCGACTTCCAGGAGCGCGTCTACCCGGAGATATCCTTGGAGCTGTGAGCCGCCGTCTCCTTCGTAGCGTCGCTCTCCGCGCTGACCGTGCTCCGCCGATGTCACCCAGGCTCGTCGCTGCGGACTATTACGACGGTGGGCGTGCCTCGTTCGCGTTTCACAGTACTGCAGCTGACGCATGTCGGACAGCATGACATGGCCTCGCACAGCGTGCGTGTCCAGTCTAGTAAGCACTTATCGCTACCCCAAGTGCCCGACGATAGATCCCGGGTCATACTCAACGCCTTGTCTCGATCTCCGGAAGTCAACATCCGCCGGCCATCACCTGTGATCTATGTACCATACAAACCTGGGTGAATGATCGCTCTGGGCGTCCATGCGTGGACCCGGGTCGGATATACTCTTGTACAATACACAAAATACGAATTTCGGGGGACCCTAACCGTAGTGGTTGAAATCCCGCTGATAGATGCTCCTCGGGCCCATTGAAACGTGTACTATAACTTCGCAAGGTGCCGGTGGTCAACGTTTCAACCGGGATGGCTGTCAGTAGTGGTCGGACAAAGCGGACTGCGGCATCTGAGCTTCTGCTATATGCGATACTGGAGGACCTGTGGTCACGGATCGACCACGCACTACCGAGGAGCTACCTAGAAAGAATGGACATGTACACCAAAACTGGACGGGTAGAAACGTTTAGAGCTGTTCAGAATACTGCGGTTTTGTTGAGTGTGGCGGTTGGCCCGCGCCATCGCACCATCGTGATCAACACCGGAAGACCAGACACAGCCAAAGTTCGGCGCATGAAACTGGCGGGATTCACACAGTTTTCTTAATATACAAGATCCATCCATTGTCGGTCGAAGCTTCAGCATGTGTACATGTACAAGGTATATACGAGAGAAACCAAGCCGGCAGTCACCAGCATCGTAAGTCCAAGAGCATATCTCATCTCAATCGTCGTACATCGCCAGTCATTCTTCACCCTGAGTCGCAGGTACCCGGGGCCTGCGGTATGTCTTTCTGTCATTTGTTCATCTTGATCGTAGGGCGTGGGCAGGCCGCCTTAGTCCCACCACGGCCGCACGAACTCGACCCGGCCGCGCCGCGCACGGCGCACCGTCGCGTCTCTGTCTTCCTGATTCTCCTCCACCTCGTCCTCGTTATCCTCTTCATCCTCATCCCGCTCTGGCTCTGGCTCTGGCTCTGGCTCTGGCTCGGGGTTGCGGCTGGGGTTGAGAGGGAGAGCGTGGGGGCGGGCGTGGGTGTGCTGGAGGACGTGAGTGTGGGTGTGAGTGTGAGGCTGGCCCGGGGCGCGAACGTGGCTGCGGGGAGGGGTCCAACGCGGCTGGCCGCCGGCCCTGCTCGAGCCCGCGACGGGCGGGGTCGGTCGCATGCGCGGGGAGTTGACGTACCCGCGGCACACGGGGCACGTGCGCGCGGTCTTGAGCCATTGCTGGGACAGACGAGCGTTGGTCACGGGGTATGGAACGGAGATGGCATGGACGTACCTGCAGACAACCGTCGTGGAACCAGTGCGAGCACCCATTGAGGCGGAGGCAATCATCGTCAGGTTGGTACTGAATGATCCAATAGATCACGATGAGCGGAATGTGAAGGACGAACGAAGAGGGTGGCTCACGTCGTCGAGACAGATAGGGCAGCGCTCGTCCGTAGCACCTGGCCGTACCCAGTCGCGGTATTTGCCCTTGGGCAGAAGGGAGATGATACCTTCCGGCGTTCCACGGGGTTTGGCATCGCCCAACATGCTCGAGAGAGACAGCAGTCCCTCGTACGAGATGTCCAGGTCCTCGTCGCGCTGCTCACAAGGTATTCGTTAGCGGCAGCTCATGCATAGTGGATGGTAAGCTCACCATGTAGTCCCCAAAGTTGCGCCTGCGAGGGAACCTATTAGTCGTAGAGCGAGCCTCGGCCCAATCGGGAGCAGTCGGAAAGGCCTGTCCAAGGGTCCCACGACGACGAGTGAAAATCCCGCCGAAGGTGGCGCGGTCCTCCTCCGGCACTGGCCCGTACCGTCTAGGCCCTGAGAGGATACTTGCCTGCGCAGTCGCGTTTGACCCTTGGTTCGCAGAAGTCTGAGTAGGCTCGGCGGTAGAGGTAGTACCCCCTGCTTGCCCCTCCCGGGTGCGCGCCCTCATCAACTGGATCATCTGGCGGTGACGTTGGATCCTCTCAAGTCGCGAGGTCGTGTACGTGGTAGGAAGGTCGGCCCGCGGGGCGTTTGTCGAGGCGTGCTCGCGCTCGAGAAGAGTGCGGTTACGCAGGGGGGCCCGTCTGTCGGCATCCTCGCGCGAAGAGCTGCGGGTCTCGGCGGCGCGGAAGACATAGCCAGTTCCGGAGTGGGAGTACGAATGCGACGGCGAGCTTCCCCTGTTGGAGGCTGGCCGCATTTCTTCGGGCACTTCGACTTCGAGCGGGAATCGAGCGAGGTACTCGTCGAGGACTTGGGCGCTGCGGTTGCGGGGGGATGTCGCATCGGGACGGGGATCGGTCGTATCCGCGCGCGTTCTTGTCCGGGGTTGTCCTGAGCCTTGGCCGGGGTGGTCGGAGGTCGACATGGCTTCTTCTGGTCGACGCGTGATGAACGTCAGGATTGGGGCATCTTCCACAACCTCGCTATACCACAAATCCATAGGGCTAGGCAGCCTTGCCGGCTCCGCCACCTCTCGACGCTCGGTACGCTCGACACGCTCGGATGTCTGCGGCGGGTCACGCCGTGCGTTCTGGTTGGCAACGGAACGAGCCAGTGTAGCGCGGAAGGGACCATCTCTGAAGGCGTCAAGGTTGAAGTTGACAGAGCGAGGTGGCCGGGTATGGTCTTCCGTAATCCGAGGGACATAACTGGAAGGAGGAGCAGACTCGGGTTCGACCTGGCGAGGTGGTGGTACACGGTCGGAGAACATCTGTAGCATCTCGTCGTCCGCAGCGCTACGAACAGGGTAGAGGTATGGATTGCCGCGGGACCACGGCCCAGGACTCGATCCTCTGAATAAATCAAGGGTGTCCGCCGCTGCATTGTTAGCGCCATATGTGTCGATGAAAGACCCCACTGGGGGGCTGGGTACAGGTTCTGGGGATGGGGACCGCGGCCGAGCTCGGTGGCGTAGCCCATTGAGCCCAAAGGCTCTGGCCCGAGTGTTGTACTCCAGAAATGAGGAGTCGTACGATGATTCTTCGAAGGGCCATGGAGGAAGTGCTCTTCCTGTGGCACTCTGAGAAGATTGCACAGGATCCGCGTCGCTCTCTTGTAAATAGCGGTTTACGGTGGGCCGCAAGCGGAAGGGGCCCCGACGCGGGGGACGGACCAAGTTGCGAGGAGTACCCCATGGCATTTCGTCGCGATCGTTGCCGCTCTCGCCGCGGGCCTGCCCGTTCGAGGGGGGGTATGCAAGCCCGGATGAAGACATCTGGTGCAAGGGAAACGAAGGTGGAGGACTGTCATCCAGGGCATGTCGAAGTGTAGAATAGGAGCTTGTTGGGATAGATGGTTGTGCGACCGTCCTACTGCCCGTGGAACCTCGAGGGTGGGGCACGGGCTCGGCTACGAAGTCGGCGACTCGTCGACTTTGCACTTCGGCGTCGCGGAGCGTACGAGCCACATCTTCGTCCGTTCGGGACCTGCCAACCGAATGCCGACCGCGACCATCCGCTGTACGTAAGTCGCGACCATAATCACCGTGCAAGCGTGCCCAAGCTTCAAGCATTGTGGGGCCTTCGCGGGGGTAGTGCAAAGGCGGGAGCCTTGGTGAAGGCCTATGCCGCGCCTCGTCAATACTCTGGGGTTGCGTGGTTGTACGTGGAGATCTGACGGAGCTTCCAGTAGTCGCAGGTACAAGGTCGCTGGAGTGACGTCTGGGAGGGATGGGAAGCGGGACGTGCGAGGACCGTGGCGCGGGCGGGGGGTTGGGGGTATATCCACCCCAGTGCGTCGATTGCGAATGTGGCCGATCCTCTCGGTCATTTTGCCCGGTATAATGGTCAGTATTAATCGGCCACGCCCACGGACTCAAGGTAAAGCCTTCGTCTGGTCGCGAAGAGTGTTGCCTTGCTTCCAACGCGCTACGCCAATGGCCCCCACTTCTGCCTGCATTACTCTGGGAGGTCACATCCGAGGGGCCAGGAGGGTCGGAAGCGGTCCTTGAACGGGCTAAAAGGTGCCGCGGGGGCGGCCCCCGTAAACCTCCAAGGTATGGGCCCGGGCCAGGGTGGAAACGAACGAAAGGACGAATGCGGCTCGTGGTTTCATCGTTATCTTGATTCCTACGGGAGCTGAGAAGTTCGCGTCGGCTAGACGACTCGAACACGGCTAGAGACGGCGGCGTGCTTTCAGGCTGGGGACGGGGCGGTGGAATTGCGTCTAAAGAAACGAAGGAACAACCTGAACAAATCAGGCTCGCGCGTTCTGGTTGACCACGAACCATCACGCCTCTCAGGGCCATTGAACCATTCTGCAAAATCTCGCTCGAAATCGAGGTCGACGGGCATAGTCGACTCATCATCTTCGAACAACAGTGCTGAGCTTCGCCCGTTGGGCGGTGAGGGTTGGGCCGAAGCCCGCGGGCCGGAGATCCTGGGGGAAGGAGCTGTGGGGAGGGGTGCCGGAGCAGGCGAGGCCCGCAAGGGGGCTATCTCCCGATCAAAGGCGTCTGCCCGCTCTAGAGACCTCGTCAGGTCTTCGTACGTTGCATAGGGCAAGTCGCGTGGCACGGCGACGCTGGTCGAAGGGAAGGGACTTAGTCGGGACGGGAGCGGTAGGTGGTCCTCGAAAGTCGAGGGCGGCCTGGCTGGAGGCGAAAGGGGATGGGACTCTGACATGGGGACGTCTACGAGTATGTCCTCCTCGGCTACGTCCATCAGAGACGGCGAGGCAGCGGTAGGAGGCAGAGTAGACTGAGCCGAGTGGTAGCTGGACTGACTGCTACCACTGCTGGAGGGAGAGATGGGATCGGCTGTGGCGAGCAAAATATCATCGAGCTCGCTGGTGTAAGACGAGTCACTGTCGTTCCGAGCACGTTTGTTGCGCTCACGGCTGCCTTCCGCACTGCTCGAGGAACTGGAGGGATTGTCTCTGTGGTCATGGTCGGCCTGCTGGGGATCCCGACGATCGTGGTCGCCCTCTGGGCCCATGGCATCGAAGGATCGTTTGTGAGATGACGAGCCTGGAGGCACCGAATGCGAATAGAACGGGTCTGCCATCAAGGACAGTCGAGGGCAGGGAGGGGGGATGGTGGTCGTTGCGGACAAAGCTGATCGCTGCTGCATGGCCATCGCCCACCCGGCTGCGGCGCCTCGTTAAGCGCCCGTCCCCCTCCCGTCCATTGTCCCTCCAATCGAATAGACGCCCATACGATCACTCATATTCCACACGACAACGTATATATCGCTATTCAGACAAGTATCGAATAGCACCCAGAACACGACGAGACAGATGAACAGCGAGCGCGCGTCAGCCGAGTCCGAGCCCGAGTCCGAGGACATCGTCCGCGTCCTCGACGCACTCACCAAAGTGCGCTGAAGCTCGCCGGGACCACATTCTTGTTCAGCCATGATACATATATTCACCAGGTCGACCGCAAATATTCAATTGGATCCAGAGTACAAGCCCTCTGCGAATACAGACACACACGACAAGATACTACGCAGACAAGAAAAGAGTCTACCATTGGCCATCGAACGTTACGCCGCAATTGCCTGCGAGGGCGCCGCTAGCCTATGATGCAGCCGCTTGAACGATAGCTGGATGGATGTCGAGTGAGCTCGTTGAGAAAGGTTGTTTGATAAGTACATAGCGACTCACCATCTCCCAGTACATCATGCGCCAGACACGGCCGAGTTCACTCAAGAACGCCGGCATACGCCTCGGTGGCACAGGATTCTCAGCCTGGCCGAAATCAACGATGACGATGCGGTCCGGGGAACCCTCGACGAGCAGGATGTTATTGGTGTTTCTGTAGTCTCCACGGACTACAAATGCAGCGTGGATGCGCGCGAACGCCCTCAATACCAGCTCGGCTCTCGACGGGCTGATGTTGTGCAATGACAGGGCTTGGGCGTTTGGTATGTATTCCAATACGATACCCGTCGTCCTCCCACCATCGTTGAATATCGGAGCGACGAAGGTGGGTGCCTCCCGTGTGAGACTGGCCGACGTCTTCGTTTGTATGTAGGCTCTAGCGATCGCTCCATTCGCCACGGTGATCTGTTGCGGGGAGAGGTACAGCCACCCGTAGCACCTCGGAACAACACCAGCTTCGCAGGCACCATATTGAAGTAGATGCGCGTATGCGGAGACCTCGGCGAAGTATTCCTTCTTCACCGGCGTGAGATCATTCCTGGACTCGGCCACGGCCCCTTCGTCCTCAGACTTCGGCCAACCCCCGCAGAACTAGGATGTTGTAGTTTCAGTAAGACAACTGCTTTGACAACACCACTCCTCAATAGAGGCTTACCACTTTCAATAGCCTCTCCTCTCCATCGAGGCGCACCTTGAACATCGGGTGCCGTGCGTAGACGTCTACGCATCTCAAGATCTCCACCTTCGTTGCCGGCAGGATCTCAGGCAGGCTATCCGGCACCTTGTATGACCCCCAACTCTTCGGCAGTCCAGGGGTCCAGGGGGGGAAAGGGTCGGTCAATGGACAGGTACCGTACCACCTATAGAACGGATTGTCGAAAAGCTGATTACGCTTCACCTTGAATATCGCAGAGATGAGCTCTGGAGTATCGTATTGGTCGTCATCCTTCACAGCGGGGGCCAGATTGTAGATCGGAGGGTCCCAGTCGAACAGGTTCTTCACCGGATAGCTGTATAGGACAGCTTTGATTTCGTCCCTGATGTTCGCAGTCAGAGGCCGGCGGACGAGAGCACGGCCTGTTGCCGTCCACGGTACGATCATGGGTCGATCCCAGAGCGACCTCCCGACGTCGTCGTCCTCGAGACCGATCAACGCGTCTGGGAGCTGGCAGGAGAATCAGTGCGGTGTTGCCTATAACAGTCGGTCCTAAACACTCACAAGCTTCTCGTAAACGAGACTCCACAACTGCGCGAGCTCATGGAGAAGCTCCCGCCTAGAAGGCAGCGTGCTGCCGCACTTGGCGTGGCTGAATCCCACCCAGACTACGCGATCTTCGCCCGGCACAATTAGGATCCGACGACGGTCGAGCGCGCCATGCAGGACAAACGACGAATGCACCCGATGCAGGGATTGCATGATCTTGATGGCCGTTTCTCTTGATATGTTGTGGATCGACAACGGCTCGGCACCTGACAGATCCTCCAAGACGAGCGCCCTTACGCCGCATCCGCTTTCGAAGCTGCGAGTGATACGTCCATGGAACCACGCAGGCAGATCTGCGGAGCCGTCAAGAGCCGTGGTGAGCGCGTCGCGGTCCAGTTCCATCCAACCGTAGCATTTCGGTACGACTCGTGATTCGCACGCGCCGAAGCGGACGAAGTGCGAGTAGGCGGCCGCCTCTGTAGAGAATCTGTGCGCCGCATCGTCGGCGGTCGACGTCCACTCGTGGGCAAAGTACTTTCGAAACAGCGTCAGACACTGCTAGCGATCGTCGGGGAGCGAGTGAACTCACCATTTTGAGCACTCGGCGCTCGCCACCCTCGAACAAGACCCGTACGAGCAAAGCCGCGATAGCCGGTTCATCCTCCTCGGATAGCATGCTAAGAAGGGAGAACGGTTGGGCGTCGACCTGCTGCAAAGGCATCGGCTCAGTGTAGCCCTGCAACGGCACCTCCGCAGCGGCGGCGGCGTCCGGGTGGTCGAGCAAGAGCGGGTTGTCGCCGCACATGAAATAGAACGGGTTCTTCCCCGCCTTCTTTGCCTGGTCGCGGGCCGGAGGGGCTATCAGGTCCAGGACCTGCTTGTTCGAAAAGCCTGGACAAGGCTCAAGTCTCTCGGGGTCCAAGTTGTGTAGTTTGGGTGTGATATCCCAGGGACTCGTGTCGGGGTACGACATTACAATCACCGACGAGAGATTGAGCGTAGTGCCCATGGCAGCGGTAGTCTGTGTTCAAGATGGAGTGGAGGATATACGCGGGGAGAAGTCTGAGCGATAGTAGGCTCGACGAACGACGAAAGAATTTGAACTGCCAGTGACGAAGAATGTAGGTGCCCGGTGGCCCTTAATACCTCGGGGACAGGCAGCGCAGCCGCGTGAGATTGGCGACGTTAGAACTGTATATCACAGGTATGCGGGCTCGCTTCTCGAGAGAGCATAAGAGTATGTCATCGCATGGCATCCGGTCCAACAGGGCCGCCTCACTAGCCCCGTCCTGGGCTGTCCTGGAGCAAGTTGTTCACCTATCTTCCCTTCTCAGCAGTACGTCACCGGCAGCACTGGTCGTTGGATATCACGGCGTGTTACGCTGCTGCTGAGTAGTAGCTTGTGTCACGTGTAAGCTACGGCGGCGCCAGGTACGTAATCCGGGTTCAGTAACGCGCCGTGGGTGACGGCACTACTGGTAAGTATTGCATAGAGGCGCCACAGACAGGCGAGAATGAGAAGCCTGAACCGGAAGTCACTAGGTTCCACAAGCTCACCTTGCCTGACAGATGTGCACGGATTAACAATTCGGAGCCAGAACAGCTGTTTGAACTCGCCGACTACCACGGAGTCAGAACTCGTTGCGTGGGGAGATTCAAACCTTCGTACAAGTTCGTCGCGGACATAATCCATGTCGACAATCCTGCTCCTTCTAAACCAACGAAGCTTGTAGACCTGGACGCTACAGAAAAGGAGATGCTGGTTGAACATCCTGTCTCAGACAAATTATTACATGCGAAAGCATGGTATTCCCCCCTTGCCGTGATGGTAGCGACCTGAATCTCGCGGTTACATCATCACCGACAAAGAAGTAGTTCTCCTGAAGCGCCTACCTCCGACCGGGTACGATGCGAGGCCTCTCGCTGTGTCCCAGGTTTTCCCCCTACAGCCTACTGGAACCCAGACCTGCCGTCCGGTGAGTGGAATATCTGTACCACATTTGACGTATGACATCCTGAGAGAAGAAACTGCCATGTCAGGTATGCTTCCACCTCCTTGCCGGGCCCAGACCTTCAGCGTTTGCGCCTCTGGGTGAACGTGCTGAAATGTGTGACGAAGAATGGGCTCAGATGATAGCTGATCTTGACTGGGGTCAGTACATGAACGACCACCCTGGAGAACTGTGGGTTATCTGAGACCCTGAGGGGAGTCTTGAACAGGGTCGATATCTCGGGATAGAAGACGTCGAGGAGATATGACTCTGAGATTCGAATGTCGTGACTGATTCTGTGTAAAGTGTACGAACTTGCAATCTCATCTCGAAGGGGGAATGGCTCGGTGCGTGGGGTAGGACGGTAGTAAACAGTGAGGAATCCGAGACCAACACCAATAGACGTCTGGGATGCGGTACATCCCATGTACAAGCCACAGACATCAGGGATAGAAAACAAAAGTTGGCTGGCGAACTCTTTGATTGCGCGTATTGTCCTCCCAAGTAACGCCACGGTACACAGAGACTAGATGTCCTGATTACAGTAGCCCGACGCCAGGTTCAGTCTCATCTACGAGTGTATTGGCGGAATAGTAAGCTACGTGACAAGACAATACAGTATGCAACAGTACGGAACGGGGCACAGCACAGTTCACGCCTTCTTCGCGGCCTCCTCCGCACGCCTCTTCTCCCGCCGCTCACGGCCCCGCGTGACCATCGGCTTCGGCTCCAGGTTCGCGAACAGCGCCTTGCAGACCTTTTCGATGACCCAGCATCCGGCAAAGTCGATCACCATCGACGCCGTCAGCCTCGTCTTGAACTGCAGGAAGAAGAGATCAGCAGTGAGAATGGGCGGATAGACGGAGTAAGGAGACGTACGGAGTCCTGCATCTCGACGATCTGCAGCCACCGGTTGAGCTCTGGCATAAAGTCCGTCGCGCCCGAGAACGCGACGGCGCTCGCGCCCAGCAGACCGTAGTACAGCGCCGAGTTCTCGCGGATGCCCTCCCGGAAGGGGCGGCCCTGGAAGTTGATCGCGAACGTCGACACCTGCTGCGAGAGGCCGAGGAGGTAGATCGCCGTGTTGAGCAGGTTCGGCTCGAACTTCGCCTCCAGGTCGATCGGCCCGCGCTCCTCGTACGTGTGAGAGAGTTGAGTGATGTAGACGAGCGTGACGATGTGGAGCGCGAACTGCAGCAGCACCGAGAGCAGTACGTAGAGGTTGAAGATGTTTCCGAGCGGTCGTTCTCTGGAGAGTTTCTCCACGGGCTGGAGGAACCATCAGCGACGCATATTCAGCACCGTTTGGGAGAATAGCATACCTTGGCACGAGAGATGCACAAGAAGCAAACCGACATGAGCATACCCGTGATGGTGACCTGATAGTCACCGAACTTGATACCGTCGAGGTACTGGACGCTCAGACTGTACGCCGTGATGAGGCAGTTGAGCGCGAGGATCTTGTACATTTGGATCGTCGCGACAAGCGTGCAGCGGCCCTGGCGAATGATGTGCGTGACTGCCGATCGTGGTCAGCGAGGTTCAGGTAGAAGCTATTGCGGCAACACGCACTTGCGCTGACGTTGGACAGCTTGGAGGTGAACGGGGCGGCGCAAGAAGCGTCACCGAGCTTGATCTTCGGGACCTCGTCCTCATTATCCATCTCAGCCAGTTTGTCCGTGATCGACGCAAGGTCGAACTAAGTAGTTTGTATGTCAGGTAAGTCAGATCCTCCAATTCGGAGGTGCCATAACACACCTTCTCCATGGGGTTCTTCTTCTTGGCGTCCTGCAGGTCGGCCGCAGCCTTCTTCTGCGCCTCGACGACATCCGGGTACAGGTGCGCAATGACCGGCGGAACGGGCGGGGGCGGCTGTCCGAAGCGAGCAGAGATCTTCAACTGGCTCTCGTACACCTTCTTGACGCGCTCGTTGCGCTGGTGCTCCGCGATCTTCTTGAGGTCCTCCTCGGTACCGTCGAGTAGCGCGACACCGATGTGCGCCTGTTTGAGCGCGCCCACGTCGTTCGTGCCATCGCCGGCCATGAGGGTGACATAGCCGAGGCTCTTGAGCGAGGTGAGAATGAACTCCTTTTGTGCCGGCGAGACACGCGCGTACACCCATGTGTTCTGCACGAGGTCATTCCACGACGGGTGAGACTCGTAATACTTCATCGCCGCGCCGGTTACGCAGATGTCATACTTGTCGAAGAGCGAGGTGTCGAGAGGCTGCGAGGGGTCCACGGGGATGATCACGGTCTCGTCTACTGAGCGCCATACGAGGCCTATGGTATCCCGTGGTCAGTCTCCGGAAGGAAGGAAAGGAGAAGTATACTGACTCGTGCTGACCGGAGTGGAGAGACCCTCGGGCACGTCGAGGATAAGAGCGTCTCTGTCAACGATCTCGACGTCACGAGCGACGTGGACTGCGGTGAGCGGGTTGTCTCCAGTAATCATGATACACTACGAGAGAATCGTCAGATGTTGTACACCCCTGCTTGCTGAATAACACATACACGGTGCGAAGAGTCTCCGAGCATCTTCAATGACTCAATGGCATCCGGCTTGAGCGGGCAGTGGAAGACCAAGAAGCCGGCAAATTGAAGCTCGGACTCAACTTGATCGCGAGGAAGCTTGTTGATCTGAACACAACTCTTGCTCAGCATCGGGCTGACGCCACAGCTCTGCGTCGCTCACCTTATCCACCGTCATGCTGTCCATTTCCTTGAAGCCGAGCGCCAACACGCGGCTACCGCGACGCGTATACCACTTGTAGGTCTCGTCGTACTGCGGCGGCACCACGGCGAGCATGCGCTTGATCGTCTCTGGGGCGCCTTTGGCC
Organism: Trametes polyzona; assembly: GCA_022606195.1. Taxonomy (NCBI): domain Eukaryota; kingdom Fungi; phylum Basidiomycota; class Agaricomycetes; order Polyporales; family Polyporaceae; genus Trametes; species Trametes polyzona. The sequence continues at coordinate 2,161,013 of JABYQF010000005.1, forward strand.
GCCACGATGCATTTCCCGTTCGGCAGGCTGGACACAGTGCTCATGCGCTTGAGCGCGGACGAGAACTGGAAGCGGCGACGGATGGTGAGCTGCGTGCGGTGCGGGGCGGACGCGTCGGCGGGTGCGATGCTGTCGCCCTTGGAGAGCTGCCAGTTGAGCGCGTCGAGGGTGGTGCGTTCCATGGGGTCACCGACGATCGTACCGTCGTCGAGACGGACGAGCGCGTGAGCAGCGGCCAGAGCAAGGGTGGTTTCGCGACCTGTCGTCTTGACGTCCACGAGCTTCAGAGGGTCTGTGGGGCTGTGTGATTCTAGTTAGTGCCGCTGGAAGCTGTTCCAACCACGGGATACGTACTCAACGCCGGCAACACCTTCGACGACAAGGTTCTCTGCAGTGATGGTACCCGTCTTATCGAAGCAACACACATCAACTCGGCCCGCGAAGGGAATGCGGAACGGCTCAGTGCAGAAGATTGCTGTCGGACACGTTAGCGTCGGATCCAGGCCAATGACGGAGCTTACTAACCAAACTTCGACAGCGCGACTAAGGAGGCATTCACAGCAAGGGACAGCTCCATCGGTAGTTCGGGAGGTACCACACTGGTGATGATGAGAATACAGTCGAGTAGAAGCTTCGACTTCTTAAGCTGACGCTCAATACCTATCACGCGATGTTGTGAGCGGCTGAGCACGCTGAACCTTGTCTAGAATAATGCCAACCTTTTACCCAAACGTACCAGCTCGCAGCGATGGCGAAGATGAGCAGGAAGCCAATGAAGAGGAAGCTCTCGACGTTGTTCGCAGAGACGCGCTCTGTAGAGAAAATCATAGTGCGCACGAGCTGGCCCTGCGCAGTTCCGAATCCAGTGCGGAGAACAACACCGAGGCAGCCACCGTCAGGCGTGTCGCCCCCGTTCGTTGCCTGGAGAAGCTTCGTGCCAGAGAACAGTACAGCATTCTTGTGGACACCATCTACATCCAGACTTTCGGTGGCGTCCAAGAGAGCGATAGACTCCTTCAGCAGGGGAGTGGATTCGCCAGAGAGCATAGCCTCGTTGACAATGCACGTGCCACGGATCAACAGGATATCGGCGGGAACGTTGGTCTCCGACTGTTGTCTGGCTGCGTGGAATGTGAACGGAGCAATCATATGACAGCGTTCCAGTACGTACCAATGGATACAACATCTCCAGGAAGGAGCTCGTCACTTTGAATCTGGGTCCATTTGCCGTTGCGCAAGACGTAAACCGGGTAGGGCGCGATGGACATGGTGCGGAACTCCGTCAGAGTACGGAGGCGTTGCCAGACGACAGTGCACTCGAAGACGATGAGCATGAAGAGCGTGAAGAGGCTGTAGTACCAGTACTCGTCCAGACACCAGAGCGCGACACAGAAGATCTGGAAGACAAAGAAGGGCGCGGTCGCATGCTCGCCGAAGAGCTCCATGAAGGACGGGATGGGAATGTTGTACTCGTTCTTGCCGTACAAAGACCCCAGAGAGGCGATGTCGCTGTCGGTCAGGCTGCGGGGCGAGAGGAAGGAGCCGAGCGGAGGACGAGAGGAGCACGGGTACGGGAGCCGAGAGAAAGTCACGGGAGAAGACGAAGTGACAACATACTTATCCCGCTGGTAGTTGAACGTGTACGTGGAGACGTCGGAGGGATCCTTCTTCTCGAGAGGAACAATTTCGCCCTCGCCGCGGTGGGGTGCGGGAATGATGCGCACACAATCAGCATCCTCGAGGGAGCGAGCCTTCCCGAGACCATTAGGAATGAATGAGCGGTTCCTCGAAACAGTGCGCACACACCTTCCTAGTCGTAATCCAAGCTCGCGCGCCCGTATTCCAACGGGTGACGAGGAAGCTTAGCGCGTGTCCGAGCCCCAGGGATACGCATGCGAGGAAGGTCCATTCTTCGCTCTGGAGCCAGTCATCATACTTGACAAAGTATGCGTAGGCAAGGAGCGGGTAGAAGCAGAGGAAGGGGATCGTATACAGGTGATATTGCCAAGGCAGGGCGACGTGCAGAGTCGCGCCCACTATTTCGGTCGACTCGACCTTGACCGAGCTCCTGCAGCAACGTGTCGGCGTACCATACAACAGAAATCAGAAGGCGCACATACATTGTGAGCTTGCGCCTGAACGGGCGGTGGTCGTGCGGCGAGGGCTGGAAGGAGGAGGGGAGGTGGTGGAGAGGCGTAAGCCACGTCGGGCCAGGAACACGCCCAATTTCTCGTACAGCATCTCACGTGACACGCGCAGACCTCATCATACATATCGCCTGCTTGCAAGTCCGAAGTCGCGTTCTGCGTCTCGGCAGAGGTACAAATGCATGATTGAGCGCCGCTCAGAGTCTCGGTGGGCATTGCGGGACAGGCTGAGAGGTAACCGACGAGGCATCGAAGTCCATGAATAGATGGTATATGGCCCACTGAACCAATCCGAGAAGAAGCGTACTAATACAAGGAAGACTCGGAACGTCTACAAACAGTGGCGCGGGGACGCAATGCGCTCAACGGCGGTATGACGATACTTGTCGTAGAGTAAGAAGTCGCGGGTGTCCTAGCGTAGGCCGCTCAGACGGCGGATAACATCCCCGAGGAGCATCAAGCACTGTTTCACATGATAACGCAGCACGAGTTTTGCTGTACATACAAGTGAGCTCACAGGTCATTAAGCTGGAATCAGTGTCGATGCCAACCTTCTTAGCGGTCTTGTAGAACATCTTGCTCTGGGCTGACAGTGCTGTTGAACGATCCACGAGGTCGTTGATCTTCTCGCCTCGCTGCAGTACCGACTCAATAGTCTTGTGCTGTAGACACGAAGATGGCTGAGAATCCGTGCGGTACAACAGAGGTCGCGACGCAACGCACGAGGATGATCTTGGTCTCGTCCAGCTCCTGCTGCACCTTCATGATGGCATCCGCCTGTCGTGGATCCTGGTACTTCTGCAGATAGGCATTGATCTCGGGGAAGGAGATCGCGGCAGGGGTCTTGTACGACGCCTGGGGAACCTTTGCGATAAAGTCGTCCAGAAGCTTAGTGAGCAGCGAGAACGCTGGCCGGACGGGGTACTCCTGATCCGTGATAATGACGCCTTCGGGCAGTCAGACAAGCACATATCAAGGCGAGAGACATGGAACAGACCCGCAAGCTGCTCCGCACCGCCGCGATTGTAGACATGCGCCGTGTAAGAGTTCTCCTGCACACTCTGACGTTGACCTTGAGGAGTCCGCTCCGCAATAGTCTTTGTGAAGAAGGACATGAACTCGGCGACAGAGCCACGCTGGTAGAACGAGAAGGAGGAGAGGTCGGACGCGCTGACGAGGATGGTGGAGGTACTGTTGGGCGGAGCGAGTACGACCGCGAGAGAGAAGACCTTCATATTTGATGAGTAACTAGCACTTTCACGAGGCAATGTTCAGTGATATGAGGTGTCAGCGTGCAGCTGAAAGACAGATGTCTGAGCGGGCGTGGACTAGACGGTGGTGGCAGAAACTGAGGAGGAGGCGTGTGCAAATAGCCGCCCGCTTCTGTCTGTGATGGGCTCGACGTCCTCTGCCATCGTATACTTAAGTATTACGCTACGGTGCTACCCAGAGCCCAGAGCTATCGCTGTCGGACAACGATCCTGCAATATGCTTGTTCCGCCCACCCATGAGCATACTGGAGCCTCCGCCGCTCCCCAAGATTTCAAGAGCGCAGTACTGGAGCGAGCACAGAAGAAAGGCCTCAACCCACCCCCGTACAATTGCAAGCCATGGCGCGACCTTGATCTGACATTTTCTTCTCCCACTGTCGTCCCTCCTATGCTGTCCGCATCGGACATTGTCGTTCCCGACATGTTTGGTTTAGAGCAGATGATTATATGCCGTGTCAAATGCTCCAGCGATGGCGGACGTTTGCCGAAAGTAGTGAGGCCATCCCGCCGATCCACTCACGCCCTCGCTAAACATATCCTCCTCCCTTCAAACAGTTTGTGGGGCATGTCAGCTCGAAGCATTACCGCGCAGAGAGCGCGGCCCCTCGATTTCAACACTGTGGGACAGCGGCGTCCGGCACGGTCCTTCAGTGCTACGGTTGGGTAGAGGTTGGAACCCGACTCCTTGTCGACGCTGCTCCGTCTGCTTCGATCCGGGGCACAGTGGTCCTCGCGACTGATTCGCCTATAGTCCGGGCCTTAGTCCTAGAAGATCTCACTACCGCCTTACCTCTCTCCTTTCGACGTCGCTGACCACGTCCTTCGTGCACTTTATGCCGTCCAAATCGCCTATGTCCTTCATGATTGGCTCAGGAAGGAAAATGTCCTGGTTCTTTCAACCAACGATCGCGCCGTCTAGGTAAAGCTTGACGGCCCCTTGCGTGAATGCAAAGAAGACCAAAGGCTGGTGAGCGATCGCCGACGGTTTACAACGATACCAACAGGCTACTGAATCCGTAGATTCCCGAGTCTCTGATCGGCTGGGAATGCGGACAGGACGCTATCGAACCCTCGCATGCTCGTATCTACGGATACTACGGCCGATTCCATCCCCCCTTTACGCCCCTGGCCATCCACCTCCAGTGTCCACGAGCTTATCCGGACAGTCTTTTGTGTCCATTCCATGAAGGCCCTTCGCGCAGTGATGGAGGACAATATGGTGATTCCCCTGCAACATTGCTATGGCAAGTCACCCGTTGGTCCGTACGACTATGAGCCATACTTGAAAGCCATGAGAGAACCATTTTCAACTCGACCGCTTCAACAGTTGCCTTCTCAAAGCGACATCGCCTTCATCGTACACATGAAGTCCTTCCGTAATCATCACATCTTTATGCGGATCCGCATCGGTGGAAGCAGCGACTTATGAAGATCGTAAGCATTAGGAGTCTTATACACTACCATCATGCACTGACCATGTTGTCTTTAGTCTAGCAGTGCGCCGCCGGGGGTACGAAGACTATACGTCGGAGAGATCTCGATTCGAGCGGGAACGGGAAGCATATGCACACCTAGTGCACTACGGCGCATGCGCAGCGGGCGGCGTGCCCCAGTGTGACGGTTGGCTTGAACTCTCCCCCACTAGTTTGTACGGTGTCATCGCAGCGACTCGCTGTGCGCGATCAGCTGGAACGTTCGCCGATGGGCAGGAACCTTTGTGGTCGAGTCCGGTTTTCGAAACCAGTTCGCTCGCTGCAGCGCTAGTCATGGAGTATCTCCCGACAGTGACCGCCTCACACGGAAGATCACACTCTATCGTGCTGATCTCCTTGTGCGTACGCCCAGCCGCGTGCGCGGCGCATACGTGCAACACACAGATATCTACAGCCTCCGCAATGTGCTCTTCTTCCCTGGTGACGAACCGGTGATCATCGACTTTGACCATGCGATCACGCCGACGAAGGATCCGGACAAGCCAAGCTTGCGGGGCTATGGGCCATTCTGTACAATATCTGGGTGCGTTTGTTATCACTTAGCGCAAGAAGCTGGAATGGGGACTGACGAACCCGCTAAATATTATACCAACGTGCTTGATGCATCTCATGCGTACCGTGCTACTTATAGCGAGTCGTGGCCGCATGCGACCAGAGTGTCTCTAGGATGTTAAGCTGGCGTCACTATGCTTTGTACGATGTCCTTGATGAGCTATCATTGCAAAGCCGGACGGTAGCCGGGTTACGGTCCGCGTTCTGCATACGCTCATGGCCATGACTTCCTGGCGAGGTAGCCTCCGCAGGAACACGTGTACGTCACACCGTAAGCGGTTGCCCCGGCTAGCAGGCAGCAGTATGATGCCAGCTCAATGGCTGCAATACGAGTGGAACGAGTCTTGGCTGACACTCCCTTGCAAACAGTAGCACCTACATATCGTCCACCTCAACCGCACCAACCGCGGCTCTCGTCATGACCACTACGCTCAATCTCTCGTCGGTGATAGTCATGTCGTATCCCGACACGAGTCCCTGGGATATCAGGCCCAAACTGCAAAACTTGGACCCCGGGCCCGAGCAGCTTGAGCCTGGTCCAGACTTCTCGATGAAGGAGGTCCTGGACCTAATCGCCCCTCCGGCCCGCAACCAGGCAAAGAAGGCGGGGAAGAACCCGTTCTACTTCATGTGCGGCGACAACCCGCTCTTGCTCGACCACCCGGACGCCGCCGCCGCTGCGGAGGTGCCGTTGCAGGGCTACACTGAGCCGACGCCTTTGCAGCAGGTCGACGCCCAGCCGTTCTCCCTTCTTAGCATGCGATCCGAGGAGGATGGCCCGGCTAGCGCGGCTTTGCTCGTACGGGTCTTGTTCGAGGGTGGCGAGCGCCGAGTGCTCAAAATGGTGAGTTCCTCTCTCCCCGACAATCGCTAGCAGTGTCTGACGCTGTTTCGAAAGTACTTTGCCCACGAATGGACGTCGACCGCCGACGATGCGGCGCATAGATTCTCTACAGAGATGGCCGCCTACTCCCACTTCGTCCGCTTCGGCGCATGCGAGTCCCGGGTCGTACCGAAATGCTACGGTTGGATGGAGCTGGACCGCGACGCGCTCACCACGGCTCTTGACGGCTCCTCAGATCTGCCTGCGTGGTTCCATGGACGTATCACTCGCGGCCTCGAAAGCGGATGCGGCGTAAGGGCGCTCGTCTTGGAGGATCTGTCAGGTGCCGAGCCGTTGTCGATCCACAACATATCAAGAGAAACGGCCATCAAGGTCATGCAATCCCTGCATCGGGTGCATTCGTCGTTTGTCCTGCATGGCGCGCTTGACCGTCGTCGGATCCTCATTGTGCAGGGCGAAGATCGCGTAGTCTGGGTGGGATTCAGCCACGCCAAGTGCGGCAGCACGCTGCCATCTAGGCGGGAGCTTCTCCATGAGCTCGCGCAGCTGTGGAGTCTCGTATACGAGAAGCTTGTGAGTGTTTAGGACCGGCTGTTATAGGCAACACCGCACTGATTTTCCTGCCAGCTCCCGGACGCGTTGATCGGTCTCGAGGACGACGACGTCGGGAGGTCGCTCTGGGATCGACCCATGATCGTGCCGTGGACGGCAACAGGCCGTGCTCTCGTCCGCCGGCCTCTGACTGCGAACATCAGGGACGAAATCAAAGCTGTCCTATACAGCTATCCGGTGAAGAACCTGTTTGACTGGGACCCTCCGATCTACAATCTGGCCCCCGCTGTAAAGGATGACGACCAATACGATACTCCAGAGCTCATCTCTGCGATATTCAAGGTGAAGCGTAATCAGCTTTTCGACAATCCGTTCTATAGGTGGTACGGTACCTGTCCATTGACCGACCCTTTCCCCCCCTGGACCCCTGGACTGCCGAAGAGTTGGGGGTCATACAAGGTGCCGGATAGCCTGCCTGAGATCCTGCCGGCAACGAAGGTGGAGATCTTGAGATGCGTAGACGTCTACGCACGGCACCCGATGTTCAAGGTGCGCCTCGATGGAGAGGAGAGGCTATTGAAAGTGGTAAGCCTCTACTGCGGAGTGGTGTTGTCAAAGCAGTCGTCTTACTGAAACTACAACATCCTAGTTTTGCGGGGGTTGGCCGAAGTCTGAGGACGAAGGGGCCGTGGCCGAGTCCAGGAATGATCTCACGCCGGTGAAGAAGGAATACTTCGCCGAGGTCTCCGCATACGCGCATCTACTTCAATATGGTGCCTGCGAAGCTGGTGTTGTTCCGAGGTGCTATGGGTGGCTGTACCTCTCCGCGCAACAGATCACCGTGGCGAATGGAGCGATCGCTGAGGCCTACATGCAAACGAAGACGTCGGCCAGTCTCACACGGGAGGCACCCACATTCGTCGCTCCGATATTCAACGATGGTGGGAGGACGACGGGTATCGTATTGGAATACATATCAAACGCCCAAGCCCTGTCATTGCAAAACATCAGCCCGTCGAGAGCCGAGCTGGTGTTGAGGGCGTTCGCGCGCATCCACGCTGCATTTGTAGTCCGTGGAGATTACAGAAACGTCAACAACATCCTGCTCGTCGAGGGTTCCCCGGACCGCATCGTCATCGTTGATTTCGACCGGGCTGAGAATCCTGTGCCACCGAGGCGTATGCCGGCGTTCTTGAGTGAACTCGCCCGTGTCTGGCACATGATGTACTGGGAGATGGTGAGTCGCTATGTACTAACCAAATAACCTTGCTCACCGAGTTCACTCGACATCCATCCAGCTATCGTTCAAGCGGCTGCATCACAGGCAAGCGGCGCCCTCGCAGGCAATTGCGGCGTAACGTTTGACGGCCAATGGTGGATTCTTGTCTGCGTAGTGTCTTGTCGTGTGTGTCTGTATTCGCAGAGGGCTTGTACTCTGGATCCAATTGAATATTTGCGGTCAACCTGGTGAATATATGTATCATGGCTGAACGAGATGGTGGTCCCGGCGAGCGTCGGCGCCTGTGAGCACTTAAGCCACTTGGGTGAGTGCGTCGAGGACGTGGACGACGATGTTCTCGGACTCGGACTCGACGGACGCCCGCTCGCTGTTCTTCTGCCTCGTCGTCTTCTGGGTGCTGCTCTATGCCCTGCGAGAATCTCTTCTGCGCGCACGTCGCATCTCCGCCCTCCCTTCCTTGACGTCTTCCGCTCGAGCTCCCTCGACGGAGCTGTTTAGGTCTTCGTGCACTAGGATTACGCTCGACAGATGCCATCTCCGCTACCAATCTACGGCGTGGAATGCACTCCATCAGTCGTCGCTCGCCCGGCTTGCGAAGCGTGGCGACTGGCGGCGAGCGTTGCAAGGCGCATATGACGTTGGGAGCGTCCTGGGGATCCTCGGCATGCTGGGTTCGGTCTCACTGCTCTTATGGACGACGGCTCAGCTCTTCGCGTCTGTTTACAACTCATCGACTACGAGCAGTCCTGTTGTACCGACCGCAAACATTCGGAAGAGGGATACTTTCGCAGTTGAGCAGAGTTCGACCGACCTTGGCTCGAAAGCTGCGCTGCAGCTCATCGTAAGTGCACCCTCTACTCGACGCTCGTGTCCCGACCAGAAGTGCGGCTCGTTCATCCTTATATGCTTCTGCGTGTTGCGTTTCGAGCAATCGCGTCGTATCGCGCGGCCAATATCCTCACAATGTTCGCCAGATCCCCGGGTTGACGACACCCCTGCACCACCTCCCCCTCCTCCTTGTAGCCCTTCTGACCGCCCAAGTCGTCCACGAATGCGGCCACGCGGTCGCTGCAGCACTGTACGGCTCCTGAGCTACTGTATGCACTCCGCCGCTCACCGTAACGTAGTGACGGCGTGCCCCTCACATCCGCCGGGCTGGGGCTTACAGTCATCCTTCCGTCGGCATTTGTCGCGTTCCCGACGGAGGAAACAGAGTCTCTCCCTCTGCGCTCGCGCACGCGCTTAATCTCTGCTGGGGCGTTCCACAACTTGATGTTCTGGCTCGTGTTGAGCGCGGCGGCATGGCTAGGAACGTCTGCTCTTGTCTGGCCTGTCCTTGGATATCGCGACGTGGGCCAATATGGGCGAGTGGTGGTTGGTGTCGACGAGGCTGGTATCTGTGTTTACTCGCTATGCATGGCTCGTGACTTATTGGAGGGATGGTAACAGATGTCACCGTTGTATGGACACCTCCCCGTCGGTGCGGTGATCTACAAGGTTGGAGATGACGCACTCGCCTCCCCCAAAGGCGCTGCGACCAAATGGGAGACGCTCCTGTCCCCCGGCTCCTCGAGAATACCTCGCTCTTTGGGGTGGTGTGCTGAGACGTCGTGGTTCACAGGTAAGGCGTATGTCATTACGGTCGCAGAACCCGACTGACAGGGAGGACAGCACAAGACGTGTCCTGCTGCACCACGCGTCGGTCGACTGTGTCGTCGCAGTCGTGCTTCGCGACCGTGGGGGAGTCGCGACTCGAGCACTGCGTGGACCCGCTTCGCTTCCTGCAGCCCGCTGAGACGGAGAGCATGCGGAGGTGCGCGTCTGCGGCAGAGTGTGGCCATGACCATTCCTGCGTACGCCCGCGAGGTGACCAGGAGCTCCTGTCGCTGACGATGTATCTCCCTCCGTGGATGCGCACGGACGGTGGCGACGCTGAGAGGACGGTAGTGTGGCAGGGAGACAGGTCGGAGATCCTGGAAGAGGGTCGGTTGTTCGCATCACTTCATTACCCTAGTATCCTTGCTGATCCATTATCTGCAGTCGACGTCGGAGATTGGCTTCCTCGTTCTAGTTGGCTGCCTATGGGGTTGCCCTTTTTGTGGGCCACGTTCTACTCGTGTGTTGAATCCGGAACGGTTGTCGAGTGTTTGCTGACGACCTCCTCAGATACTTGAAGATGTTGACACTGTCGCTATACTTCTTCAACCTCCTACCTCTGCCTTTCCTAGATGGCGGGCAGCTCTTTGATGTCCTACACGACGCTTGGGCTGCGCATAGGACACCCGAACTGGATGTTGTACCGCTCAGTCGCATGGAAGAGGGCGAGGAGGGCAGGTCGCCAATAGAGAACTCGTCTCTAGGCCGGGCGACGCAAGAGAAGAAAGCACACTTCAGAAGAGCGGTGCATATCGGCGTTGGTGCTTTGACAGGGTTGTGCATAGTACTGAGCATCGCGGATATCTACCTTCGTTGATCAGCACCCAGGCTCATCCTTGCCGGTCTTGGGGCCGTCGGAGCACGCAAAAGCACACTGCAGTCTGTCACGTTTGTGCCACGATGGAGAAGAGGTACAGTCACTACGCGATCTCGACAAGCCCTCGATACGCTGTACTCGTTACAGCACGCCGCCTTTGCTTGCGGGTGGATTGCCTCACTAAGGCTGCCCTCGCCGGATTATCAAGCCGTCCTCGACACGTCGTGCCGCTTTCGCCGGGCGCTAGTAGTACGTCTGTCTCTGAGCCGAACGTTCCGTTTTCCATTTCGATGGCTCACATTGTCGCTTTTTCCACAGCTGCCATGGCAAAGACTTCGACCCGGCCCCGGCCGCGTTTGAATATTCTCTTTATGGCGTAGCAATTAATATCAACTGTACTCCGGGGCCATACAGGTTTCTGTGGTCGTTTGTATTGCAAGACAGTGCGCGCGTGTCACCTTAGCTTATCACTCGAGCAGCTTTCGGAGTATCATTTGAATGGAACGTTGAGGAGGCACGCGAGTGCGAGCAACGGGTTGGCGCATGACGGATTCGTGGCAGCATGCAGGCTACACAGTGTTCAAACTAGTCAAGAACCTAAGGCCTCAGGTAACACGCCTGCGAGGCCCACCTTGACATTGTCTACGGTGACTTGCACGCGCAGTCCTACGTGCAGGGCGGAGGGATCTTCGCGTGTGAGCTTGCAGTCCACCTTGACATTACCGACAATAGCGCTCGGGGTTACGACAAACACCACATCGAAGCCCAAATCATGGCACGAAGAGAACGACTGTGGCGGTCACCTGTACGCCCTAGTGCCCAGAGTGCGGGCGTGCACGCGTGCACGATTCGACTCCATTACCGCACCGCGTGCTCTGCCACACCCGGTAACTTGTAATCTTGACGCGCTGTTTTCCAACAACACGGGAGTGACGAAGCAAACGGTGTCCGAGATGCGAGAGCGCGTTGATTCCGTCATATAACCCGAAGGCGATACACCCGCTAGAGAGGACTATGGGTACAGTGGGAAGCCATGCATGCATATTAGAATAGTCGTGGTGAAGCATACATTCCCATACGGCAGCGCAGCCCGAGGGCGATCCACGGCATAGTAGAGGACGACAACAGCCCGGACAGCAACGGCGACAGCGAGGCAGAGCAAGGCAAACAGCCCTGGAGGGATGGAGGGGGTGGCCGTTTACTTCTTTTGGGGCGTGTCCTTGATCTCGACTACGTTGAGACCTGCGCGATCCGACAGAGGTACTTGAGCAAATGAGGCATGACCGGGAGAGAAGGGCGGACGCACCAGGGGGCAGGCTCTGCTGGAGCTTCTCCGCCTTCTCGGGGTCGTCGAGGGAGAGCGTGTAGAGGTAGCGGGAGCACCGGATCTTGAACTTGGTCTTGAGCTTGCCACCAGGAACCCGCGACGCGATCTTCTTTATGCGAGCCTCTGCAGGGCAAGATATGTGAATATCATCACCAGCGGACGCTAGGACGGGAGAGGGACGCACCCTTCGCATCCTTTCTCCGGGCGATGTCGATGAACTGCTTGATGTCGCGGATTTCCTTGGGCTGCAGACGAACGTTCAGCGATCCTGCACGGCGCAGACGGTGGTGAGGACGGTGCGCACCATTTTGTCGAAGTCTTGAGCTCGCTGTCGGTGCCCTTGCCCCCGCCGCACTCGCGTCCGTTCCCTCCCCTGCGGTGGCTGAGATCCAGATCGGGCAGCTGTACAGTTTCGGAGAATGCCGCACAAGCGGGGTGGCGTTAGCGCCCGCGAGCTCAGTTGTGCGGACGCTGCCTAGAAGGCTAGACCTGCCGCTTCGTGTTTCTCCTAGTTCTCGCCAGTGTTTCTCATCATCGAGCTCCTGGCTTTGAGAGGATCGCTTCATATCGACGCAGGAACAGCACACGAGATGTGACGTACAATTGTTGTGCGCATTCAGTCTGGGAACGCCGGCAGGGTCCAAGTTGGTGCGTTATGTCGTTTGGGCCTGGAGAGGAATATGGACCCAGCTGGCTTCTCGGGCCGACCACCTCTACGACACTGGCCCGTTCATGAATGCCATCTGTGCGTCGGCAATGCAAGGTTCGCACAGTCCTCTGCGACGCTCGTGCTATGGGCGTGCCCCTCTCTATCTACAAGTTGGAGCCGTACTATTGGCACACCTTGGTAACACCCTTGAAGGCATATACCCCGCCTCCGCCTCTTCGGCAACTACCCTCCGAGACTGAGATTGAGTTCATCGAACGCATTGAGCCTTCAAGTGACCATATTCTATGCGAGTTCGCATTGACGAGAACGAAGGGATCATGAAGATCGTAAGCGACCGACTTGGGGACTTGCTTATGCACGTCGTCCAGAGAACGGATGCAGGGTTCGGCCAGGAGGAGCCACAATGCTCGTAGCCTCGTAAATGTACATTTTGATCACAGATCCTTCGTGGCCTACCGCTACAAAGTACAATGTGCAGGCATCGACACTCTGCTATGGTAGTAGGCTAGGAGCCGTCGTGTGTATGGATCTCGATGGTTGCCTTGAACGAGGGGGGACCAATCATGGATTAACGCACACGTCCCACGGGGACGACTCGGGGTAGTATGGTAGAATTCCGGACGAAACCTTCAGTGTCGGGTATGTGGGATGGCGCAGTTTGTTGTGCTATATGGCGCATAGAACAGAACCAGAAGCTGTCGGAATTGGCTAGCGAGGGGTACTGACTGGCTCTGAAGTAACTCGCCGAGACGGCTGCACCATGAGTTGTAGATTCGAATGCACGGAGAAGCAGCGCCTCGGGCCTGCGAGCGTTGTTCCCGGAAGCGAAAGAGGCATACCGCCGTGCAACAAATGTTTCGCAGGCGTCGTCTGACCATGGGCTGGATTTACTCGTAGAGGAAGATGCTCATCAAATCAAGTCATGCGCCCAGAGATCAAAGCAATGAATTGTCCGGTATAAGATACAGCTGAGGACCTAGTAATGCAACAAGGGTTGAGAGCAGGAGACGTTATCGTGAGGGTCGTAGACAGGAGTAGGATAGTCGTAAACGGGGGTATCGTGTCGTCACTTCCTCGGCGAGCTCACAGGCGATCCAAGCAATGCGCTCGAAGGACGCTCGAGGCGTGCGCGTAAGCGTTCCAGCTCGCGCTCGAGCGCCAGAGCCTTCTGCTTGAAGTCTGCAGCTTCGCGCTCCGCGCGGCGTTTCGCGAGCTGGAGGTTGTTCTCCGAGGTTTGCTGGACCATGGGTCAGAAAAGGGATTACTCAAGATCACGGTCGCTTCTACGTACTAGCTGATCCATGGTTTGGCGCATGTTGACGATCTTCGCCTCGTAATTCTTGACTTCCTCTTCGAGGCGTGTCCGCTGTCGCTCTGCTTCTTGGAGGGCTTTATCTGACGATACGTGTATCCGAGAGCTCTCCTTGTTGGATTGAGTGAGCTGACTTGTGAGCTCCTCGATACGAGACTCCAAGCGTCTTGAGGTAGCCGCAGGTCGTGCAGGGTTGAGAGACTTCGTCTCGAGGTCGACGATCCGCAAGTTCAGGTCCTTCACTTGCTTCTCGAGGTTTGCCTACGGGTGGGTGAGCTTACAGCACCATCAAGGATAGGAAGGTGCTCACGTTCATCTTGTCGAGTTCAGAGTTCTCGACGCGGATCTTGCCAAGCTCAATCTGGCACTCGTTGGCGTACCCCTCGGCCTTCTTCATGCGCTCGAAAGCCATCGCTACGCGGTCGCTTTGCTCCTCGAGTGAACGCTCAAGGTCTTGCTTCTCGAGTCGCAAGCGCTGCAACTCTGTGTCGGACGACATGCGGTTGGTGTCCGCGTGGTCGAGCTTGATCGCCTCCAGCTCTGCCTGCAGAGCACGACGGGCCTTCTGCAAGAGCGCGCGATCTGTCTCGGCGTCGTTGAGCACGCTGCGCAGCTCGCGGACCTGCGAGTGCAGTGAGACGATTTGAGACTGTTGCTCTGCTTGGGCGGCGACGGAGGCATCGTAGGCCTTTGTAAGATCTTGAATCTTGGTCTCGAGTCGTTCCTTGTCTTTCTTCCACGAGCCTCCGTTATAGACTTCGTCGTCATAGCGAAGCTGCAGCTCGTCGTACTCAGAGCGTAGTTTGCGACTCTCCTCGCGGAGGCGGCTCATGGTGTCGCGCTGGGATTGTAGCTCTGCGAAGTGACGTTAGTCAGGCACTCGGCAGGAGAGTGGGATTACTAACCTTCGCTCAACTGAGCAAGCTCGGCTGGAAAGAAGTCAGTCAAAAGACCAGAGGCAGGGCTTGTGCCGACGAACCTTGGTACTTCTTGCGGGTCTGGTCGGCAAGGAAGTCACGCTCAGCGAGATCTTGCTGGTGCTGCTTCCGCTCGTCCTCCATCTCCTCCGCAAGTCGTTGCCGGAGAAGCTCGAGGTCGGAAGACTCCCGGCCTTCTTCTTCTAGCTTACGCTCCAGCTCCTTCGCACGCTGCTCTGCAGCTTGTAACTTCTGCTCTAGCTGTTGATGATCAGCGGCGAGCTGCGCTTGAGCCTTCTCCGCATCGGCAAGAGCGCGCCGTGCTGCACACAGCTGTTAGAACGAGGCACAACACAAGAGATTGAACACACAAACCGAATGCCTCCGCGCGTGCAGCCTTGGCACGGCTGATCTCCGCCTCCTCGTACCGCTTGAGGTACTCGTCCGTCTTGGTCTTGTACGCTTCGATGGCTTCTTGGAGCTCTACGCGAAGAAATAAGCATAAGCCCAACACAAGTGTGCCAGAGGACCCGGACCTGAGTGAATGGTAGCAGTGGCCGAGGAAGTGATCTCAAGCTCCTGTAGGCGGGCTTGAAGGCTTCGCTTGATAGCTAAAACGAGATCAGCGTCGACAAAGACTTCCACCGGCGATGCTCGCTCACCAATCTCGTCGTTTTTGGATAGGATCTCCGCGTCAAGACGCTCCTTGAGGCTGGTCACCTCGGCCTGCAGCTGCTTCTTGGCGGCGGTGAGCTCCTGAAGCTGACGGCGAGAGTCTTCGACCTCAATCTGTGACGCGCGTTGTTGTACAAGCTAGAAGGTAAAGAGGTTAACTTCAGATTCGATGGGCTGTTCACTGATACCACATACCAAGGCCTTCTTCGATTCTTCCAGGCGCGCGTAACTCTCGCGCTCCTGAGCGATGGTAGTCTGGAAGCGATCCCACATCGCCTGAACGCCGTCGAGCTGAGCGGCATGCGCTGCACGCCGCGCCTGGGCCTCTTCCTCCAGCAGCTCTGCAAGCTTGGCGTTCTCCTTCGCAAGCCGTGCACGGCAAGCTTCGATGGACTGCTTCGAGCCGTCGCTGTTCTGAAGCTCCTCCGTCACCTCGCGGAGCGATGTCTCGAGGTACTGGCGGATGCGCTGAGAGGCAGCCATCTGGAGCTCGAGAGCCTGGACTTGCTGACGCAATTTGTCGACTTGAGCGTGCCGCTCGGGCGTACGAGGGATCTCAGTCGGCGTGTCCTTGAAGCGGACGGTGCCATTGGAGCGGGGTTTCGTGGGTGTAACGTTGGCCAACGTCTGCTCGCCCGTGCGGTGGCCAGTAAGATGGCGTGTCTGCGAGCGGTGGGACAATTCGCGTTCCATCTCTTCGTCCGCGAGCTGGAGCTCCCGCAGGAGACGGTTGCGGAAGGAGTCGTCCTTCGGACCGCTGCTCATGATGAGCCTCCGGATCTCTGCGTGTTGGCGGTCGACGTGCTCCTTGATCCTAGCCGCCGCTGACTTGGACAACTCGGAGTCCTCGAGTTGTTGCTCGAGCTGGCTGATCCTAGATTCGTATTGACGTTGGAGCTTTGCGAACGACTCCGGCCCCTCTGTCTCATCGGCCAGCCTCGTGAGCTCGATCTCGAGATTGTCCTTCGCCTTCTGCATGTTGAGATAACGCTGCTCTGCCTCGGCGACTTGCGTCTGGGAGTCCCGCAGCTCGTTCTGGAGACGCTTGACATGCAACTCGGCGGCCTCGCGCATGCGCCGCTCGTTCTCGAGGTCCACGAGGGCCTGTGTAGCCTTCGCCTCCTGGTCGCGGGCCTTCTTCTCCTTGGCTCGGAGCGCAACCTCCTCGTTCGCCTTCTCGCGCGCGAGGTCCTCGGCCTCCGTCGTCAACCGCGTCTTTGCCTTCTCCAGGGAGCGGATGTAGGCGGCTTGCTTCTGGAGCTCGACCTGAGCCTCGGCGAGCTGGCGGTCGGTTACTCGCTTGGCCTCCTCGAGGACGTGGACGTGTTCGACGATGGTCTTGTCTTGCTTCGCCTCGAGCTGCTTGACCTCCCATTCACGCGCCTTGAGGTCGGTGAGAACCTTGTTGAGGTCGCGCTCGAATTTAGTGTTGATGTCCTTCAGTCTGTTCGCCTCCGCCTTGTGCTTATGGGCGGTCTCTTCGAGCTTGCTGCGCTTAGTCGTTTCCACCTCGAGCTGCTTCTTCAGTGTCTCGACTTGACGGTCGAGGGCGGCTTTATCACGCTCCAACTGCAATACGGCGTCCTCGAAGTCGGCGTAGCGGGATTGCGTGCTGGAGAGTTGGCGTTCCAAGCTCTGCAAGACGGTGTGAGGACCATTGTACCCACTACCGCGGATAGGGTGGACGTACCTCCTTCGCTTTCTGGACCTCCGCGAGCTGGTTGTCCGTATCGATGGCACGCGAGCGCACGGATTGCAGTTCGGACTCTAGCGAGCGTTTGGCCTTCTCGGCCTCCGCCAACGCCGCCTCAGACTTCTTGAGCTGTGCCTGGCTGGCTTGTGCGCGGTCGGAGAGCGAGGTGTGGCTCTGCTGGATGTTCTTGTGTTCGCGTGCGAGGGTCTCCAACTCGACCTTCAGCTTGTTCTGCGTCTCCGCGGCAACTCTACGCGTCTCTGTCAGGTCAGCAGAGAGCTTGGCGACCTGAGAACGGAGATCGGCAAGTTCCTCCTCCTTGCTCTTCGCGACCTCGCTCCGGCGCGTCTCCTCTGTAACTTTTGCCTCGAGGAGTGCGCGGAGCTCGTCTAGCTCGGCTTGAAGTTTGATCTGGGAGCTCGCGTTGCGTTCCTTGTTCTTGCGCTCTGCGTCCAGCTCTGCGGTGAGGGTGTCGATGTTGGCTTGCAACTGGGCGATCTCCCGAAGGAGCGCTTCCCGCTCGACCTTGGACTTCTCGACCTCAGTCGCCAAGCGGTCGGCCTGCTGCTCCTTCGACTTGATCATGTTCGTGTACTCGTTCGCCGTGCGCGCCATCTCGGCAAGCTGTTCCTTGAGCTGGCGAACGTCCTTCTCCAGACCATCAGCCTTCTCCCGAAGCGCATCCCTATTGGCATCGGATGAGTTGTCGTCATCTCGGAGAGAGGCGAAGAAGGAAGTACATACTTGTTACGTTGCTCTGCGACGAGCTTGGTGTCGAGATCGGACATAGTCGACTCCATGCGCTCCTTGGCACGGGCGACGTCCTCGTCACGCTGAGCGACGACGTTCTTCAGCTCTTCGGCCTGCTTCTCGAGCATCTCCTTCTCCGCGGCGAGGATGTCGAGGTCCTCGAGCGCCTCATCGAGCTGCTTGCTGAGCTCGACCTCGCGCGTGTGCCACTCCTGCTGCTCGCTCTCGAGGCGGACGAGGTGCTCCGCGGCCTGGTCGAATGCCTGCTGGAGCGTCTTGTGCTTCTCCTCGCTCTCGCGCTGCAGCTTCAGCGCGCGGTCGAGCTGCGAGTCGAGCGTGTCCAAGTCCGCTTGGAGCGCGGCGACTTCCTCCTCGAGCTCGAGCTCGTGCTTCTTGCTGCGCTCGAGGAGCGAGTCCTTGTCGACGCCGAGGGCGCGCTCGGCTTCGAGGTCTTCCTCCACCTTGCGCTTCTCTGCTTCGAGGCGCATCTTGAGGCTCTCGAGTGCCTCGCGTTCCTTTTGGTCGTGCTCAGCACGCTCTTTAGCCAGAAGCAACTCCGCCTCTTTCTTCCGCAGCTCGTCGTCGTTGCGCGTCGCCGCTAGCAAAGGGCGCACCTAGAAGACTCGGTTAGTTTGTGGGTGCGCAGAAGGGGGTGCGTTCAGTTATACCTTCGTGTAGAGGTTCCACCACGGCCAGTCCCGGAGCTCCCCGTAGATGCGTGCGTTCCGCTGGATGGTCCGGATAGCGACCGCGCGGTTGAGGATCTTCTTCATCTGGCGGCGCGCGGTCCACATCCGCGCGACAGCCTGGAGCCTGGAGAACAAATCGAAGAGGAGCGCATCCCGGCGCTCCTCGAGCTCGGCGAGCACGCCCGCCTTGAAGAAGATCTTGGAGGTGCCAATGCGGAAGATGGACTTGTCGAGGTCGAGCGCGTCGACCATCCGGAGGCATGCCTTGCGGCCGTCCATGTACCCCGGGGGAATGATCCCCGGCGTGAGCACCTCGTACCTCTGCCGGAACTCGACGAAGGGGAGGCGGTTCGGATAGCCTAGGCGCGCAATGCGGATGCCCTCGAGCACGCCGTTGCATCGGAGCTGATCGAGCACGAGCGGGACGTCGACGCGCCCAGGCTTCTTGAGCGTGTTCGGGACTATGCAGCGCACGAAGTGCGGTTGGGTGGCTTGCAGCTGTGCCATAAGGCTCGCGAGCTGCTCCTTGTGCCGCTGTCCGACTGTGCGGAATGCGCCCTTCTTGGGACCGCGCTTCTTCCCGATTGTCATAGCGTAGAGGGCGTTGCTACTGCCGCCGGTGACGTTGGGCGCTGGAGCATCGCTGTACTCGGAGAACAGGGAGGCAATGTACCGCTCGGAGGATGCGGCGAGGACACGGGTGAGGTTGTCGTTCAGCGGGTCCTTGTTCTTCTCCAGCCAACCGTCAGTGCGATACTCGACGCGCCCCGCGTAGTGATGGACGATGAAGCCCTGCTCGAATCGGGCTGGCTCGTACTTGAACGTGCCCGGGTGTGGTTCCTCACCAGCTGGTGGCTCTCCAGCCCAGATCGAGTGAAGTTTGTTGGTGAACGTCAGGTCAGTCGCCTTCGGCATAATACACTCCTCGTCGAGCAAACTGAGCACGCCGATAGTGGACCCACTGGTCTCGATGAGGTCGATGGTGGGCTGCAGGTCGAGACCGAAATTGACATAGTCCCATTCAATGCCCTCGCGCGCGTACTCCTCCTGCTCGAGCACGAACATGTGGTGGTTGAAGAACTGCTGCAGCTTCTCGTTCGTGTAGTTGATGAGCAGCTGTTCGTACCCGTTGATGTCGAAGATTTCGAAACCAGCAATATCGAGCACGCCGATGAAGGTGGACTTGGACGAGGGGCGGTCGAGCGCGCGGTTGATCCGGTCGACGAGCATCGAGAACGACTTCTCGTAGAGCGTTTTGCAGAGCGCGGAGAGCTCGTCGAGAGCCTGCTGGCGCGTCCGTGCTTGTGTGACCCATTCGCGACCTGCCAATAATCGAGGCCGGAGGACAGCCTTGGTGAACTCTGTAAGCGGAAGACCGAGGAGATGGCAGACCCGCTCAGCCTGGGAAGGGTCAGGCATCACGGCATCGTCGGACCGCGTTGACGTGATGACAATGTTGCCAATGTGGAGAATGGCGGCTACGACGCGGAACAGGTCGAGCTGCTCCGCTGCAGTGAAGCCGACGGTGTCGAGTGCGTTCTATCCGCATGGTCAGTAGCGCGACTTGGGCAAGTTCGGCTGTTCCTACCTTCAAGAGGTTCCACTCTTCGCGATCGTCAATGCCGTCGACTTCTCTTCGGCTCTTGTTCAGGTATTCATAGTCCTCGACGTCACCGTCCAGCAGCAGGGTGTCTGCTTGTGTGTCAGAAGGTCCATGACACGGCAAATGCATGTGCTACCTTTGAGACTTCCACCGCCCTCCATGAGTTGGTAGAAGACATGGAAACTGCGCTCGGCCTCACTCCGGACGACCACCCGGCTCTTCTCGAGGAGGTACCAATCGATATTCGCGCCTGCGATGCTACCATCCGGCGAGAAACTGATTCGGATAAACTTGCCGAACCGACTAGAGTTGTTGTTCCTCTGTGTCTGCGCATTACCGAACGCCTCGAGGATGGGATTGGCCTGCAAGATCTGTCTCTCGAGCAGTCCCAGCCGTCCCTTGGCTGTCAGACTGAAGCCGGACCCCGAAGCACTCATGGAAGTAGCCTTGCTGTGCTTGCGGAATGAGCTACTGCGCGGGAGGCCTACTGTGGGCACCACGGCATTGAACGAGGCTGAGCCCGCAAGAGACGGGGACTGAGAGTGTGAGGGTGTCGCAGGAGCGTGGGCATCTGTAGCGATGGCGGCGAGATACTGAATGACCTTCTTGGTACTTTCGGTCTTGCCGGCACCGGACTCGCCACTGGAATCGGAGTGTTAGGAAGAGGAGTGCAAAGACCCTACAATGGACGTACGTGATGAGGATACTCTGGTTCTCCCGTTCCTCGCCCATGTTCACCCATGCGCGCTCGGCGATGGCGAATATATGAGGAGGGTTCTCATCACGACGCTTGCCGCGGTATTGATGTACGATTGCATCAGAGTAGAGGGGTAACGGTTGGTATGGATTGACGGCGACCAAGAAGAGGCCGGAGTATGTCTGCGAGAGAGAGGTGTCTCAATCAATCAAGTATATACGGGGATGTGGACGGGACGTACATATATGGAGCCTGAGCCATAGCGGAGACGGAGATTATGTACCACGCTGGCTTCGTTCAAGAAAGTCAAGTCCGCAATGTCATCGACACGGTCGAACTTTGGAGGGTTCATCTTCGAGAGGGCGTAGAGGGGTAGTTTCCGGATCTAACGGCATGGTGTTATGCATCTACACGATGGTCGTAGCAGGCGAGCAGGTACCTCTCCGCCGGCAGCCATGACTACTTCTCCCATGTCATCCTCTTCTTTGACGACCCAACCAGCGAGATAGCCATCTTTGTCGTCGGGGACCCAGACCCACTTCTTCTCGTTGAACTCTGCCTGGGCGGCAGCGGCGCGGGCGGCCTCTGCGCTCTGAGAGGGTCTTGGAGCCGGCATGGCAAGCGCCTATGGCTCTCAGACAGAGAAAGCACCAGCTACAGGAGGGGGGAAAGCGGAGGAGGGAGGGAGGAGGAGGAGGACGAGTGGCAGACGGAGCGTTCGCTTGGGAGGGGACGCGTCCGGGCATGCCTAATCGGGCAGGATACGCGACCAGGTTGCGCCCTAGGCGCCCGCTGGTATGTCCCTCTCCATTCCATCTCCTCCAAGCGCAGGTCTTCGTGAACAGGCCATAGTGGTATCGTGGGAAATAGCACAGGATAGATATACTTCCATTGCCTGTATTCGTGGTGAGATCCTGTATGCATGTCCACCGCACCGTCTTCATCACGTTAGACGACTACACTGCGTACTACTCAAGGGGATGTAAGTTGCCCAAATACTATTCAAAATACGTAACGTCTTCCCCTAAACGCGCGGCCATGTCCCACGAACATGCCCGACTGCGGACGAGGAAGTCTTGAAGGGAGTGCGGGCCGTGCCACCGACGCGACGCGACGCGACATGAGCACGTGACAGAGGCGCGGGAGTGCGCGTAGAGTCCAAAGCGACGAAAGCCATTCTCAAGTGTTCTGTATTCTGCATTCGCCCCGTTCGCGTTCCGGCCTTTGCTCTTTGCAGCTCGACGCGTCTTGACGACGGAGAGGTCGCGCTATAACACGCAGCCCACACGTCTTGTCCTCCTCCTTCTGCTCCCTGCAGCCCGACTCGGAACCTCCGCTCGACAGTCTCCGCGTCCTCTCCTCTCCGACCTTACGCGCGTGAATGCACTCGGGCCAATGGACTTGCAGCAAGAACCACAGAGCTCCCAGCCACACGGCCTCTACGAGTGGCAGATGGACCACCAACCGCCCAGGCTAGCCGAAGACGACGCTCTCGTAAACTGGAATTCCAAGCGCGACTTAAGTGCTATCGTGCAGTTGGGCGAATGTACGCCGGTCTCTCGTCTGTGTGATTCAGGCCCGACGTTGACCTTGCTGCATTAGCACAGCCCGCACAATCCTCATCCGCCACACATCAGCCTTCCCGAAACGCCCCCTCACCCGCCTCTGCTCCTCGTAGACCAGGCAATGCCAATCATCCTGCCCATAGGCCTAGACACGTCATTTCTGCTGCCGAACCTCTGGATCCTGAGATTGAGGAAGCCCTGCATCAATTTACCGACCGCGCGGTCCACATGCTCCGCTCTAGCCTCAAAGTATCTAAAGGCAAAGCAGCAAAGTTCAATTCTGCCTTCAAGGAGAATGCGCTGGACCCACTCGGATCAAAAATAAGGCGCAGACATACTGCAGAAGATGTTCACGACGTCCCCCATGCTCCCCCGGCGAGGTCCGGCCTCCAGAGCCGATCTACGAACTCGCGAGTATCTTCGGAACCAGCCCCCGACGTTTGCGACGAACCCATGGACCACGATCAGGCCGTGGCTGGTCCCTCTCGTCGCATACTCCGGAGAGCTACGCTGACCGATTTTGTGAACACCGCGGAGGATGACTCTGACGATGAAGACGGTGGCATGCCGTCCAGTACTCCCACCCCTCCTCCCAAGCCACGCGGGACACGCGGAAGCGTCCCTTCGACCATGTCTGCCTCCTCATCGTCCTCCAAGTCCAAGCTGCGCTCGTACTCAGTGTTCTCTGAATCGCCAACGGAACTTCCCGGTGTCCCGCTCTCGAGGCGACATTCTGAGGATCCATCTGCCTCTTGTGTGAACACTCGTACGATGGATGCGCCCGAACTGAGTCAGCGATCCAGCTCCCAGCAAGAGCCGCCGCACCCCGACCCGCCCAGTCCCGTCATACCGTCCCCGGTCGCTCTCGCCAAACAGTCCACTTCCGCCATGCCGCCTCCCCCGGTGCCAGCCTTCTCCCAACGACCTCCACAGGTCTCGCAGGCACCCGGCCCGTCTCGTCTGCCGCCAAACGTCTCGCAGTCCCCCGCCCTGTCGCGTCCGTACGTTATGCCCTCCCTGAGTCAGGGCGCCTCGGCGTCTCAGTCCGCGGGACCTCCACGGGCAAGTCAAAGGAGGCCGCCCGCGCTCGGAATGCGCCCTGCGCGGGTGCGCGGGGGTGGGGTGAGCAAGTATCAGATCCCGAGGGAGCATCCGAAGGCGATCGCGGGGTTCAAGGTCCCGTTCAAGACGGGTGCCAAGCGCGAGGGAGGTGCTGCAGCGGGGTCCAATGCGACAGCTGAAGCAGTGCAGCCTAGGGGCGAGCCGTTCGTCGTCCCGGATGGTGCTGGTACTCGGGTGAGTACTGGGCGGGCGCCGCAGCTGGAGATGTCGGCGCGCAGGGCGGAGCCGCGGGATGCGGAGATGGACGAGGACGCGCCGAAGGAGGCGGACTCGAGCTATGGGGACATACCATTCGACTTTGACCCGCAGGCGCTGGATGAGGCTATGAGTGTGTATGACCCGTGAAAAGGATTCACGTATTGGATGGGGATGAGGAGGTGTGGTAGGACGGACGAGGCCGAGCGGCCAGGCTGGCCTGGTATGCATTACGTTTCCTCCTTTCGTTCTGTTGATTGGTTAGTACTGTAGGTGCCGCGCGAATAATGTCTGCATATGTGTATCATAGTCTTCATCGCTTTTCGTCCCCGTCCGTAGGTATTACTCAAGTACGTCGACGCTCTGTTCCTGAGGTTGTCTTAGAGCTGCTGTTGACCTGCTTTCAGTTGAACAGATTTACTCACATGGCGTGCTCAATTCGTGCTCTTTAGCGAGAGAAAGCGAACCGCTTCGTTCCGTCGGTATGTCGTACTATTACGTTCGCTCCATCCTCCCGTTAATACCAGATGTCGTGTGACCGCCGGACCACGTCTTTGCATACAACATCTGGCAGGGTGTAGCGGTCAGAATGGCCTGGTGAGCGGTGTGTTCTCTGGACTGTCAAGTCTTTCACGGAAGCTCACGTTCGTTTTAGGAGCTACGCCCGGTATTACCTGGTGACAACGTCGGGGGAAGACAGACACGTCCGGATATACAACCAAACCAAGCACATACAGAAGTACCAGTGTGTCAATCTCTCCATGGCACGCGTATCCTGTATTCACTTTCCAGTGTCAATAGACCCGAATAGACTCTGGTAACGTTGCACAATATGTGGTTCTCCTCGACCGGAGCGAGGAGAACGGTGCTCGAGTCGGCCAATACCTGGTCGCCGTCCTCGCACGTCGTATCGCCGTCACGGGCATGTCGAAGAATCACTACTGGGATGTGGTCTCGTTCCAAGCAGTCTGCCACGACTTTTCTGTAGCCAGTGTAATTGTCAACCTACCGCACCGCAGGTATAAAACCGTCGCTGAGGCCCACGGACCCCCAGGCTCCTCCCCCTCTGTGATCTTACTTGAACCGGCTCCCGGACTCTGAAATATCGCGATGCAAAGCTACATCACTACTTCTGCTGTGGGCGGTCGTGAAGGCCTCATTTTCCAAGATGTATTCATCCGCGTCCCGAACGGTGAGTGTGACTGCCGGTATCTCCACTGTCCACTGACTACTAACCGATACTTATTCCCCTAAGGCAACATCATAATCAGCGATGTCGGTTGGTCATGCATCCGTGCTTTACAGGCCTTCACAGGCGCATCCTGACGGTAATTACAGAGAAAAACCAGCTGGACCTTCATCACCCTATCAAGAGGATCACTGTCTCCCATGGATGGGTTGTGAGTGCTCGTCGTTGCCCCGATGTTCTCGTCTCTTCAACGGAGTCCATCTCGCTCATCACATGCTCCTCTTACCCGTCAGGTCGACGGCATATCTGTCACCTACCAGCTCGTGGGCGGTGGCGTCTCCACGTTCGACCACGGCAGCCAGTTCCCGCATGCCAGCGTGATCGACTTTGACGGTACGTTCCAGGGCGTTTTGTCTTCGAACATAGCGAATGACAGTGGCATGATATCGGCGCCGCACAGCCAATGAGGTCCTCGTCGGGGTCTTCGGCCGCGCCGGCCCTCAGGCTTACTACAAGCGCGACTTGGTCAACAATATCGGCTTCGTCATCTACGATACCGCCAAAGCGAGCACCCGCATCGTCGGAGTACGTAGCGAATCGATGTCCCGCACTATTCTATCCGTCTGGGCTCACTCGGGCCGCATTGACTCGCTCTAGCCGTTCGGGAACGGGAACAACTCTAACGAGGGGAAGGCGTTCTACGTGTCGGATGTGATCGCTTTCGGCGGGTTCGCTAAAGAAGCCGCTAATGCCTCCCGTAGGTCTTACCGTTTGTCTCAAGGTGTTCGACCACGTTGGCTGATCAGTCCCACTTCTTACGCAGTGCTCCTCTCGGGCCTCTTCTTCTACAAGGATGCTGGGAAGCAATGAGCGGGATCCTGTAACCCCGCGTCGACCGTTGGTAGGATTGCTTGCTCGTTATGGGGCTTTGGAGTGTTGCCAGGAATGTGGAGAGCTGGGGCTGTCGGGAAGCGTGCTCCAGGATGAGGAATGTATACAGAGACCTCGCAAGAATTTGAAGATTCGTAGGCTCCATGGTTGAGGTTCATGATGCCTGACCACCACTGCGAGGCAAAGTTAGCTGGCAAGTACTGATTGCAGGCGCTTCAGGCTGTCCTTCGCGATCTCAGAACGCCGTCAAAACGCGAGCGGTATATGTACAATTTCGCATCCGCCTAGAGCTCACTACTACATTGCTCGACATTACACGCTGGCCATATCAAACAACCCTTAAGCAACAGTGGCACGAACAGCCCATAGCTCTACGTCCCGCTCACTGCTGCCCAGCATCCTTGTGGAAGAACAGGCCGGAGAGGAGCACTGTGAAACGGTTCACGTTCATCAGCTTGCCCAACCCCCACAGGACACAGGAGTGTACGTACGAGGGCTGTTGGCAGACTCCTCAGCGAACCCACCGAAGGCAATCACGTCCGACACGTAGAACGCCTTGCCCTCGTTAGAGTTGTTGCCGTTACCAAAGGGCTAGGGGTATCCGTGATATCGTGAGCAACAGTGCACGCAACTCGAGGTCTCGCCGTATACGCACCCCGACGGTGCGAGTGGTCGCTTTGGCAGTGTCGAAGATCACGAAGCCAATGCTGTTGATCAGGTCGCGCTTGTAGTAGCTCTGCGTCCCCGCGCGGCCGGTCACCCCGACGAGGACCTCGTTGGCTACCCGAAGCCGAAGCAGATAGGACGGGCAAGGTCAGGCTCCACCATTTAACGCAGAACACTGAAGACGTATGTACCGTTGAAGTCAACGACGCTGGCCTGCGGGAACTGGCTGCCGTGGGCGAGGGTGGAGGCGGCACCGCCGACGAGCTGGTAGGTGACCGAGATTCCATCGACCTGACGACCCGGGGAGACGGTGTGTCAGCGATGAGTGAATGAGTGGAGGAAAACGAGAAGCTGGTAATACTTGCAACCCAGCCGTGGGAGACGGTAATCCTCTGGATAGGGTGTTGACGGTCCAATTGGTTCTTCTCTGGGGACGCCGTCAATTAGAACCCCCGGAAAAAATGATCTCACATACTTGCGTCGCTGATGATGATGTTGCCTATAGGAGAGCAACGATAAGAAGGAGTACAGGCGACGAGAGAACCGACGGTCGTGCTCACCGTCTGGAACACGGATGAACACATCCTGGAAGATGGAGGCGTCGCGACCGCCGACAGCGTACGTGGTGAGGAAGCTTTGCATAGTGGACATTATAGAGAGTGGGAACGTTGAGAGGGAAGAGCCTGGGAGTCAACGAACGTCAACGAGGACTTTATATACTCCGGGACTGCAGTACCACAGGTTGGCCTCCACTTTCACTACCAGTCGTAAGCCGTCTGCGAGGCTCTGATATCGACACGAGTAGTCCCACCAGACCAGCCGGTAGAGTTTGGGTTGCCTCTAACTGCAGCACGATGCGAGAGCAGCGGAACACGCGACCAGACATTGTTCGGTTTGAACACTGTTCGCATCACCGAGGTCCTTGAACAGTCCAGAGGTTGCCACAATGGCGAACATCACGGCGGTCTGCTCGGGTCCGTTGATATTATGAAGTGAAGCAACGTCGCTCGAACCAAATATGTTCGACATTGTGCTCACCGCCGCGTCCATATCGAGCCTTGCGACACACGTGCTGCGCCATTTACGTAGGGCAAGTTACCGGTTGCACCACGTCCTGAGCGAGATGGCGGAGTCTGTGGAGTGGGCTGGCTCGAAGGGCAGGCACAATACCTCGATAAAGATATGTATGAAGCTTGCCGACTTACCGTCAGCTTCACCGACGGTCATGCCGGCGGTGTCCCAATCCTATAACAGGTATTAGCAACCACGTAACGAATCCGGGGTTCTTAGGACACACCATTCACTGGAACAAAGCCTGTGCCACGGCCTGCCAGGGCCAAGTTCAAAAGGACGGGGTCTTGAGGTACAAACGTTCGCTCTATAACGTCAATACGCCAGAAGGTGGCATGCCTGCGTCCGCTGTCATCCACCCGGCCACCTTCACAGTCACCAAAGTCCAAGCGTTTCCATGCCGGGCTGCTAGGGAGTCAGTGTCGGCTTCGATGTGGATGTCGACTGGTCCATGGCAGACGGAGATATGCAGGCGCGTACATGATGCCAATACGCACAGGAAGACATTCGACCATGCACGAAGGCAGCCGCACCCGCCAGCCGCGCGCATGCGGAGCTTGGGCTTGAACACCAGGAATCTCCTTGAGCTGAGACATCAAGAAGTACTATACCTGCAGGAAGGTCAGCGTTGACGTCGTAGTCCAGCAATTGACTGGTTTAACTTACACGAGGAGGTTGGCTGTCGAGTTTACCAGTGACTGCCGAATATCGTAACAAGGCTTCGGGCTGAGGATCAATAACATGCATTATGTATGTCGAGCACCGACTACTTTTACAGAATGACTCCGCATAGAATGTGTTCTCCGGAAGCTCTTGGTTCCTAAGGAATACCGGCGTACTCGTCGTAGCCGAGGGAAAGGTTGAGGTTCTGCAGGCACTGGGTCGCCGCACCCTTCAGCAGGTTGTCGAGGCCGCCCTGCGGATACGCAACAGTTAGTTCGCTGTTATCCATTGCGGTCACTCGGGAATACATACCACAACGACAGCGCGGTCGCCCTCGCTGTGCACCTGGAAGCCGCCGACGGTCCAACAGTGCTGGTTCTCGATGTCGGGCAGGGTAGGCACCTCGCTCTTGATCCTCACGAGCTTCTCGCCCGCGTACTTCTCCTCGTACAGCGCCCGCACGTCACGCGCGGCCACGCGCTCATTGAGCGGCATCGAGAGCACGCTGATGATGCCGCTGAACCAGGGCGCGACAGACGGTACGAACGCGAGTTTCATGCCCGTCCCAACCGCGGACGCGGAGAGCAGCCGGGAGAGGTGCCGGCCCGCCTCGCGCTCGTGGATGTGGTCAGTGAGCGCGTAGGGGCGGATGCCGCCGTGCAGGCTCTCGGGCGTCACCTTGGGCAGCGTCGTCGGCCGGCCGTCGGGGTCCGTTGGGCCCGTGACGGTGCCGGCTCCGCTGTAGCCGGACACGCCGAAGACGGTGGGCCAGGCGTCGGGCTTGAGGTGCTTGAGGAGGGGCGCGATGAGCAGCTGGGACGAGGTCGCGTAGCAGCCTGGGTTCGAGATGCGCTTCGAGGCGCGGATCGCGTCGCGGCCGTAGAGCTCTAGGGATGTATTGTACAGGGGTATTTAATACAAGTGTGGTGCGGGACGAAGCTAGTGCGAGTGTGCCTCACCCGGAAGTCCGTACGTCCAACCGTCCTCGAAGCGGTAGTCGGCGCTCAGGTCCACGATGACGCTACCCTTGCCGTCCTTGCGCTCTGCCGCACCGCGGTCGACGGCGTCGACGAAGGGCTTGCAGACGCCGTTGGGGAGCGCCATCACCCACGCGTCGACCTCACCGTCCTTCTCCATCCGCTCGACGTCCTGTACAGACAGGTCGCTGAAGGTCACGGGTGCCTTCGTGTAGGTTGTGAGAGGAAAGCCAGCAAGCTGGCGCGAGGAGACATGGGTCAGGTTGAGGTAGGGGTGCTCCGAGAGCAGGGTGGTCAGCGTCTGGCCGGTGTATCCGCGCGCGCCGATCAGGGCGAGTCGCTTCTGCTCGGTCGACGGGGCGGCGGTGGCGTAGCCGCGCGACGAACCCGGGACACGGCGGCGAGCCATGGTCGAGTACGAGCGCACACCCGAGGGCGTGCTCGCGACCTTGTGGGGAGGCGCGGAGGGTCCGACGGGGAGGTACGTGCGCGGGATGCGGCCCTTCTCCTCGATGGCCTTGATGATCTTCTCGACCTCGTTCACGTCGTGGACGCCGTACCAGAAGAGGCTCTTGCCTGCGCGTGTGAAGCTGCCGTCGGCGCGCTCGAAGTGCCACGCTCGGTTCTCGTCGTCTGCACGTGCGGTCCAGAAGAGACGCCGGTGGTCCTTTTTGATCGCATTGAAGACGTTGTCGACGATCCCGTTCATGATCCCGTTGCGGGAAGCGAGTAACTTGGTGAGGATCGGCACCTCACCCTCGGGGTGCGACACGATGGCAACGACGTCGAGAGGTTCGTCGCCGTAGATGGTGTACGGAGTCTCCTTGAGGCTGTTGAGGACGCCAGTGACGCTCTCCTCGCCCGAGAGGACATCGGGGTCACGGTCATGAATCACTTGGCGGAATCGGTCCGCACCGACCGAGTCGATCGACTTGTGGCGGAAGAGCTTGTAGCCGCGGCGGATGAGCGTACCGGCGCCGCTATCTGTGAACAGCTCCCGCTGGAGAGAGTCTACCGAGATAACGGCGACAGAGGACGTGCGGGGAAGGTGGTCGAGGAGCTCCTTGAACTCGCGGAGCTTCAGCTTGGTGCCGTACTTGACCCACGGCTGCTTCATGAGATCCTCATACTCCTGTATTTCGGGCTGCGTGAGCACATTGTCGACAGCGTAGGTAAATGGTCTACTAACCTGGTCGAGGTTGATGAGGTCGAGCTTCTGGCCGGTGATACCGTGGAAGAGACCGCCCTTGTCGTTCAAGAAAACGATCTTCAGGGGCTCGAGCTCCTTCGCGAGCTCGCCAGCGGCAATGTCGGCGTTCACGTTGAGGATCTGCCCGGCGTCGGATTCGGCCAAGCTGGTAAGAATAGGGAGGGCGCCGGCGCGGATGGCGGCTTCGATGGGGCGCTTGTCGACCTTTGTGATCTTGCCGACGAGGCCGTACTTGTCCTTGTCGAGGTAGTCTGCGGTGAAGACGCCAGAGGTGATGGGACGGGCACGGGTGCCGAGCTTCTCAAGGGCGGCGACGAGCTTGAGGTTCTCGTCGAGGAAGACACGACGCGCAATTTGTAGGGTCTTGGCGTCTGCGCTCACGGGGGGTTCGTTCGTATGGACGGTCCAGGGCGGGACTTGGGGGGCTGTGAGGACTCACCGGTAACACGAATACCGTCGATGTAGTCCGGAATGACACCCGCGCTCTCGATGATGTTGTTGAGCTGAGGGCCTGCGCCGTGGAGGACGACGGGGTAAAGGCCAACACGGTAGAGGAAGGAGAGGTTCGTGGCGAGCTCCTCGACCTGGTCGAGGACGGCGCCGCCGACCTTGATGACAGCAAACTTTGCGGGGTGGGAGGCGTCTGAGGAGGAAGAGAAGATGCGGAGGTAGCGCTCGACCTCGCGTTTTGTACCAATGGAATACAACAGGCGAGTGATGGTGTCCTAGAGAGCGATGAGCAACAGTGAAGACGAGGTATGCGGGTATGGACATACGCGGTCACTCTGGGCGGAGAGGGAGGCAAGGGTGCGGACGGCTACCACGTTGGATGTGCGAGCACCCGCGCGGGAGCCAGAGACGGCAGCAGCGCGGAGGGCGCCGCGGAGAGAGAGCTTGGGAACTCTGCTAATGGCGTGCATCGCGAGCGACGGCGACGGCCTCGAGAGCGACGAGGAGGGGGAAGAGGAGAAGGGGAGGAGGAGGAGGAGGAGGCGAAGTGGAAGTGGACGGGGGCTTGACTCGCGGGGCGTCTGCTTTATCTTATAAGATAACTCGTAAACGATCTCCCGGCGCTTAGATCAAATACCGAGCTCACTCATCGTCCAAGAACACATTCGCACTCGCACTACCCGCCACCGCCCAACCCTTGCCGGCAGGACATGGCCTCCGCAGAATCACAGGACATCGAGCAGGCGACGACGACGATCGCGTACGTTGCCCTGGCCATGGATCGATCGCGCGCAGGCACTGACGGAAGGCTTGCAGCACCACCCAGCCAGACGACAAGACGCGTCGGTACGATCGCCAGCTACGGTACGCGCCCCCCACTCCAAGGTGGGATTGGAATACTCAAATGAAACAGAATCTGGGCTGCATCAGGCCAGGCCGCACTGGAATCATCTCGCATCCTCGTCCTATCCTCCTCAGCCACATCTACCTCCATCCTCAAGAACCTAGTACTCCCCGGCATCGGCCACTTCTCCATCCTAGACGATGCTATCACCACCCCCGCAGATGCCGGGAACAACTTCTTCCTCAATGCCA
This sequence comes from Trametes polyzona, assembly GCA_022606195.1. Classification (NCBI taxonomy): domain Eukaryota; kingdom Fungi; phylum Basidiomycota; class Agaricomycetes; order Polyporales; family Polyporaceae; genus Trametes; species Trametes polyzona. The sequence goes on from JABYQF010000005.1 coordinate 2,193,012, forward strand.
GGGAAAGCATAGGAAAACCACGCGCCCAGGAAGCCGTTCCCCTCCTCCGAGAACTCAACGAGAGCGTGCAAGGAGAGGCTGTCCTCAAGAGTCTCAAGGACCTTCTCGCTACCTCAGAGGGCAGGGAGTGGCTCTCTGGCTTCTCCATCGTCATCGCTCACAATCTGGACAAACCCACGCTACAAGAGCTGTCTACTTTGTTATGGTCCAATCCAAACGGCCCTCCTCTTGTGACCGTCCGTTCCGCTGGTTTCCTGGCCGAGTTCCACATTCAGTACCATGAACACTGCGGTTCGTAGATCCAGTTTTAGCTGATGTTCGACCGCTGACTCATGAACTTGTAGTATCACAATCTCACTCGGAAACCGCGCCCTCATTGCGTATCACACGACCGTTCCCCGCTCTCCTGGAGTGGGCGCGCAGTCTGGACTTGCAGAACATGGACCCGACGACACACGGGCATATACCGTTTGTAGTCATCCTCGTCAGGCAGGTTGATGAGTGGCGAAAGGGCGTATGTACCATCCTGAACGGCTTCCTGCAGCATTTAAGCTGAGGATCCTGTACAGCATGACGGGAACCTGCCCAAGACAGCAGCGGAGAAGAAAGAGTTCAAGAGCGGCATCCTTGCGCTCAAAATTAAACCTGACGAGGAGAACTTCGACGAAGCCGAGGCGCAGGCATGGCGCGTCTGGTCAGAGCCTGCGGTTCGTCATCCTCATGCTGTCTATATATCGCGGACCGTGCTAACTTGGCTTCAGATTCCCTCCGACATCCAATCGCTGTTCTCCTTGCCACCTCTCCCTTCCGCGTCTTCGAGTACAGCACCCCAGCGGCACGCTACTTTCCACGCGCTCTTGGATACCCTTGCGGACTTCACCAAGGACTCCTCGGGGCCGGGCACGCTGCCGCTCAGCGCGACGCTTCCCGACATGAAGTCCGACACCGAGAGCTACGTCCGTCTGCAGAACTTGTACCGTCAGTGGGCAGAGGTCGAGAAGGTACGTCTCGACCGCCACTTCGGTGAAGGCGAGGCTGACGAGTGGTGCAGAACAAGTTCAAGGAGATTCTGAAGGCGAAGCATCCCGAGGTTGTGAAGAGCGCGAATCCTGACGAGGTGGACACGTTCGTGAAGAACGCGCACCATCTCCGTGTCCTGAGGGGCAAGCAGTGGGGCGCGCTCGATACGGACCGTGAGGCTATTGGTAGGTCTTTGGACGGTATGACTCGATGGAAGTTGCTGATGCGATCCGGTAGCGAACTCGCTGTCTATCGCGCCTCGGGAGACCGCTACCCACCTCGCACTGTCGGCGTTGACGAACCTACTCTCGCAGGGAGCTGGTGAGTTGGGCGTTTGTTCAACTGGTGACTGCAGCACTGACGTCCGGCTAGATGCGTCTAAGATCAATGAGGACGCGCTCAAGGCCGAGGTCGTGTCTATCGTCGGCAGCGGGGTAGAGTTGCCTGAAGAGCTCGACGCTGCCATCGGAGAAGTGTACGTTCACTCCTCAGTTCGCATCCGGACAGGTACTGATGTCGACTACGTGTAGTGCGCGTGCACCGACGGCGGACATCCCGAACATGGCGGCCTTCCTTGGGGGCTTGGTCGCCCAGGAGGCAATCAAGATGATCACGGAGCAGTACGTGCCGCTGAACGGGTACTGCGTCGTCGACCTCGTCGACTCTTGGACGGGCGTCATCGGGTGAACGAACGCGAACGGATGGTAGAGAAGTGGAGTCGCTGTAACATAGAATACCGGTCGCTGTGTCAATTGCTTTGTTGGTGTCCGATATGCAACGCGTTGTTTGTCAGCCTGTGAGGGGAGGGATGCGATTTCACTATATGAGTGGGGCTTGCGTATATTACATGCCTGCTGAGTGGGGGGGCGTTCTGGTCCGTGCATGCTGCGTACAGTAACATGGGTTCCGACTAGGCGACTACTATCGTACGAGAAGACTTTCATGAGCGGTCGACGGCGTGTTTGAGGTGCGGCTGCGCGTGCGGATGCGAGGACGTGCGTGCCATGCCGCCTGCGCCTTCACCGGGAGGACTGCCGAGCCCGATCTTGCTCAACACGGCTTGGAGAGCGTCGAAGAAGGCTTGATGTGGTGCAGGGTGGATGGAGTCTATACTGTGGAGGTGTATGAGGCCGGTTATGGGGGAGAACGTATAGGTCGAGTTGCTGTAGCGCAGGATTAGCCTGGGACGCGGTGAAAAAGGAGCGAGCGTACACTTCCCAACCGCTTTCGGCTTTGCTGACGCGGTTCGTTCCGCGCACGACGATGCCGACAAAGAGGCTCTTCTCGCGGATGCTGCGCGTCTTGGATGTCAGTGGGCGGGAGCCGTCGGAGGGCGGGCTGTCGGCGCTTAGGCCGGAGGTGGAGGAGGAGCGCGGGCCGTATACCCGGACGCGCTGGAGTTCGACGCGGAGGTCGGTGTAGAGCGCGTTGAGAGTATGCCGGAGAATGACGGAGGAGGCGAGGTAGAGGGAGAGGCCTGCGCGGAATGAGAACGAATGTGAATTGAGAGCAAGAGGTTCGCGTACCTTCTATCTGGAGGGTGCGGGGAAAGGGAGGGGGGAAGGGTGTGGGCGGGTGGTAGACGAGGCGGATGTTGGGGCTGTAGATGGATGTGTCGTCGTCGGTCTTTGTGCCAGACCCGGACCTAGAGGTGTCAAGGGATGAAATGAGACCTGTGGAGAAGAAGGTGGGGAGGGTCTGTTGGAGGATGTAAATGCCGCGTCCTGGGCGAGATGTTCAGTCGTTGGAAGTTGGAGGTTCGGCACGCAAACGATATATATATGCAGGGGAGAAGGCAGTAAGATACATGGGTACGAAAGTGAGGACTGGGGTAGCATCAGACACTCTTGCCTGGAGGCAGGGGAGAGACGGAGCGACATACCTGTGCGGATCTCCCACTCCTGGTCTGACAGTTCGTTCGAGCGGTCATTGCCTGTGTTCGGAGTGCCTGGCTGGGGGCCACCGGTGGACGCGAGAAAGGGCGCGCCGAGGGCAGACTGACGGAGTCCGCTCTCTATGTTCGGATGCTGGGTAGGCGTAGGAGCAGACAAGGAACGAGAGGCGAGCCGGGTCTTGCAGAGGCCGTGAGCACGCGCTGATCTGCACGAGCGCGACGTCGAGCCGAGTGCAGAGCGAAGGGAAGCCATGGCAGACGAGAACAAGGTCGACGGACGTTGTAGAGTACGAGTAGAGTGTGAGAGACGGGCGTCTGTTTGACCCCTGCACTTGTCCATGCACTTTTCAAAGACATACTCGCAGCTCCTCCTCACCCTCCCCCCCGAACTCCGGGAGAGCGCGATCCAGTACAGGCAGCTCAAGAAAATCATCAACCAGATCGTCGCAGAGCTCACCTCGCTCGGTCAGTCCGCTCTCGTGCACCCTCTCCTCCCACCAGCTGAACAATGCTCGTCCGACAGGTCTCTCCCCAGACGTCCTCCACGGCATCCTCCAGCCCACCCCGGCCCCAGGCGACAAGGGAAAACAGCGAGAAGGCAGCCCGCCTCCGCACACTCAGAACACCTCCGGCCCGCGTGTCATCTACGAGCTCGCGCACGTCGCCGACCATGTCGAGCCCCGCCTCCGCCTCTGTCTCGACCCCACCGACGACCCCCCGCCGTCCGACGAACCAGGACCCTCTTCGTCGCCGCCCAAGGCTGGCCCTACCATAACGCTCCCCGTGCCCCAGGAGGTCCTCCGCACCGCCCTTGGCGCCTCAATACCCCCAGAACAGCCTGGCAACGCCCTCCACGACGGCGAGCTCGCCGACAGTAGGTAAGCCCTTCCCCCACTCTCACCCCACGCGTTTCCCGACCCTCTCGACGCAGCGCTCTGCCCGCCGAGCTGATCATTCCCCTCGTTTCCGATACCACCTTCTTCCGCACCCTCACCGAAGCCCTCAACTCACTCGCCGCATACCTCGTCGCCAAGAGAGGAGAGTTCGAGAGCACCCTCCGCCATCTCTCCCAGGACATCTCGTCTGTCTCACGGCCCTCTTCCCACTCCTCGTCATTCCATCCGCATTCCCGGTACTCTGACGACCCTGCCAACGTCTCCGTCTCCTCGCATACCCTTGCGATCACTTCACGCTCCGATCTCGATACATGGCGTCAGATCTTCCAACTCTACGTGGAAGCAGACATCTTCCAGGGCCACCAAGAGCGTTTTCGGGGCGAGAGGGACATTGAGGACGCTGAAGCCCGCCTGCGAACGTTCAAATCCGACCTCGAAGAACGAATATCCAAGGGCGCCCTCAAGCTTCGGATGAAGCAGAGTCGTGCAGCGTTGAAAACGTTCATGGAGCTCAACACCTTCATCCTTGACCTCCGAAAGGTTTGAGTTCTCTTCCTCCCGATAGTGAGCTTATTACTGATGCGAAGGTGAATAGTTTCAGCACGTTACCGCGGAAGCGACTCGCAAGATTCTCAAGAAGCATGCCAAACGGACAGCGCTACCGCTCGCGCCTGACTTGACGTCACCATTTGTCGTCCGCCCGGACAGTCAAGAGGGCGCGCTTGTTCTCTCGCGCTCCTCAACTCGGAGGAGCGAGACCCTGTCGCTCTCGTTGCTCCTCGTCCAGGCGCTCACGGAGACGTTGCTCCCGATTATACCCCACATCGACGATTACTCTTGTGTGATATGCACGAGCCTTGCCTTCAAGCCTATCCGCTTGCGGTGCAGTCACTTGTTCTGCGTCAGGTGCGTGTTCTCCCTGTATTCGGGCGGTGATAGTGAAACTGATCTCGCTGGACTAAGGTGCCTCGTTAAGCTGCAGAAACGCGGAGAGGAGCACTGTCCGATCTGTCGGGCGCCGACCGTCCTCTCTGCCGACCGATGTAAGACATTTGTCTCTCCGTGATATTCGATGGTACTCATGGTTGAAATAGCGAATGTGGACTGGGCGCTGCTAAACTTTATGAAGGACTGGTTTCCTCTGGAGGCAAAGAAGAAGCTGCAGCAGAACGAGCGGGAAGCTGCAGAGGAGGAGATGCAGGAGCTCGGACTCGATGTGAGAGGCTGTATGATTATGTAGGTAGAGTATATCCGGGATTGTTCGTGATATTTTTCCTGGTTGGTGTGGTTGCATTAGCTTCTGTCATGGCAGCAGCGTGCAAGCCATTGAAGGGCTTGCACCAAACGACTTTGAGGGGAATGACAAGCATACCTTTGACTGGATTCAGCAGAATTTGATATCTAGCTAACTCATATGATTTGTTCCAACACATCTGTGATAGTTGTCACAACTGTACCGAACCACCCTCATACGACCCAGACCCCCGTACCTCTGGACCCCTGCTTTTGTGCATTATATGTATCACCCAAACTTGTGTTCAATGTCTCAGATTGCGCAGTAGCACCAAGCCTTTTCCTTACAATAACCTCTATTGTTTTGTACCCCTATAACACCTCAGTGTGCTTGAACACCACTTCGGTTGTTATCATAACAGTAGATCAAAACTCTGGATTCCTTACCTCGTAATGGTGTAAGGACTGAACTCTGAAGCCAAGTAACCTATGCATGACAAGCCACATTCCATCAACCCCACAACTTGCCCACCACATCGTTTCCATCCAATTTCTCTAACCATTCTGGACCCTTCTCAATTCCGATCATTGAGAGCAATGAAGTGGGATACATCAATTGTCCCGCTCCTCACAAACTCGATATTCCACCCTGGCCTCAGGTGCCCATTTTCCTGTCCCCTACCAGGACCAACACTTCCCTAAATGCTCACTACCAACCTGCTGTCTACTTGGAAGAATAGTTCACAGACTACCTGTTGGACAGCAAGCGTCGACAGACGCTCACATGTTCGTTCTGCGTACGTTTTCTCTTTATGGTAGTCACGCTCTTAGGCGCCTATGCTCTTGCCTCGTTGCTTATATCTCGGACGATCCCGCTCGCGCGACCACCTCGTGTCGCCGCTCACATATACCGCCTGCTCGACAGAACGGTGCTTCAGTTCTTCTCCCACTGAAGCACCGGTGAGTTCCGATGTAATGTCTTCCCCCATATGTCTTATGCTGATTCCATGTAGTCCTCGTCTAGGTACCTAGCTATGCAATATATGAGTTCTTCTCCCACTGAAGCACCGTCCTCGTCTAGCTCCTCCCGTCGCCGGTTCAGACCTCGTTAAGAGGTTATGAGCCCTGCTGCTCCGCAAAATGGCCGATTTTCAGCAGATCACCCCCGATCCCACTTCCTTCTTGACATCCTCGGATCTGAGCTCGACCACCGGTCTCAAGATCCCGCTCTTTGTCGAAGATGGCTTTAATTGGGTCCTCTATAAGGCTCAATTCCTTATAGCCGTCCATGCGAAGGGCCTGCGTCGATACCTCGAGGGTCGGGAGCGCATGCCGACACCCACGACCACCCCCGGAGTGGACTCTGAAGCCGACAAACAGTATGAGACCACGCTAGACAAATGGACCGCCAATCACGCGACGATCAAGACGCTCCTCTTCCAGATGCTCCCGGAGTCACTCAAGCTCGAGGTCCTCGCGCTCACACGTGCCGTCGACATGTGGCACGTTGTGACCTCACACTACGACAATCAAGGCAACTTCGTGCAAGTAAACATCCTCGCGCAGATTCAGCATCTCAAGTGCGAAGAGGGAGCCAATCCTCGACCCGTTCTTGCTCAGCTTGCCAAGCTTCGTTCCGAGTATGCGACCGCTGGAGGCACGCTCTCTGATGAGCAGTACAAGGTCCACATTCTCGCCCTTCTCCCTCCTTTGTATCGCCCCACTATCCGTGCCATCCTCGCGTCTGCTCAAGCGACCGGGATGTCCATCACTATGACAGCCCTCCTCGCTGCAATCAACAACATAGCACGCGCTCGAGGGGGAGCAGTCAAGTACATCCGCGCTCGCTGTGCGAAGCGGCATGCGATGCTTCAACTGCAACAAGGAGGGCCATACGAAGGCCGAGTGCTGGAGCAAAGGAGGCGGGAAGGAGGGTCAGGGTCCGAAGCGTCGAGGGCGGAAGAAGAAGCCGGACGATAAGAGGAAGGGAAAGGAGGAGACGCGGGAGAGCGCATCCGTGAAGGCTGCTGCCGTGTCGGTCCCAGCCGCGCATGATTCTAAGCCACAGACCCTCGCCAATGCAACGTTCTGGGATGAGTCTGCGTGCCTAGTCGCCACGGACTTTGCAAAAGTCTCAGCAAGTCCTCTCAAGCCAACACTGCACACCTGTCTGGTCAACTCGGGCACATCCTGCCATTTCGACCCTCGCTGCAGCAACTTCACCACTCTCCGACCAATCACTCCCATCCCGATTAACTCCGCAGACGGACGAGTCTTCTACGCGACTGGCGAGGGAGACATGCGTGTCGCTGTCCACCATGGCAGACACAACATCAACTTTACATTGCGCAATGTCCTCTACGCCCCCGCAATGCCAATCACCCTTATGTCCGTCAGTCAGCTCATCAAGAGCGGCTTCCAGGTCCATTTCAAGCGGGACGGTTGTCATATCACGACACCTGCCAGAACCTCACTCCCTGTCATTGTCGATCACAGTGGCCTGTATCCCCTGTCAGGTGTGCAACCGAGCTCTGAAGCGCGAGCAGCTGAAGCAGCAGCCGCAGCTATGTCACAGCTCAAGTTTCAAGTTCCACCGACGAATGGGGCATGCTTACCCACCGACCCTCTGGAAGATGGTCTCTGAGGGGGTTGTCACCAGCATTGAACTCGACGCAGCGGAAATCGACTTCTGCAAAGTCTGCATCCAGGCTAAGCAGACTCGAGCACGCACACTGAGGCATATGGTGACCGCATCCATACAGATGTGTGGGGGAAGGCACAGGTACGCACATGGGACGGGAAGGGTTATTTCATTACCTTCCTTGACAACCATGCTGACGAGGCCTTCATCTCTCTCATGCGGACAAAGGGAGAGGCTCTCAGTCGCTATCGGGCATACGAGGCATGGGTCAAGTCGCACTGCGGTGTCCGGGAGATCAAGACGATCCAGAGCGACCGTGGAGGCGAGTACACCAGCCGCGAGTTTGTTGAGCATCTCGAGAAGCATGGCACCACCTGCCGGCTGACCGTCCATGACTCACCACAGCAGAACGGCAAGGCCGAGCGGCTGAACCGCACACTCATCGAGCAACTGAACCGCACACTCGTTGAGCACGCTTGTGCCCTCCTGTTCGATGCCCACCTCCCGAAGTTCCTCTGGGGTGAGGCTGTCATTCATGCCTGCTGGCTACGCAACCGAATGTTGGGCAAGAACACACCCGGGACGACACCGCATGAGGTTGCGACTGGTGAAAAGCCCGACCTCTCGAATCTGCCTCGCTTCGGAGCAAAGTGCTGGATCCTGCAGCAGAACGTCGGCAAGCTCGACCCGAAGTCGAAGCCCGGATGGTGGATCGGATACAGCCTCGAAAGCAAGGAACACAAGATCTACTGGCCGGAGCGTCGCACAGTCTCCATTGAGTGCGACATCCGCTTCGAGCCCGAGACAGAAGTGCTTGTGGACGTGCGCATACAGTCCGAGGGGGAGCCGACCTCTGGCAGCGTCCTGAATGCGCCCGATTCGCCTTCTACCTCCCCCAGCTCACCCTCATTGTCGCCTCCATCCATCCCGAAGCCTGAGACTCCAAAGACTGCCATCGCTACGTCGTCTTCACTGCCTTCATCATCGTCAAACACTCCTCAAGAGCAGATGTCGCTCAAGCCCATAGTTGCTGAGCAGGACATGCCCAAGGAGCCACCGGTCGCAGAGGGTTGCCCGGAACGCGAACACAAACCATCTGCCTGGGTCTGCAACCTGCAGGCCGGTGTCGGGACAACTGGTGGCCGAGGAGCTCAGCGTGTCCCACCATCTATCCTCGGTGAGGATGCGCAACTCGCAGCTGAGTTTTGGGAGGAGATGGAGAGTGAGGGGGAGCTCGAGGACGCTGCTGCGCAGGACACAACCACATTCGACTCTCTGCTTTTCGCACTTGCTGCCTTGGGCTCAGACGATGAGCCGACCTATTGCGAGGCGATGGCAGGGCCCGAAAAGGAGCAGTGGACAGCTGCGATGCGAGAGGAGCTAACCCGGATTGAACAGCTCGGGACATACAAGCTCGTTGAGCGACCTCTGGACGCCAATGTTGTCGGCGCTGTCTGGGCCTTACACAAAAAGCACAACGAACACAACGAGGTTGTCAAGTACAAGGCACGCCTCTGCGCCCAAGGCTTTTCGCAGGTCTATGGCATCGACTATACACTCACCGCATCTCCAACCGCTCACGCCTCCTCGTTCCGACTCGTTCTTGCTCTTGCCGCCAAACACAACTGGGAAACGGACGTCATCGACTTCAAGAACGCGTACTTGAACAGTCGACTCGATGACACCATCTATATGCGTCAGCCACCCGGTTTCGAGGTCCCCGGCAGGGAGCGACACGTCTGGCGACTCTTAAAGGCGCTGTACGGTCTCAAACAAGCCGGCCTCCTCTGGTACCACGTCGTCTGTGCTCTCATGAGCGAGATCGGACTCACGCACAGCGAGTACAACCCAGGAGCGACAGGCCGTGCAAAGGCCATATTCTGTCGTACAGGAGTTCCGCTAGATCCTTTGCAGCAAACTCATTTCTAATGGGGAAGAAATGGGCTCGTTTTGTTAGCTGGTCCACCACCACACATATGGCAGTATACCCATACGACTCAGGTAACTGAGTAATCAGGTCGACAGTGATGATCTCCCATGGCCCTTGCGGGACCGGGTTGGGCTGAAGTGGTCCATATGGCTGCTGCGGACGATTCTTCATCCGTTGGCAAGTATCGCAACCTGTGACATACATCTTTACGAAGATGGACATGCCTGGCCACCAGTAGTTCCGTAAGACGAGTTCGTAGGTTTTTCACCTTCCCGGGTGTCCTGTTGAGGGTACATCATAGTGCATCTGAACCACTCGTCTTTGAAGGACGTCGCTTTCGCTTCTTGGGATGTAGACTTTGCCTCGGTACAGCAAAAGTCCGTTCTCATAGTTCCAGTCTTCTAATGACTTCTTGAACTCTCTAGGCTGTCACGACCCGTGCCGGACCTCCGCCGGGTTTCCGCCTCGGGGTTCTTACCGGACTTCCTCTGGACATCCGACAGTTTCCTTCGTAAGTAGTTAGCTAGACGTTTCCTTACATTACGTCATCCTCTCTCCTTATCAGTTTACCCTTCTTCTTGTCTTACGTCAAGGGCGCTCGGAACGTCCGGAGTTCCGACGCCTATGATGTAAGACTTCCTTATCGATTAGTTTCGCTTAGTATATAAACCCCTGCTGGAAGTAGTGTTTGCCTTAGTTCGGACACTACATTACGTTACGTTGCTACGTTGCTTCTACGTTACTCTCACTACGTTACCTCTATGCTACTTGCCCGTAACTCCGCCCTACTCCGAATATATCTCCTCCCCTCATCTCCGTCCGACCCCTCGGAACTCCGTCGGTCCACCCTCGGTCATCCCTCGGTCTCCCTCCGCCCTTCGGTCGTTCCCCTTTCTCCTACTCCGCTCCCCCTCGGAACTCCGTCGGTCCTCCGTCCGCAAATAGAGGACAACCGCGAGATCGCTCAGGGCGTTGCCAATAGCTTCGCCAAAGTCCTCACCCCTCGTGCCGTACCCCATCGGACCTCCCCGAGCTTCCCCTCGACTCCGCCTGCCCCTCGGACGGCACGTGTCCTAACATAGGCCCAGACTTCAGCAGTTGCTTGTAGTCCTTGGTGACTTCGTCCTGTAGCAATGCTTCTTTGACTTCCCTTAGGAGTGTGTCATCATTGATAGGCAACTCATGAGAGGAATCAATAGCATGGATCACAAAAAACTTAGGTTTGAGAAGAATTTGATCCCAATCATCAAATTCCACCCCCTCCTCATGGTCTGGCCTCCTGGACAGAGGGTCAGCAGTAAGCATTGTCTTGCCTGGCTTGTGGTGTAGTGCAGAGTTGAAATGTGTGAGGTACAGAGCCCATCTTGCCTGTCTCCTTGTCAACTTTTGGGCAGTCTTGAAATAGGTCAAATTTTGATGATCAGACCATATTTCAACCTTTTCCGGATGTCCCTCTAGATGGTGCATATATTCCTTGAGAGCTCATATAATCACAAGCATCTCCTTGTCGTAAATCTCATACTTCCGTTCATGGACATTGAGCGACTTGGAATGAAAGGCAACTGGGTGCCACAACTTGTCAGTTGGGTCAAGCTGGGACAAGATTGCTCCTGTGGCAAAGTCACTGGCATCTGTCCCCAGCCGGAAAGGGTTTACGTCATCTGGAATTCGCAGAACAGGGGCAGAGGTGAAAGCCTTTTTGAGGCTATTGAACACATGTTCCTGTTCCTCGCCCCAAACCCAAGGTTAATCTTTCTTAGTCAATGAAGTGAACAGCTTGGCGTGTTTTGCAAAGTCCTTGATGAACCTCCTGTAGAAGTTTGCAAAGCCAAGGAAGGCTTGGACTTGCTTGACCTTGGTAGGTCGTGGCCAATCAGTCACGCCTGAGACCTTCTTGGGATCCATCAAAATATTCCCTTTCGAGATAATCATGCCAAGATATTCAATGCTTTGTTGTTCAAACAGGCACTTCTCTGGCTTGGCAAATAAATCATTATCTCGCAGCCTTCTTAGAACCTCCTGTGTGATGACTCTGCTGACAGATATCATTTGTAAAGATTAGAATGTCGTCAAGGTACACTATTACGTGTCCATCTCTTATGAGATCACCAAGTATATCATTCATCATTGCCTGGAAGGTGGCTGGGGCATTGGAAAAACCGAAGTACATCACAGTTGCTTCAAACAACCCTCGGTGTGTGATGAAGGCTGTTTTCCACTCGTCACCCTCTCGGATGCGAACATTTTTATATCCCCATCGCAAGTCTATTTTTGTAAAGATCAACACTGTCAAGCACCAAATTGGATTGGTACTAGGACATGCATGCGGTACATCACCATTACATCAAACAAGCAGACCACAACTATTAGGCATATGCCTGTATCACTCAGAACCACACCGCCTTCACACATCTTTTATCAGTCAAAGCCCCACACTTTACATAATGAAGCCCTCCTCCAGCCTCTATATATCCTCTCATACTGGACAAAACCACTACACCGATTATCCCCTCCCATCTGTCTCGGCCCTCAACAGTCTTTATTATCCAAGTCCACCAAAGTCTGAACTACTCCAGAAGCTTCCAGCATCCCGGAAAGGCCTAGGCCCATGAGTCGTAGTGAGTCATTACGAGTCATGATGAGTCACAATGAGTCGGAAGGTCTGGACCTGCCCGTGTGAGTCACAATGACTCAGTATGGCTCAGAATGAGTCAGGATGAGTCGGAATGAGTCAGGATGAGTCGGAATGAGTCAAGATGAGTCAGAATGAGTCAGGATGAGTCAGTATATAGGAACCCAGTATATCCCAATGTAGTAGTATCTTTGTACATAGTGCTTAGTCAGCACGTCTCCAGAAAGGTATAAATACCCACCTGGAGAGGCAGGGTGGGGGCATCAGTCCTTGATCGTCCTTGATCAGTTTCATCAGTTGTCATCAGTCAATCAGTCCTGGACCAGCCTATCAGTTCAACAGGCAATTCATTAAGCAAACTGGTCACCCAAGCAACCCAGTAGCTGGCCAAGCAAGGCTCCCAGCAATCCAGAAATTAGTACCCAGTAGCCTATACAGCAGGCGAACAGCAAGCAGTCAGTAGCTGTTGTAGTGATAGAATAAGCGTATTCATCACTACCCGAGTGCAACCCCTTTGGCCACCGGGCAGGGCAATTGCAGGCAGCATCAGCAAGTCCGTAGCAGTCAGGAGGCCGTGTCCTCACATCCGCAGGTAAAGTAAGACCGTACGCATCCCGAACCCATGTATAAGGGGAAACTCTGCCCGAATATATACTGCGAGCCCAGCGATAAGACATTGCTGAAGTCAGAGTCAAGTCTTGAAGAGAGACAGCAGGAAGCTCAGGCCGCTGAGGCTTTCTTGTTACTACTGATTATTAACTTTCAGGTCCCATCACATTGTTGCATACTACATTACCACACTAACCTGGTAATCACGTGTACTTCGAACTCGGCAAAGCCTCTGTCGGAAAAGAAGGAAACCCCACACACTTTGTGGCATTGTTCATTCAAGAGGATTTGATTTCTCACCCCTCCATATAATCAACATCATCATCAACTACATCGTCAACCCTCAATCCTCGACAAGCACGACAACGCCTGGCTGAGTGAGTCAACCAAGTCTGCGATTCGGGGAATGGGATAGCGATTCTTGACTGTAATTTCATTCAGTTTTCGGTAATCTACCACCAGCCACAGACTCCCATCTTTCTTTTCGACAAAGAAACAGGAGCTGCTATTGGGCTTTTGGATTTCCGAATATACCCTTTTCAGGTCTCCTCATTGATCCATTAATCTAAGGAATTTCGTTCCTTTAGAGACATGGGATATAGTTTGGCCGGTCGAGGGAGCGGAGCTCCCTCCTCGAGGTCAATGCCATGATCATATGGCTTGCGCACTGGCATTTGCTCTGACTGCTTCTTTGAGAAGACATCTCCAAACTCGTGCAGGTGGTCTGGAACCAAAGTTTTCCAGTCACAAGTGTCGTCTTCCTCAACCTCCTCGAGATCTTTGGCAAGAATCTCTGCAGTCAACCGTGCTATCTCCAGGTCCTCTGGGTCTCCTGTAGAGATTCAGTTGATGTGTGGATTTTTGATGCACTCCTCTCCTAATTTGTCCAGCGGAGTAATCAAGGGATCCTCCCTTAGTAGCTGAAGCTCGCCGGCTTCTTCTCCAGCCACGTGGTTTCTTTTACGAGCTCTTGGGGGCACAGCTCTCAGGGCACCTGGTAAACCTTCATTCGCTGTGTTCCCAGTCAATCTTAGGGTTGTATTTGCGTAAATACGTGTACCCTAAGATCATGTTATGTTCCCCAGGTCTGCAACAAGTATCTGGTGGGTCGACTTATGAGATCCAATCTCAATGTAGGAACGGATAGCATAAGTGATTTTCCCGTCTTTATTAGCGGTACTATCAGCATTATAAACGTCGTATGGAGTTGCCAACTTATTAAGGTGATTCTTTTCGATAACTAATTTGTTGATGAAAGTTGTTGTGGCCACCGAGTCTACCAGAGCTCCGACCTGCACTTTTTTACCATAAACTCAAAGTGTCACGGGCAAATTGAATGAATTTCTGTTGCGAGAAGTGGATAATACAGGATTGTCCATGCTACTGCTATCAACACTAACAGTGTTAATACCGACATTGGGCTCATTGTTCTCTGCTACATGTTCGCAGGTAGTCACATGTAGCATGTGAGAAAATCCGAGCTTGTTGAGGCCCAAGCCTTGCCTTTTTCAGACCAGCCAGGACGAGACTGAGGTTCATCTCCCTCAGTCAAGGTTGATTTGTCATCAACATCCTCTTGCTCAATTCTTGCAGTGGATATGGACACTGAGGCTTTGGGGGGTTCGTCCTCGTTGTCCGTGACTTCAACTTCAATAATACGTGCCCTTTTTACCTTGCCAGGCTTGGACGATGTTGCTTCGCTCCCTCCAGTCTTCTGGTCACTTCCTTTGGACTGGCTGTGACAGCTGGTCTTCTTGTTGGCATTCTTGACCAGGTGGAAGCAGTCATCTGTGTTATGAGTCTTACTCTTACAGATGTGACAGAAGCAATGCTTTTTCTCTGTGGTCGTTGTATTGACCTGTTTGCCATTTTTGCCCTTGCCCTTTGACTTTTCAGCTGAGTCAATGTCCATCGGGGTATGCCCACTGTTGTCTGAACCTGTCACGACCGTGCCAAACCCCAAACGCCCGAACACCTGAACGGCCGGTACTCCCGTACCCCCGATCTCGCGTACCCCCGTATGTACCCCCGGACTCGTATTTCATATGTCTCAGATTGCACCATAGCGCCAAGACTTGTTACTTACAATAAGCTCTATTGTTTCGCACCACCGGACTTCAGTCCTAACCCCCGAACTTCCCTTTCGGTACTTCGTTATTGTTTTGACTACACAATAAGCTCTCGTCTATTTATACCGACTGGAATGCGCTAGCTACTCAGTTCGGATATCTCGTTAACACGAATATTCTGCTCAACCCCCGAACCTCCGAACCCCCGATCCGTCCTCCGACCTTCTGAACCCCCGAAACATCTGACCCTCCGGCCTTTGCTTGACTCATACCTCGCTCTCAGCTTCTCCCCACTTCTCCCCCCGACACTCGTGCCACCGTTTGGCCCTTCACGGCCCCACACCCGAACTCCCGAATCGGTCCTTCCGCAAATAGAGGACAGCAGACGAGGTTGCCCAGTGCGTTACTTGTCGTGGATACAACGGAGACCCTGTATTTTTCCGCTATTTTTCCTTATTTTTTCACATTTCCTACGGACAATTTACGATACACGAGCAGGCTGAGGCATGTAGACGGTCATGTGACTCTCACCTGCAGGTAGAGCAATACCGGTGCACAGACCGCCCTTTCGTTTGTACATGTTGTGGCTCCATCAAAGTAGTATATAACCGACCCTGTAGCGACCCTAGCCCCCATCTTGACCTCTTGGTCTTTGGGCTAGGTAAGCCGTTGAGTGTACCTTTTTGATTAGCGCGAATGTTAACCTTGGTCTTTGGGCTAGATTCGTCGTGAGAACTCAAGATCGGCGGACCTCCCGTCCGCAGCCCCAAGCAAGATCCCCTTTCCCTCTCTCTTCGGTAGTCGTAGTCAGTAGCATGTTACCGGTCGCGTCGAGCCTGGCTCCGCGACATTACTAATAGTTTCACCGAAGTCCTCATCCCGGTGCTTCGGGACTTAGTCTTACCCCCGGAACCCCCGAGCACGGTCCTAACAGAACCACTCTTGCTAAAGACTGTCCCGCTTGTCTTTTCTGGGTTAAGCTCCCTATAAAAGTCCAGCAACATGTCGAGGAACTCGGTCCACTTTTTGGGGACGTTACTTCCTCTAGTTCTGACCAGAGCAATCTGCATGTTGCGGCTGATGACCTCACAAAGCTTATCAATGAGAAGCTCGTCGTCATACCCAGTAAGACGTCCAAGAGTACGGAACCCTTCCGCATACTTGATAAAGTCCTTGGCAGCCAAGTCCTTATTGTTAAGGAGGGGTGTGATCTCCTTCTTGGCCCCTTCCCTGTCGTCCCGTTGCCCATAGATCTGTGCAAGCTCATCCATGAACGCATCCCACGTTCCAAGGTCTTGGCCTCTTCCCACACAATCATAATACGATGCCATATACTTGTGCGCTGGTCCTTGAAGACGGGACAGAGCCGTAGTGATTTTCTGCTTGTCGGTTGTAATTCCCTCATGGGCGCACCATAGGCTGATCAGGTTATGCCACTCTTCCAACTTGATTTTATCATCAGAGCCCTTGAAAATTGATGGTTCACCAATCTTGGGTTGGTGTGAGCCTCCCCCAGTTGACGCTGGCAAAGCATCAACTTGCTGCTTATAGGATTCAACGAGGGCCTGCTGGTTTTGCACCAGAGTTGTAAGAGTTGCCACTTGGGTTGTCAAATGACCAACATGTTGCACTAAGTTTGCAAAGTTCGCGTCCATGTGCTGAGCCATTTCGGCTGTTAGGTTACGAGCGTATTCAGGAATATGCTCCTCCACAAGCTGGACTGCATTCCAAGTTGCAACTGCAATATCTTCATCTGATTCTGCTGAGAGTCCATTGGCAACAAAGGCATTGCTTTTTTCAGGGGCAAGAGGCTGGAACGTAGTAACGGGGATAAACAGCGTGTAGCTCATTGCTAATATCAAAGTGTGTTAGTACTCTGGATCCTAAGGTGAAAAGGTAGAAGGACAAGTTTAATGCTTATCTAAGGTACCGTAGTTGAAAGAAAGGTTTAAGGCATTAATCTCCTTGCAACTCTCCGGGAGACGCCAATGAAGTTTCTTGAAAGAGATCCGCCCAATGGCCCTAAGCTGCTTCTTAAGAAGCCTTCACTCCTTGTTCATCATCTTTGAAGCCCTTTCCTCCAAGTTCACCCAGAGCTCATTGAACTCCCTACCCCACACCTTGATTTTCTCCTTCGCCTCCTCCGGAATCCGGTCATCCGCGATAGCCTTCGCCACGAATGGAGTGAGCCTGTCAACGGTAGGTTTGAAAAGGGCCTCATATTCCTTGATGCAGTAGATGATCTTGGTCTTCCTGAAGCGAAGGTTTTGGGGGAGAGACTTGTACTCGTTGAGCGACAGGGGGTTTTGAAGGCGCTCAATGAGGGGTTGGTAAGGGCCAGAGATCCGATCAATGAGTGGCAGCAAGGACTGGGGCTCAGCCTTGCAGCCGGCGACCCACTCTTTGTGGCGTTGACAAAGGGCTTTGATGTCTTCTTCAGCCTTCCTCGCACGCTCCAGATCGAAGGGTCATGGTGTGACAACAACCGATGGACCATGAAGCCTCTGGCGTCGAAGTCTTGGCACCTTGTACCCATGCAGAGGCCGAAGGAGTATGCACTGGTAAATACCAAGTGGTTCCTCCTTGGCAATGACCTTGCGGTCGTGTGAGATCCTGGGCATGGCTAGCAAAGAACAGTTAGCAGCTTGTCAGCTGGTCCTAATCTCAGTTACAGCACCACTCCACACTGCAAATGGGAAGAATAAAAGGTGAGAGGGTGTTACACCCTTCTCTGATCTGTCCAACCCTGGTTACCCGTCTACAAGTCAAAGACTCTCATGGGAAACACCTAAGTGTTCATTCCAAGGTTGTTACCCACAGGGTCCAGCATAAAAGAAACAACCAAATTATATAACCAGCAATTAAGCCAGCTATACAACAAGGTGTTCTTATTAAGTGACTGATGCTTGGCAGCAACAGCACTTTAGCCCCCAGATCCCAATAAGTACTGATGCTTGACAGCAACAGCACTGAAGCCCCCAGATCCCACAAATAATAATAAAAGTAATATGGAAATAAACACCAACACAACCCCCAATAAAAGCGAAAAATAAATGCAAGAGGCTTTGGCAAGCCTGGTGCAATAAGGGAAGACTAATCCAAATATAACAGTAAACCCAAACTGAAATACTCACTGGATAGAAATAGAGGTGAGGATAAGGATGAGGATAAGAAAGGCTTGTTAGGCCAGAGGTAGTTGGGCTTAGACAATAAGTGGATTAGTCTGAGGGGGACACCCTCAGGTAGCCGGCTTATATACATGTAGGTCAGTCCCCCCGGGGACTGGGGTGAGACCCCTGGTACTCTAGGTGACTAAGCTAGCAGCTGGACCGGTATGGGGCCGGCTGAGTAATAACTGGGTCTGGGACCAACTGAGCCAGAGCCAGGACCGGGTTCAGCTGAGCTGGGTCCGGCTGAGTCATAGTTGGGCATGGACCAATGGAATTACTACATTATCAGACAACTATCCAAAACCTTCCACCAGGGCCCAGGCCGGGATTCCAGCCGTGGAACTATCTAGAACTCCTTCCAAAGAGGCAAAAAGCGATGCAAAAAGTGATAATAATTGATTCAGTATGGAAGTAGGTAAAATACGGTGATTTACGTCTAACTTCTGCAAATAAGCGCCGTAACAGCGCGGGAACGGTCCGGAAACCATGACATCATCTCAGTTGCCACCGACATTGACATCTCTGTTGGCAGTGCAGAGCTGAGAAGGCACGTGAGCAGGGCAAAACTGCCCCGCCTTCCAAGCACCCCATCACTGCTACGACCCCCATCACCCCCTTCATCATCAAATACCCCAATGTGATGGACATCGATGCCTCCTGCACACGCGAGGCCTTCCTTAGTTCTATAATGGGGAAGTGCTTTGGCTGTGGATCAACCACCCACAGCAAGAAGGACAGGAACCATGAGCGTGACCTCTGCTTGTGGTGTGGTCGCACTGGCCATCATAGGGTGGTGTGCCAGAGCAAGTACATGGGACAGCCAGAGAAGCAGCAGGTGGCAGTGACCGAGGACAAGGTCCTGGAGCCCACAGCCCCCGCCGCTGAAGCTATGATCTCGGCCAGCCGAGATGACATGATTGCGCAGCTGCTCGAAGGACAGCAACAGCTAGCCATGCAGATCGAGGCAATGAAGCAGGCTTTTTAGAATGGGTGCATGACAAGGCTACATCACCCCTGCCTGAAGGTTTATGTACAGACTCCCCCCTCCCCTCTATTTACAATCCCATCTTGTTATGAACCTTTAGCATACCAGAAACAGAGACACCCAATTTGCACTTTCATATCAGTGTGAATATCTGTTAGGACTGTGCGGACTATGGGAACTCCAGAGTTGGGTGGAGGAAGTCCAGAGTTCAGAGTATGCATGGAGGAGAACTTTTGTAAAGCTATTGGCAACGCACGGGTTCACAACAGAGTGTCCTCAATTTGGAGGCAGACAGAGATGTCGGAGGTCAGAGTACGGGAAGGGAAGATGAGGAGGAACAGAGACGGAACAAGAGCAGAGGTTCAGGGTCGGACAGAGTAGAGGTTGGAGGTTGAAGGCTGGAGGTCGGAGGTCAGACGTGGAGTTCAGAGAAGTGGAATATATACAAGATATCCGGACTGAGTAGCTAGTACATTCCCAGGGCAGTATAAATAGTTACGGGCTTATTGTCTTTTGTGAACAATTAGGAAGTATGGAATAGAAGAGGAAAGAGAAAAGACAATAGCCCAATTGTTAAGAACGAACATGAGGCTATGGCATGATCTGAGAGATCTGATGGACCAGAGTTGAGTTTGGAGTATGTAGGATAGAGTGCAGAGAACGGAGTACAAGTCCGGGGTATGAGTCCAGAGTATGGACCCCAGAGTTGAGGTCTGGGGGTTTGGACTTCAAGTTCGAGCAGGTGTGTAACAACATCAAGGGAAGGAACCTCAACGTAAATGCCGTAGCCATGATAGACTCCGGAGCCACAGGTCTATTCATTCACTAATGCTTCATTGATGCCCATCACGTAATTACACACCCCCTCGTGCATCCTATTGCCCCTCACAATGTGGACAGCTCGCATAACCACACAGGCAGCATCACTCACTTTGCACACCTCGAGATTCACATGGGCAAATACATCAAGCACACTGAGTTCCTGGTCACAGACATCGGCCCGGAGGACCTCTCCCCTGGTTATGCAAGGTTAACCTGCACATCAATTGGAAGGACGGGCAGGTTGAGGTCAAGGCAGGGGACCAATTGGCAGACCCCGTGGGAGACTTCCCACTATTTGAAAAGATCGCAGCAATTGGTGCCTGTGCTGCTGCATACAG
The DNA here is from genome assembly GCA_022606195.1 of Trametes polyzona. NCBI lineage: Eukaryota > Fungi > Basidiomycota > Agaricomycetes > Polyporales > Polyporaceae > Trametes > Trametes polyzona. Next base: position 2,213,251 of record JABYQF010000005.1, read on the forward strand.
AAGCTTGAAGTCCTGGAGGAAGCCACTAAAGAACTCTGATGTGCCGCCGGGTTCACCTACTCCACCAAGCTAGCAGTCAAAGCACAGCAAGCCAAGCCAAAGCAGACCTTTAAAGAGATGGTACCTGAGGAATATCGGCAGTACACCAAGGTGTTCCCGGAACAGGAATCGGAGCACCTCCCAGAGCATAAACCATCAGATCATGCCATTGATCTGAAGCCCGGAGCGCCTGAGACCATCAGGTCCAAGGTGTACCCAATGCTGGTAAACGAGCAAGCCAAGCGCAATGTGTTCCTCAATGAGAACCTCCACAAGGGGTACATTGTCCCCTTGAGATCTCCAATGGCATCACCAGTGTTCTTTGTCAAGAAGAAGGATGGGAAACTGCACATGGTCCAGGACTACCGAAAGCCAAATCACATCACAATCAAGAACCGGTACCTGCTCCCCCTTGCTTTGGACATTATCAACTGTCTCCAGAACTCCAAGTACTTCACTAAGTTTGATGTTTGTTGGGGCTGCAACAACATTTGGATCAAGGAGGGTGATGAATGGAAGGTGGCCTTCACCATGAACTGGGGCCTGTACGAACCCCAGATGATGTTGTCTGGATGTCAGAATGTGTGATTTAGCGCTCGAAGGATCTAATGATGACTAAGCAATTACTCAGTTACTCCACTTAGTGTACTAGACAATTCGTTGTATTCTGTATATAAGCACGGCCTTAAGCCGCCTACACTGCACCATTAATCTAGTTTTTCACCCCTCCTCGCGGGCTCCCTGGCAATGTTTCAGGCTTTGATGAACTTCATCTTTGGTGATCTGATCATGGCTGGCAAGGTGGCAGTGTACCTTGACGACATCCTGATCTTTAGTAGCGACCTCCAGACCCATCAGAAAGTCACCTACAAGGTCTTGTGATGGCTCCAGGCTCACAACCCATTCTGCATCTGGAGAAGTGTGAGTTTAAGTGAACGGAGATTGAGTATCTCAGCATGATCATCTGCCAAGGCAAAGTCAGCATGAATCCCATCAAGGTCCAGGCGGTACGCGACTGGCCCACTCCACGCAACCTATGTGAGATGTGCGGCTTTATTGGCTTCACCAACTTCTATCACCAGATCATCAAGGACTTCACCAAAATCACACACCCTCTCCATAGCCTGACCAAGAAGGACACTTCGTAGGAATGGGGCACCCAGCAAAGACTGGCATTCAAGACACTCAACCAGGCCTTCACTATGGAACCAGTCCTCATAACCTGGGAGCCGGATCGGCCCACCAAAATTGAAGTAGATGCCTCCGGATATGCAACCAGGGGTGTCCTGCTGCAGAAGCTTGAGGACAGATTCGGGCATCTTGTCATGTTTCGCTCGGAATCCATGTCGGAAGCGGAGCAGAATTACAAAATCTATGACCAAGAGCTCCTCGCTATCATCCATGCCTTGGAAGATTGGCGACACTTTCTGGAAGGTCTACCGGAGCCCTTCGGAATCATCACAGATCACCAGAACCTCCACTACTGGTGAACAGCACAGCACCTCACCTGACGGCAGGTGCATTTGGTGCTATGGCTCATGTAGTTCGACTTCCGCCTCACGCATAAGCCAGACACCGCCAACACTCAGGTGGACCCCCTATCTTGGATCTTGGACCTCCAGGTCACCAATGCTGAGGACAATCAGAATCAGATCGTCCTTTGGCTGGAATGCTTCGCGACCCTTGCAGCAACTGCCCTACATGTGGCCGACCCACTTGAGGAGTGAATCAGGGCTAGTAGTGAGAGAGAGGCAGAGGTGCTGCAGGGTTTGGGAGCCCTGCAGAAGAATGGGCCGAGACAACTGATGGACAAAATGTGGGAATGGGAAGAGGACAACGGGCTGGTGTACTACTGAGGGCAGCTGTACATCCCACCCGAGGACGGACTCAGGCAGGAGATTGTGTGGCAGTGTCATGAGGCACCCACGGCTGGGCACACGGGAAAGCACGGGACCCTTGAACTGGTCAGCTGACTGTATTGGTGGCTGGGGATCAGTGGCTTTGTGGAGAAGTACTTACTGGGCTGTAATCAATGCCAATGATACAAGGCCGCAGCCCACTCTTGTGCCACTCTACAACTGCATGAAGTACCGGAAGCACCCTGGACAGTCATTGAAGTAGATCTCATCACTGGTCTACCTTCCTTGAAGAGGAAGAACACCATCGCCATGTACATAGACCTGTACAGTAAGCAGGTCCACCTTGCAGCTACCATGGACATGGTCACCACCGATGGCATCGAAGATCTCCACTATCAGCACACCTTCCAGCTCCACGGCATCCCCCGCAAAATTGTCTCGGACTGAGGCCCCCAATTTGCCGCTTGGGTCACTTGGGCATTGTACAAGTGCCTTGGCATTGAAAGCGGTCTCACTATGGCCTATCACCCCATGGCCAATGGACAGATGGAGTGGGCCAATCAGAAAGTAGAACAGTATCTCCAAATCTACTGCAACAAGTGGCAGGACGACTGGGCTGATCTCCTCCCCACTGCAGAGTTTGTACTCAACTCCCAGATTCACATGGCACATGGCCAAACCCCATTCAAAGTACTGTACAGATATTGGCCTGACTTCACTATCCCCACTGGACACCCTACTCCAATCCCATTGTAGACGCACAGCTTGAGCACCTTCGTGAAGCATGCAAAGAAGCCAAAGCCGCCCTCTGGATGAGCAAGGAGCGGATGAAGCACAGGTATGAAGAAGGAAAGCGAAAGGCACACAAATTCAAAGTTGGTGATAAGGTGTAGCTATCGGCTTAGGATATCCACATCCATCAAGCCACACCCAAGCTCAGACCCCGGGAGCTCAGCCCCTTCGAAGTAACTGAACAGGTCAGAAATCTTGACTACTGCCTGGCACTGCCCCTGGCGCTCAAGCTCCACGACATCTTCAACATAGCCTGGCACTTTCTTGTTGAATGCGGCGATTCTGCGCTTGTTTTGCCTGCGATTGACTTTGGACTTTGCACAGCGCTGAGGCGCGGTGTCTCCTTCCTACTCTGATTTTGGCAGGCGCCGGCCCCTAGAAATGCGCTGGCACCAGGTGGAATTTCACCCTCGACCTCCTGGTGCCCATTGCAGGGCGCTTTCAGCGCCTACTTTGTTTCCTCCATAGTGCCCGCATTTTTTCACCTTGTTGGTAGATATTTGGCCCATGCCTCGTACTCCCTGCGGTCCTCGTCATCTGCGATCCTCAGCAGCTCCACTTGGACCACAGGTGAGGATACAGGTCGTTCTTCATATATATACCCTAGCAGCTCAACTTGGACCACAGTTGTTCACTGGCAGATTGAGCCCCAGCCTTCGCTCTCAGCAGCATCTGGCTGGCTCCGAGGATGACCCTGTCGAGATGTGGAAGAAGCTGGAGGCTGCCCACGTCGTCCGCCGCCCTGGGGCACGCTTCAATGCCTACAACGCCCTCTTCTCCATCCGCAAGAGCGAGGATGAGTCCCTCTCCTCGCTCTCCTCGCGCGTAGAGGAGGCAATGCGCTCCATCCAGAATCTTCGCCCCAAGGACTTCACTCTCAAGGACCTGGACGACGAGCTGCAGTCCATGGCGCTCATCCGAGCCCTCCCTGAGCAGTACACCTCCCTCATCGACGCTCTCCTCCTCCAGGACAAGCTCAGCAAGGCCACCATCGTCTCTGCCTTCCAGAACCACGAGATCAACCGCTCCCACACCTCTGAGACGTCCCTGGTGTCCTCAACCGCTCTCTCCGCCGCTGCTGCGCGCTCTCCCCGCCCCAGGTGCGAGTTCTGCCACCGGGAGGGCCACACCATGTCCCAGTGCTTCAAATTCGCACGCGCGCAGAAGCAGGCGCAGGAGCCGCGCAAGCCACACCCCGAGGGCGCCCACAAGGCCCAGGACTCGTCCCCCACCGCCGCTCCTGCCCAGGAGTTCGCTGGCAGCGCAAGTCTCCGTCTCCCTCTCCCAGGGGACGCTCTATCTCCTCTCCAACTCGATGCTGACGTCGATTGGAATGCAGACACAGGGGCCACGTCTCATATGACTCCCCATCGTCACTGGCTTCGCAACTACGAGCCTCTCCGCGTTCCGATCCGTCTCGCAGACAACCAGCTTGTCTACTCGGCTGGTGTGGGCTCGGTCGTCTTCAGGCCGCTGCTGGGGGGGAGGGAGGCTCGCGACGTCGAGTTTACGAGGGTGCTGCATGTCCCTGCGCTTAGAAACAACCTCCTGTCTGTCCTGTTCTTGACCAAACATCGCCATTTCACCGTCTCCATCTCCTCTGTGCGCATGGACTTTGCCCTCGATGGCAGGACGCTCTTCTGCGCCCCCATCAACGAGCACAACACCGCACTCCTTGCAGGCACCACCATCGCTGCAGATCCGCCCCTAGCAGAGCTAGCTCAGCTCGCCTCGACGCTTCCCCTGGATCTTGCGCTCTGGCACCGCCGCTTCGCCCACTGCTCCCCAGACAGTGTCCGGACGCTCCTCACCAAGGGCCTCGTCACTGGCCTCGATCTCCGCTCCAAGGCCGCTCCAGATCCCATCTGTGAGCCGTGTCTTGCCGGCAAGATGCACGCCAACCCCTTTCCCTCCTCCACCCACCGTGCACCCTCCCCTGGCGCCCTCGTCCACTCGGACTTGAAGGGCCCCATGTGGAAGCAGACCCACCAGGGGTTCCGCTACTGGGTGACCTTTGTTGACGACCACTTGCGTCTCCGGGTGCTCTTCCTGCTCCGGAAGAAGTCCGACGCGTTTGGCGCCTTCAAGGCCTACTGCCAGTGGGTGCAGACGCAGACTGGCTCGCCGGTCAGGGCCCTGCGCGACGACAAGGGCGGGGAGTACATGTCGCAGGAGTTTTCGGACTTCTGTGTCGAGCACGGCATAGAGCGTCAACACTCTGTCCGCAACCGTCCCCAGCAGAACGGTGTCGCTGAGCGCATCAACCGGACGCTGTCGGACGGGGTGACAGCCATGCTGGCCGAGTCTGGCCTCCCTCAGACGTTCTGGGGAGAGGCTGTGATCTCGCTGGTCCATGTGCTCAACCGCTCGTACTCCTCTGCCTGCCCAGATGCCACACCCTATGAGCTCTGGTACGGTCGCAAGCTGGACGTCTCCCACCTGCGCGTTTGGGGCTGCACGGCCTATGTCCACGTCCAGCGCGACAAGCGGCAGGGCCTCTCCCCTCACATGGAGAAGTGCGTCTTCATTGGCTACCCGGAGGGCTACAAGGGCTGGAAGTTCTACAACCCCACAACCAAGCGCACACTCATCAGCGAGCGCGCTGAGTTTGATGAGCGGTTCTTCCCTGGCCTGAAGCGGTCGAGCGCGGAGCCAGTTTCCATTGCTGCGCCTCCCGCTCCTGCGTACAGCCCCGGGGCCGTGCCCCCGGTCGATGCCCCGGTGGACGATCTCCCTGCACCGCATTTGGGGGGAGAGGACGAGGCTCTGCCTCCTGTGCAAAATGCGCCCCAGGATGATCCTCCACCTGAGATTGCCCCAGACCTTGGCGACCCCGAGCCTGGCGACGACGCACTTCCGTCCCCGCCTCAGGCACCTGTTGGCCTACCAGCTGACGAAGTCGCGCCCCCTCTGCCTGCCGTTCAGGCCGCCGATCGCGTCCCTCGTCCTCGCAGCCCTGATTCATCGCCCTCTCCACCTCCTGCAAAGCGCAGACGAACTCCTCGCTCCCAGGCCGGACCCAGTGCTCCCCAGCGTCGCAGCACCCGCCAGAGCCGTCCGCCCGGTGAGTGGTGGAAGGTCCCAGCCTCTCAGTCCGCTGCGCCTTCTCCTGCACCCTCTGCGGCCCCATCTCCATCGCCTCCTCCTGTCGACCACTCTGTGCACTCTCAGCCTCCTCCACTTGATCCCATTCCAGAGACTCCCTCGCCACTGCGCTCGCCCCCAGACTCGCCCACCATGCCCGGCGCCCTCTGGCAGGCCCGTGAGCCGACCCCTGTGGTTGCAGAGTCTGAGGACGAAGAGGAAGAGGAAGAGGAGCTGAACTACATGTTTGCTCCCTCTGAGGCAGATGACAACGAGGAGTGCGCCCTCTTTGTTTCCGAGGCTGAGCCCTTGACATACGAGGAGGCCATGCGCCGCCCCGACGCAGAGGAGTGGCGCAAGGCGATGGACGAAGAGCTGGAGGCACACCGCTCCAATGGCACCTGGAAAGTCTCTGCACTTCCTCCGGGCAAGCGAGCCATTGGCTGCAAGTGGGTGTTCCGCCTCAAGCGCAAGGCAGACGGCTCCATCGAGCGCTACAAGGCCCGGCTCGTCGCCAAGGGCTTCTCCCAGCGCCCTGGCTTCGAGTACACCGAGATCTTTGCCCCCACCATCCGCATGTCCTCCATCCGCCTCATCCTCGCCCAGGCTGCACTCCAGGATCACCACATGCGCTCCATCGACATCTCCCATGCCTTCACCAATGGCGACCTCGACGAGGAGCTGTACATGAAGCCGCCTCCGTACTTCACAGAGGCACGCTGGGGCGAGGTCCTGCACCTGCTCAAGTCGCTCTACGGCCTCAAGCAGAGCGCTCGGATGTGGAACAAGAAGCTCCACTCTGCGCTCCAGGAGCTGGGCTTCTCCCGGGTGCGCTCTGATGCTGCCATGTACGTCTATGAGCGTGCTGGTGTCCGGATCTTCATGCCCATCTACGTCGACGACATCACCCTCGTCTCCAACTCTGAGGCTGCCATCGACGACATCGTCGCCCAGCTCTCCAGGCACTTCAAACTGCGAGACCTGGGGCCGACCTCCTTCCTCCTTGGCATCGAGATCATCCGGGACCGCCCCAACCGCACCATTGCACTCTCCCAGCGCCAGTACATCCTCGACGTCCTCGAGCGCTTTGGCATGGCAGACTGCAACGCCGTCTCCACTCCCATGGAGCCTGGGCTCGTCCTCTCGACCTCCATGGCTCCCCAGACCGCAGAGGAGACAGCCTTCATGCGCAAGGTCCCCTACATCTCCATTGTCGGTGCTCTCATGTACCTGGCCACCTGCACTCGCCCAGACATCTCCTTCTCCGTCTCCACCCTTGCCCGGTTCAACTCGAACCCTGGGATCGCACACTGGAAGGCTGCAAAGCACCTGCTGCGCTACCTGAAGGGCACTGTCGACCTGTGCCTCACCTACCGTCCAGACCCGTCCCTCGACGCTCCCTTTGTCGCTTTCTGCGATGCAGCTCATGGGGACAACCCGGACAACGGGCGGTCGACTGGGGGCTACATGGTGCGTGTTGGCAGCGGTGCGATCAGCTGGAGCAGCAAACTGCAGCCCATTGTGACGCTTTCTTCCACGGAAGCTGAATTTGTGGCAGCAGTTGAAGCCGGCAAGGAGATCTACTGGATGCGCAACATGCTCTCCGAGTTTGGTGCCCCAGTTGAAGGTGCTTCTGCCCTGCGCATCGACAACCAGTCGGCGATCTCTGTGGCCAAGAACCCAGAGCACCACGGGCGGATGAAGCACCTCGATCTGCGCTTCTACTGGCTGCGGGATGCAGTGGAGGCTGGCAAAATCGCACCGGATTTTGTGCCCACTGATCAGATGCCTGCGGACCTGCTCACCAAGCCGCTCTCCCGAGCAAAGGTCGAGCTGTTCCGGCGGATGATGGGCCTGGAGTGATCCAGCCATGCGAGGTTGGGGGGGAGCTGCGCTCTCTTGCATTTGCAGGAGTTGCAGACAGCTTGAATCAGGGGGGAGTGTTGAATGCGGTGATTCTGCGCTTGTTTTGCATGCGATTGACTTTGGACTTTGCACAGCGCCTCAGCGCGGTGTCTCCTTCCCACTCTGATTTTGGCAGGCGCCGGCGCCTAGAAATGCGCCGGCACCAGCTGGAATTGAACCCTCGACCTTCTGGTTGTTAGAGCCAGATGCTGCTGAGAGCGAAGGCTGGGGCTCAATCTGCCAGTGAACAACTGTGGTCCAAGTTGAGCTGCTAGGTATATACATGAAGAACAACCTATATCTCACCTGTGGTCCAAGTTGAGCTGCTGAGGATCGCAGACGACGAGGACCGCAGGGAGTACGAGGGATGGGCCAAATATCTACCAACAAGGTGAAAAAATGCGGGCGCTATGGAGGAAACAAAGTAGGCGCTGAAAGCGCCCTGCAGTGGGCACCAGGAGGTCGAGGGTTCAATTCCAGCTGGTGCCGGCGCATTTCTAGGCGCCGGCGCCTGCCAAAATCAGAGTAGGAAGGAGACACCGCGCTGAGGCGCTGTGCAAAGTCCAAAGTCAATCGCATGCAAAACAAGCGCAGAATCACCGCATTCAACAGATATTTGGCTAATACTGAGATATGTTGCGAGAGCTTGAATCCACCAAGTCATTTCAATCCATAGCAAACCCCCTTCAATCCATTGCAGAGGCGGAATCCCTTGTGGTGTTTGTGTGCAATTTGTTAGGTATATGATTAATTGCTATGTGGTGTGGATCCTTTCACCTGGGGTCCTCTAACAGCTATCACTTTACATAATTACTATCACTTATGATTGCTTGCTATCTATTGTGATATTCCTGTGGGTTCGCTGATGGGAGAATACAAAGCAGTGCAATTGATGAGAGCCTGAGGGGCGTCGGGTGCATGTTACACACCATGCTCAAACTCAAAGTCCAAACCTCCGGACCTCAACTCCAGGGTCCGTACTTCAGACTCATACCCCGAACTTGTACTCCATTCTCTGCACTCTATCCTACATACTCCGGACTCAACTCTGGTCCATCAGATGTCCATAGCCTCATGTTCATTCTTAACAATTGGGCTATTGTCTTTTCTCTTTCCTCTCCTATTCTGTACCTCCTTATTGTCACAGAAAACAATAAGGCCGTAGCTATTCATACCACCCTGGGAATGTACTAGCTACTCAGTTCAGATATCTTGTGATTCATATCTATTCCCCTTTCCTGAACTCCTTGTCCAACCTCCGACCTCCAACCTCCAACCTCTGACCTCTCTCTGTCCGACCCTGAACCTCTGCTCTTGTTCCGTCTCCGTTCCTCCTCATCCTCCCTTCCAAAGATCTAGTCCGAATCCCGTGCTCCAACCTCCGACATCTCCGTCTGCCTCCAAATTGAGGACACTTCATCGTGAACCCGTGCATTGCCAATAACTTTGCAGAAGTCCTCCTCCACGCGTACTCCAAACTCCGGACTCCCTCTGCCCAACTCCAGACTCATTCACTTCACTCTGGACCAACTCCGCTCTGTACCCCTGGACTTCCCCAAGTCCATACCCTGACCCCTGATCCGGGACTCTGGAGTTCCTATAGTCCGCACAGCCCTAACAGCGCATCAATCCACCACATTTCAGTGCTTTTTCACACTAAGGGATATTTTCCTCCTTGCTCCTGCGTAGTGTTGCTGCAAGCTCTAAGCCAGCTTAGACACCACTTACTTCCAGCTTGGAAACAAACCAACTTGTCATAGCTTGACCAAGTCTAGATGGCTTGCAAGCTCATAAGTCATATCTTCCCAGATCTCTCATTGGCTGTCAAGAATTTGGACACATTTAGACAGTATAGATTACATTGTGGTGATAATATTACCACATTTGAAGTTCTTGCCCCAGTTGTTGCAAATACATTTAAGGGTATATCACTGTACTTCCAGGTATCAGCAGATACACAGTGCTAGTACAGCTGTTTGTGATCAAGTAGGGTATTGGTTGCTGTGAGTCTGTTAGGACTGTGCGGACTACAGGACTCCGGAGGTCCGGACTAGGGAACGGAGTACAGAAGTCCGGGGGGTGGAGTGGAGTTGGCGGAGGAAGTCTGGAGTTCGGAGTACGCACTGGGGAGGACTTCTGCAAAGCTATTGGCAATGCACAGGTTCATGACGAAGTGACCTCAATTTGGAGGCAGACGGAGATGTCGGAGGTTGGAGCACGGGATTCGGACTAGATCTTTGGAAGGGAGGATGAGGAGGAACGGAGACGGAACAAGAGCAGAGGTTCAGGGTCGGACAGAGAGAGGTCAGAGGTTGGAGGTTGGAGGTCGGAGGTTGGACAAGGAGTTCAGGAAAGGGGAATAGATATGAATCACAAGATATCTGAACTGAGTAGCTAGTACATTCCCAGGGTGGTATGAATAGCTACGGCCTTATTGTTTTCTGTGACAATAAGGAGGTACAGAATAGGAGAGGAAAGAGAAAAGACAATAGCCCAATTGTTAAGAATGAACATGAGGCTATGGACATCTGATGGACCAGAGTTGAGTCTGGAGTACGAAGGATGGAGTACGGAGTACAGACCCAGAGTTGAAGTCCGGAGGTTCGGATTTCGAGTTGGAGCACAGTGCATAACAGAGTCCAAAGAACACAATGAAGTGTACTGCGGTGCAAGGCCGCTCGTAAGCCAGGACCAACTCAGATACAAGTTGTAACTCCCAGATGTTGTGTACCAAAGTGTTAACCCTTAACATTCCATGTCACTCTCAATGTCCTGCACAAGCCTCAGTCGCTGTTGTTTCCCCACAAGAATGAACAGTTTTCACCAAGTAAAGAGACAGCAACAGAGTGACACATGAATATGGCACACCTACATTTGTTGTTCACATTCTCTTCCATTTGATGATTGTTCAAAAAGACTACAGTGTTGATGGGTGAGCAATAGCATATGCCGTTCATGAGCTGAAGTTACTATAGTGGACTAAGTAGTTATACATTACCGAGGAATGATAGCATACTGGGAAACAATATGTGGCCGTTCCACATGCCATTTTCCATGCCCTCCTATTTGACCTTACAAAGGTCGCTTTTCCCTGTCAACAGGATGTGTTGTACAAACCTCGAGTAAGGGGTAGGCTGGTGTAGTAGGAAACCAGCCCTCAGTGGGGGTTTGATAGGCTTGACCATGCTCATAAAACTGGGTGTTTGAATCCCCTTGCCTCTGGCCTCGGTGTCCTATTTTGGGCGCTGAGTTTCTCCTACCCCAATTATGTCACCAGCCCGGATTCGGGCAATCTGGACCTACTGGAACCCAGTACACTCCCATGCATCCCCACACAGTCAGGGTCTCGTAGGGGGTATGGCATCGCCAACCCGGGCTTTGGCCCCGCTGTGCAGCCACTGCAAGCGATCACATAATGACCACTGGCATAGCCTGGCCAACCTTGTCTGCTGCAGCGTGGGAAACTGTGGTGGGGTCCGGGGTGCGCACAACTGGACTGAGGAGCAGGTGTAACCAATGGCAGTGGGCTCGGCTTAGGGGGGCCCAGAGGCATCAGTCCGGCCTGGCTCTGCAAGGGAACGACGAGGGCGCAATAGTTTGAAAGGAAGGTCATGGGCTCCCGGCTGGTCACACATGATTACTTACACCCCAACACCATATGCGTGATTACATATACCATAAGGCCCAGCACTCAAGGGCTATAACCGAGGAGTTGAAAATAATAATAATAATAAAAACCTCAAGTACGCCATTACTGGACCTCACCGGTGGTGGCAAGACGTGCCTGAAAAGGCAGGTTGCTGCAAGCTGGCTTGCGGCTTGATTGTGGTTGCTTGATGAGGCTTGTCAAACAAGCTGAACCCAAGCTCTCCGACTTAGCTTGGCTTACACCGGCTTGCAGCAACACTACTCCTGCATGCCTTGAGGCGCCTTAAGGCGTCTTAAGGTGCCCTGGGTACCACCTTGAATGGACCTGCCGAGATGCCGGTCAAGGCAAGGTGCACTTTGCTGCAAGCCATCTTCACATTGCAACCACACTAGTCGGGGTTGTTCGCAGGTGAGTATACAGTCATAACATGCCCACAAGGCACCCAATCAAGTGTCAACCTCTTTCTTGTACACGACGCATTGTCTGATACATTAGGTATAGCTATTTACGGCCTAGCTATGTACCTCTGATCATGACGTTGAGTGAGAAATTACGAGCGAAACCAATGATCCGCCCAGCCTCTGGATCTCCGAGATCAATGCAGTCTCATTCAATACCACAAGACCCTTCTCCTTCTCCTTGCCCTTCGCCGCGTCCTGGTAAGGTTGATTGAGGAAGAACACCTCATCGCAGAACACGATACACTGACCTTTTCAACAGGGATACTGGTGAAACCACCGAGCACCCGGAACGGCCGCGCACTGCGTAGGTTGGGTTGCCAAACAGCGCCGATCCGATCGCCCCCGAGAGGATCATAGAACAGGAGGACCGTATCCTTGTACACATGCTGACAGCGACATTTAGTGACTTGTCAGGAGGACAAACGTTTGTAAGATGGCTTACCGACAAGTCGTCGTAGAACATGACGGCAGGATCGAATCCGGGCATGACAGACACCGCGGGATCTCTGACAATCGCGTTTACATACTTGCCTTTCGGCGCCCACAACGACGGGTCCACGTCAAGTTTTTGGTGAGAACGCGTCGAAAGCGCCGGGTTGAGCTGGATGACGAGATCGTAATGATCCACAGGGTGGTGGAAGAGACGCTGTAGCAAGCCAAGTGTCATCGCTAGAACACTGCCTCGGCCACGAGGGCTGCTCACCTTGCAGCTCCCACTTGACTCAGCTGTTTCCATACCCCGGAGACTGTCCCATGTCGCCTTTGCGAGCGACGTTATGCGACGCGCAACGACGGCATTCGGACCCGTTGATGTCCACATATGGCCTTCAGAGTCAAACGGAGTGACAAGCGACCAAGCGACGTCCTGGGAGGTAGAAGGATGAGGGCCGGGTTGGGGCGCGTTGGCATTCTGTTCGGCGTTGTCCAAAGGGACAACGAGGCCCTCGGTCCAATCCCAGTCTTTCAGGAACTCTACGACCTGCGCAAACCCACGCTCTTTTGAGCCCGGAGCGGAGGTAGCATGCGAAGCCGCGTCCCCGGCGAGTGGCGCTCGTGACCGGAGGAACACGTATGCGCAGAGCAACTCAACAGCCTCCTCGGTGACGTGACCCCCAAGCAACCAGTGTGAGGCAAACCATCGCTTCGTCAGCCTGACGGTGCTCGCGAAGGCGGAGAACCTATGAGAGAGTGCGGCGATAGCACGATGGTGTCGGGGGCTGTGGATGAATCTACGGGTGTAGACCTCTCGGGCGTGCAGGGCGGCCTGGCGCTCGTACGCATCCTCGCCACTGGTGTTTCGTCGCAACGCTTTTGGAAGGTGTGGTTGGTCATTGATGATGCGTTCCAAAAGAGTCGCCTCCCGGTCGTGCCATATGCGCGCGCGAAACGCCCAACCCTCGGCGGTGACAATGTCGAGCGCAGCCTCGTCTTGAATCTCCAGCTGTTCGGGCCGCTGGCCTAAGACAACGCTCGCTTGCAGCCCCTTGACAGCGCTCATGAGGAGCGAGGCGAGGCGCTCGAAGAACGCTAGCTTCGTCTTCTGGATCGCGCGGAGGTCGTCGGGCCATCGGGCAGACTTCTCGAACTCGATGATGACGTCCATAACAGGGAGATACGAAGCAGATTTGGGTAGTGATGACCGGGCAGCTACGGGAACCGCAACTGGGACAAAAACATCTGTGTAGCGGAGCGTCGGCGAGATGGGGCTGACATTGAGTACAGCGAGCGGGAACTGGTCGTCGAGTGCTTTGATATGCTTCACCAGGGTGTCGAATGAGGACATGGCGGCCTTGAAACCTACGGCAGAACTCGAAGCTTGATACACGGACGAGATGGACTCCGGCAGCCTGAGCAGAGTGTCGAATTGCGACTGCCAAGTGTGTACGGCGCCACCCGCGATGCCGAGATGTCGCGAGAGAAGGTGCCGGATGATCATAGAGGGGATTTGTGCGCGCTCGTCGGCGTTTTTGACCTCCCATACAACGCTCTCCACGATCGAGCCGTCCTTGAAGCGCCGCAACTCGGCCTTCTCCCCCCATAGCTCCCGGAACTGTCTAGTCCTATCGCTCTCCTGTTCTTCAGCTGGAGGGCCGTGGTCGACGAGACGGAATGCATGCTGGCAATCGAGGATCACGCCCACGTGAAACGTGGATGGTTGCGTAGGATGGGCCTGCGACATGGGCCGGGCATCTGAGGAGGGGTGTAGAATGGCTATCGCTTTGGCGCGGTTACCGAGACCGTGTCTTAAGGTTGCAATAAGTGCGGCGACAGTCGCGTTGTACGCCGATCCATGATCAGCGGCTCGATGTGCATTCACCGTTCTCGATTCGGCCGCGGACAGGTCCACCCTTCATAGACTATCTTGAGCTAGGGTAGGCAACGTTTAGAGCATATAACGTACCGTGCAACGACGTCAAATCGCCCAAAGACATCACGATGCTCTTTGAGGAAGACAATCTTGAAAGGGTCTTCTGTGATCGTAGAGTGGTCTAGGGCTTCTAGCGTCGCCTGAGCATCGTATCGGAGCTGTGCGACGAGGTCTGAGCGTATGCACGGTACAACACGGAAACCGCCCTTACGAGATCGAGAGAAGAGAGCGGCACATCGGCTAGCAGGTTCACTGACGATGTTGCATCGACAAAGACCGCTTCGTGACTGGCGTAGCTTGCAGGGGGGAACTACGATGGTTTGAACGATTTAGAGTGCCATCGACTGGGGTGTGAGCGTCGAGCATACCCGGTGCCCCTCCTTCGATTTCACAAAGACGGCTTCGTCCTTGAAATTATGTCTGGCTTTTAGGACGTAAGTGTGATGACGCTATCCCAGTGAAAACACCAACGCACCCAGGAAGTCTAGGGCAGCTTTGAAAAGCTGGTACGAACTCAGCCCTTTTCCCAAGGGTTTGCGCTTAGCACCCGCCCTGCCTAGGCTTACTGGAGGAGGCTCTTCCCCATTGACGACTAGGTCTAGTATCGAAGCCCACCATATACCCTTGCCTTCGAAACCACGGACGCACAGGCGGCTCCCCAGCCCATAACCGCGCTGGTTCGCCCACACCCGAAGGAGGGTCAAGGCATCAGCGAAGGCAGGAATGCTCTGCTTGAGGGCGTGTATGTGGAGCAGGTGCGCTTTGGGTGTGGTCATGAGCATGCAAATGGTGTTATATATCGGCGTGAACTCCTCGGTCTGCCGGCTATCGAGAGTGGTCGAGCGAATGTTCGATCGCGCAGGAGAAAGTTTTTGAAGCGGAATCGGTGAATTCCCCAGGTACGGTATTATGCGTACTTGAACGTCCAACTTGCTGGCGCTCTTCTGAGTGTCATCTGCGGAGTGTCAGCAACTCGGCTGCGTACTACAGGAAAATATGGGAGCGTACCGAATTGTGGACGAAGTACCAGAAACGTCTGGCGAGGGTCCCCCGAAGTAGACTCAAAGAGAAGTTCGCATGCACACGGGAGAGTGGATTTGGCCTCGGCGACGATGGAGGCGAGGACAGCGAGGTAGTAGGCGCGTTTCTGGAACAGGCGGCCATTGAGGTAATCCTTCTCTTGGAATAGACTCTGCATGGATCGTTAGAAGAGAATGTGTCTAGTCATTGAATAGACATACGTGGGGCATCTCCACGGCAAGGTCGACCTCGAACTTGACGGAGTCTTTGGCCTTGACAGCGGTCTTCGTCGCCCAGCTGCCTGCCAGAACGATCTCGGAGGGTTTCTCAAACGAGACTTTCCAGTTCGTATCCTCGGTGGGAGGCGGGCGTACATAGGGTACAGCTATACCGTTATTGGCAAGGGATTTTGAGGCGTGAAGGGGATGCTGGGGTGAGACGGGGGATGCGGACATGAAGACCTTGTGGAGGGACATGAGGAAGTTGTCGAGGGGCTGGGTTTTGTCGTATCGGGGGCGGACATTGGGTAACAACGCGTCTATCTGCACGTAGGAAGGTGAGGGGTAGGCGGACATGGAGAGGTGAGAGGGCGTGCCTGCATCTTGAATGCGGTAGACCGATAGAGGTCTGTGGCATCCTTGATTTTCCTCAGCTCCTCACCGGTGGGCGGCTTTACGATGTGAGAGCCTGAGGGCGTTGCAGTATCTGGGACAGCGTGGGTGTCGCCTTGCTGTGTACCGTCGACGCCCTGCCAGTCGTCGTCATCGTCGGAGCCATGGTCGCTGCCAGACGGTTGAGAGCGGTCACTCTCTCCTGGAGAAGAGTGTTCGCTGACCATGTTGTCCTCATCGGCATGCAAACGCTATTCGGAAGAGCAGCCTGAGATGATGAGACGCTGCAAGACAGACAGAAACAAACCTTCGGCTTTGGCACGGCTTGCGACGGAGCCCGCTTCCTTTTGAGATCGAGAGCCATGATAGTAGTGTGAGGAAGAACAGGAAGGCGCTGGTGGTCTGTCTAAGAGCTAGACCCGAGAGAGTGCGCCAAGCCAGAACCAGCCTGGACGATACCGACGAGGCAGGAGAGAGAGAATGCGCAGGCGAGGCGAAGCTGGCAGGGGAGAGGAGTGGGTGGGTGGGTGGGTGGGTGTATGCGCTCGACGCTCTCGCTCTCGACTCCCAAGTTTTCGCGTAGGCGCCCGCGGGAGGACGCGACGGACGCCCAAGATCGGATCAGGCCGAGGTCAGGCACGCAGCATGAGTCTGTATGCATGTATATGCGCTGTAGCTTCACTCACTGTACTGACCATCAGCCAGCCACATCCTTCGCACGGCCAGAATGAGACAGATATCGAACAAAAACAAAACGCCAAGTGTGATATCGGACGTTCACACGCTCTCCGACCGGTGCAGCTGAGGCTCGACGCACGCGCGCGCAGCTGCCCCACCGCGGGGATCGCCATCGTCGTCGACCAGTGATCCAGTGCAGGACTCAGGGAGTACATGCCACTCCGGTATGTCCGAGGCTCCCTGACAGGTTCCGTGTCAGAAAGTCCGGACAGTGGGCAACATATTGGAAGCTGACTCTCGACACACCTCCCGCTCACTGCTCACTAGTGGAGTCGACCCCGGACCCTAGCTCCTCGAGTTCGCGATTCCGCCTTACCACAACCGACCGTTGTCGCGCTCCTGCCGTAGAATCGCCTCCAATATGGACGCACCCGCCAGTACACTCTGGGTTGACAGCAGCGAGTTTCTTCACTCCGGACAGTCGATAGCAGCCCCGATGCGGCGAAGACGCTGATCGTGAGATATTTTCTACGCACGTCTGGATCACAAGCAGGCCATACTCCGCAGAACTTGGAACTTGACTGCTTCTGGCGGTGAGTCAAGGGCATTGGTCCATTGGACGCGTTCGGACACTCCGCCCGAGAAGATCGGCCATCCGAAAGCGGCAAGCAGGATCGATATCCGTCGGCATTCGGGAGCGCCAGGAGGTCTCCTTCCGGCCGTTCATCGTCGATGACCCCTGCCCTCTCCGTAAGCATGTCGCTCCTCTCCAGACATTTCCTCGCACTCCCCGCCACCGCCTCCCCTCTCTTTCTCTTTCTACTCTCTCACACCATCCCTCT
This sequence comes from Trametes polyzona, assembly GCA_022606195.1. Lineage (NCBI taxonomy): Eukaryota > Fungi > Basidiomycota > Agaricomycetes > Polyporales > Polyporaceae > Trametes > Trametes polyzona. Next base: position 2,230,559 of record JABYQF010000005.1, read on the forward strand.
CCACGCGCGTCCCCTTTGACCGCAGCCTCCCGAGCCCCTGACGCAAGGTATTTAGCTCTCGCTTACCAGCTACTCCTCTCGGTACCCGCACTCCGCCCCCCATTCTCCCAATTTCTCCCCGTCCTTCCTCCGACCGGATGTCGTATAGAAATCTCACTTCAAGAGCTGCACTCGCCGCCAGTAAGCGTCCTCGCAGTGACTCGCGCCACCCCTGCTCACTCCACCCGTAGGTGAGGCGGAGCACCACGAGAGCCCCTACGGATACGTTCCTACAGAATGGATATGTATCCTCTTCATCGCCCTCTTCAGTGTCTCCACAGGCATGTTCATCTCTCACCCCGATTTCACTCGCCACTCATGCTCTCGGACGGTAGTTATCCACCTCGGTCAGACTATATGGTCTCGTCTATGGTGGCTTCTCGGGACCACCGTACTGGCCGGTATAATCGAAATCATTGGCTGGAGCGGCCGGCTCTGGTCAAGTATATCGCCCGCCCTCCTCGACCCATTTCTTATGCAGTGCGCAATCACATCTACTCCGAGCTGTCAGTCAAATGCTCATCCATCGGCACTTGTCAGAATCACAACAACAATCATTGCTCCTACTCCACTCATTGCCGCCAACTTCGTCATTCTGGGGCAAGTCATCAAGCGCCTCGGGCAGCAGTACAGCCGCCTGAACGCGATGTGGTGTGCGTGTTTGCGGTACCTCATTACGCAGGCTCATACGCGCAAGTTGGCTAACATTTGTTACATGCAGACACTATCATCTTCTGCTCATGCGTACGCCTCCCGTTACCACGTTGGCGTCGGATGTCTCGGAGCGCTGACCCGAATGCAGGACATCATCGCACTCGTCATCCAAGCCGTTGGCGGTGCTCAGGCCTCGAGTGCCGTGCAGGACAACGAGGACCCCAATCCTGTCAGTTCCGCAGTCGGTCCCACACTATCCCAAAGCAGCAATCTGACACTCTTCCCCGACAGGGCGGTCACGTCATGTTGGGCGGTATCGCCTTCCAACTAGGTGTGCACCACACAATGCCTTCGGTTGCGAGGGCTCAGAGCTGATTCCGATCCCACAAGCCGCCGTGTCCATCTATTTGATGCTTGCAACTGAGTTTCTCCTGCGTTACCGCCTAGACAAGCCTTTCCACCGCAAGGGTGGTGTACTCCCCAAGAGCTACGCATTTGACAATGGCGTGAAGCTTATGATAGTCGGCCTTGCCCTCGACGGCATCTTCATCCTGATCCGGTATGTCATCAGCGCTCGGAATTGGCATCCCTGGCGTGACCTGAGCCCTGACCTCCGTCCGTCCGCCCAGGTCCATCTACCGTACGATTGTAAGCAAACATCGCCGCACGGCATCGGGCGCGCCCACAGCACTATCTGACCATACGTCCGTCTCGCTGACGCACGTTCTCACGTAACAGGAACTCACCGATGGCTGGAGCGGCCGTATCATCGAGACACAAGTCTATTTCAGTAAGCCGCGCGCCACCTCCTGCCATCTGTAAGACCTTGTGCATAACTTACTGGGCCATGCTTGATAGATGTGCTCGACGGGGCCATGATCGTCCTTGCCATGTTCACCCTCAACTTTTTCCATCCTGCACTCCTACTGGGCAAGGCCGACCGCTGGAATGTCAAGGAACCTAGCGAAGTAGATTCGGAGAACCCTGGTTATCCCAAGGGTAGTGCATAGATATTCTGGCCTTCGTCATCCAGCTGGAGATTTCGCCTTTCCTTCCTCTTTTTTACATCGTACAGCATGTCATCTTGGTTAGACACGCATACTCACCGGTACCTCTGTTTCCGTAATGTAGAACTAGCCTACATCTGTAGCTCGTGGTGCAATACTAGTACATCAACACACTATGTGTGCTCTCATGCGACTTCATCCGGGTTAATCGTCTTACATTCTCAATTACCGCCGCCACATCATCCAATAGAGATGTATACTGCACGTCCAAGTAGCAGGCCTTGTACATCAGTCTAACTAAAATGATACAACCTAGTCCTCGATCACGATGACCTCACTTGACGCGGGACCTCCAACACCGGACGCGTCTCCATGCCTTGGTCTTCGTGTGGGCCGTTCGTCTGCCTCGCCAGAGAGGTCTATGTCCACCTGACCTTCCCTCCCCGAATCCCTCTTCCGCTTCGCCCGAGGCGCCGCACCTGCCCCGGTAGGGGGCTGCTCCTCATCCGAGTCCTCGATGGTGATTGTCTCGCTGGCTGTGGTCGTGCGCGAAGGCGTCGGTCGAGTTGATAACGGCCTCGACCCTGGCCTGCTCGACGGCCGCGTTGACGGACGTGTGCTCGAGGCAGCAGGGATTTCAAGCGGTAATGGTGTTGGTGCCGCGGCGGCCTTGCCCTTCCCGTTGAGGATCGGGCTGGTACCCGAAGCTCGTGTAGGGCGGGCGTAGAGCTCCGTCCAACGTCGTGCGTTCTGGTCGTGCTGAACGCGGTTCCGAATGTACTCTGTGGCGATGCTCGGCACTGGGCGGGCCGCCGTTCCACTTAGTTTCGAGGAGTGTCAACGGTTAGGCGAACGTACCTAGTGGGTCCTCTACAAAGCGCATCCGACGTTTCAGCAACAGCTAGAGATGGGAGTCGACGAAGACTTACTGGGATTTGGGTCGGTGAGCAGGGAGGACAATGACAGGATGACCTTGAAGAGAGAGAGGGCAGGAGACCAGTTGTGCTTGAGTATATCGATGCATATCCCTCCCCGCTCATTGATATTCATGTGATAAATCCTGCGTAGCATAAGCGCGACTTCATGGTGTCTGTGCAATCAGGACTCACCGAGTCTTGAACGCCATTCTAGGCGCGGAGAAGCTACGGGTGGGGTGAGCACGCGACACCCACGCATGCACATGCGGGCCACAAGCACTCACGGATAGTCGTGGCCCAGCGTAATTTCCACTTGGAATACACCCCCTTCGTAGACACTACCCTCTGGGCCTGGTATGGTGGCATTCCAATGGAAGAGGTCGTCGTCCGAGGGGGCGAGTTTGATTGCGCCGAGGTCCTCCTTCTTGAGGTCGGCGATTTCGCGGTGGATGCGCTTAAGAGTCATCTGCCAAGCCAGTAAGGACCCTGCACTCAGGGAAGCTTCGTGTAGGACGTACCTGAGATACGTGAGGGGGCGGCATGGCTGCAGGGGAGGATGTGGAGGAGGAAGAGGGCGCGGGTGGCTGAGCGAGCGAGCGAGCGGCTGTGGGCCTGTGGCTCAACGCCTGGCGCCGGTTTCACAAGCGCCCTGAGTACGTAAGCAGCCGAAAGCGGAAGGGTGTGGGCGCACGTTTGACGCCGGACGGTGACTCTGTCCTGCACGGCCATGTCCTGCTAAGTAGTCCTCGTACTCTCTCCCTCCTCGAGCACACAGTCAGACTATCACCAGGCTGCCTTCTCTACCTCCGAGCATACGTTGGCACAACGCACAACATGATAACCCGAATATCTGCCTAAAGTCACCGCTGTCTCTGTCACAATCCAACCAATCGTCCGTAAAGTAACAACTCACCCCCGCCAACGTTCGTCCTGCAACTGCCTTTCCCGCCATGTTCGGCGAGCACGAGTCAGAGAGCCCCCGCGTACCCAGCCCTTGGGACCCCTTCCTACCCTCCCCTCCGAACGGCTCTCCACCCCAGGCGAGCCCAGTGTTGCACAATGGCATCCCGAAGCTTGTCCCCGAAGTCGAAGAGGTGCGTGCATTGGACCGACTCATCCCTAGCGTTGCTTAATGTCGCATAGGGTAACGTCGAGTACAAGCTCAAGTTAACCAACATCTCAAACGCCCGTTTCGCCCGCCTGGTTACCCAGCTCAAATGGCGACTCCTTGAGGGAGGCGGCCAGGCCTACTACGAGCTCGGCGTCGCCGACTCGGGCGCCCTCATCGGTCTTTCCCGTTCCGACCTCGAAGAGTCCCTCGAGACTCTAGAGATGATGGCAGGCGAAATTGGTGCCTCCGTCATTGTCGTCAAAGAGATCGAGGTCCCTCCCACCATCGCCGCTCTTGCCGACAAAGAATCTGGCTACACCGACCCAGACACTGGCGATTGGAATCGCAAGATCAAACGGCGCGCCGCGATCGCTGCCGACGGTGACCTCTCCACAACCACCGAAGCCGAGACAGACTTCACGACGGACTTCACCGACTTGGAGGACGTCGCGTCGTCCGTGTCTAGCGGGCGCACGCCCGGTATCGCAACTCCCACCTCCGTGTACGTCCGGACGACGGCTATCATCCACCGTCCGGCCCGGACGAATCCGGAACGTCCCACAGCGCAATCCTCGCCCTTCATCGCACCCATAGACGACGATCTCGCTCTCTTCTCTATGGAGCCCGAGCCCGCGTTCCGGGACGACGCGACGGTCAACGGATCCACGGCAGATGATGAGCTCGAGCTCGGACCGCGTCACTCGTCGTTTGCTGGTCTGGAGATCTCGGCCGTTTACAAGCCACGTCCGATGCGTTGCCGCACGCGCCCTGGACTGTCGGCCCCCCTAGGCCCGACGGCCGGGAGGCACGGGAGGCGATACAACAAATTGAAGGAGAAGAAGGTCCAACCCTGGCATCAGAACGCCAAGGGCGCGGACGCCGGGGGCGGCAAGGGCCCGAAGCCGCCTGGGGGACCGCAGATGAGCAGGGAGGAGAAGGCGTTGCAGCGGCGGCTTGCGCGCGATAAGAAGCGGGAGGAGAAGCGCGCGGCCCTGATCGCCCGTGCGACAGAGTGCGAAGCGGAGGCACCGACGACAGGTGCTCTGACTGAGCCTCTGGGCAGGACGGTTGCTACGTCGGAGGTGGACGATCTGGCAAGTAGCCTCGCGACGCTGGCTTTTGCGACGGAGATCGGGCAGGAGGCGAGCACGCTAGCGGCAGGGGCGAGTGATCTGCACGCGGCGGTGGAAGTGAGGAGGAACGAATGCAGGGCAGAGTCGCCGGTGCTGGAAGGCAAGCAGCTCGTGGAGGACGCTAGAGAGGTTCCGATTGGCCAAATTGAGGCACGACTCATCGTGGAGGCGTTGGTGGTGCGGAAGATGTCGATAGAAGAGGCGACGCTGGACTTTAGCCGGTTCGCTCTCGTATGATGGAAAGGAGCGCGCGTATGGTGTTGCCTACCTTGGACAGGACGTACCGTTGAAGCCACATGGCGGTCATTCGTGTACTTAGTGTGTTTACGATCGAAATAACATGTCGGAAGCTAGACTATATTCGGATGGTGTCTGCGAGAGGGAGAAGAGTGGGTGCATGTGGGGAGAGGCTGTTTGTAGGGTGTGCGTGAGGAAGAGGAGGGCGTGCTGCGGAGAGAAGGAGGAGAGAGGGCCGGGAGATCAGAGGCTGAGAGGCGGGGTGTGCCTGGCTTGAGTGGCCGACGGAGCTGACGCCATTCTCTCCCGGTCTTGGGTTTTCTCACCGGCTGGCGCGCTCGGCGACGGAGGACACGGACGGCGCAGGTCGTGTGCGTGCGGAGGTGGCGATGTACCTCTCGCCTTTACGGAGCTATGACACGGACCGTGAGTGGGGGTGCCACGGCGGGGCGCTGTTGGTATGTCGACGCGGGCAGGGAGTGTTCGGAGGAGAGGATGAGGGAAGGGGAGGAGATGAGGTGGGAGGGGGAGAGACGGAGGAGGATCAGCACCCGACCCTGCCTGCTTATCGCGCACGTGGCCGCATCGCGCGTCCCGGCTTGGCTCGCCCTCGCTCCCAAGCACCAAGTCCCTCCTCCTCGTCCTCCTTCTCCTCCTCCTCGTCCCTCGTCTGCTGCTCCCTCGCGTCTCCTGTCCTCACACCTTCGCTCGCAGCGCACCCTGTCCCCTCTCCTCGGACCCTTTGCACCTCTTTTGCCTCGCCGCGCACACGCTTTTCCTTGCGCGTGCTGACTCTCAGTCCTCTCGTCAGCATCCCTCTTGTCCCGGCTCCTTGCTATCGCCTCCCTCCCCCCTCTCGCTCGCCTTCACCCCGCGCAGCCTCCCTTCGCTCACGACAAGTCTCTCAGTCCCCCCGCGCTTTCTTGACGGATCGAAACTTGTACGCTCTGCCCTCTCGCGCGCAGCTCGCCTGCGGACTTCCTACTTCACCCGCCCGTCCCCTCCCTCTGGCATGAAATGTCCGCGCTCGTCGAGGAGGACCATCGCGACTCCGCCTCGTCATTAGCAGAATCTGCCTCGCTTCCAGGCTCTCCCTCAGACTCCGCTTCCTACGCTAGTGCCTTCGAGCGCGAAAAGTCCATCCGTGCGCATCACTCAGAGACCTCCTCGCCCGCGCCCGTCGCTCATCCTTTCCTTACACTCCCCTCTGTAGGTTCCGTTCAATACGATTCAGAATCTCTCTCATCCCGCCTCACTCCGCCCCCCGACTTCTTCGACCCCAACTACGACACCGACATCACATGGCTCGGTACGTACTTCCCTCGCTCAATACCTCTGCACTAGAGGCGGTGATCGCTCACGAGCGCGCGCCCTATCGCGCCGTAAACAGAGGACGATTCTCCCTATCCAGAGGTCCGCTCCGCCGTCGCCAACTATGACGACCCCTCCATGCCCGTCAACACCCTCCGCGCATGGGTCCTTGGCATCTTTTGGGCAATCATCATTCCGGGTGTAAATGAATTCTATTATTTCCGATATCCTTCTCTTATGGTCACCGGAGTGAGCTATAGTCCACCTTGAAGCCTGGAGGACTGCTGACCGCTCTCGTGCTAGATCGTCGCCCAACTCGTGAGCTTCCCTATGGGTCGCGCATGGGCGAGGTGGATGCCTTCGGTCAAGATCTTTGGCGTCTCCTTGAACCCCGGACTATTCACCATCAAGGAACATGTGAGCGCGCAATTGTCCCGTACCCTTGAATACTGTACTCAGATCTGCAGGTCCTCATCACCATTATGGGTGGAGTCGGCGCGCAAGCCGCGTATGCGGTACGTATCTTTTCTCTCTGGCCTTTTCGGTCAGTTGCCCACGCAACTCTTCAGACCGAGATCATCGCCGTTCAGCGGGTGTGGTATAAACAGAACTTCAACTTTGCATGTAGGCTCAATCTCACCCCTTTGGTACTCCGTAATCACACTGACATCGCGCGAAGACCAATGGATGTTGGTCATGTCCACCCAGGTAAGGGACACGCTGACCCGACCCTATCACTGTCTTGATGAAACCCCGACTCGAACAGCTCATCGGCTTTTCCGTCGGTGGCCTCGCTCGCAGGCTGGTATGATTATTCTCTGTTTTTGAGTGCGGAAAGATCTCGCTCACCATCACTGCTCACCTAGTTGGTGGCCCCAGCGTCGATGAGTACGCCCCACATTTCTTCCCTTGTTCGTCAACGCACCTCAGTCAATCGTTCTCTAGTCTGGCCTAACACTCTTGTTCTCTGCGCCCTCTTCAACACGCTCCATTCGCAAAGCTACGCCGGTATCGGAACGCACAGCGGGCTTAGCCGCGAGCGCTTCTTCACATATGCTTTCGTTTCTGCAGCCGTGTGGTGTAAGTCCCCAGCGCCTCCCCCGACATGCCGCTACTCTGTCTGATTTTGGCTCGTCCCTAACGCCGCTAGATATCGTGCCCGGGTACCTTTTCCAGGCTCTGAGGTACGTCACCTTTGACTTGGCCGTGGTCGGGCCGCCTTCTTACCGCGACATGCCTACGGCGTACAGTGTCTTCACATGGGTAAGTCCGCCCGTCGCTCGTCGCTATCGCTGACCAATGTCATGCAACCCGTTGTAAAGGTGTGCTGGCTAGCCCCCGACAACGTCGTAAGTCCCGCTTTCCCCCGGCATTTGCGGTTATTCGATAGTCCCCGACGCTGAATCTCGGCCGCTTATGCAGAAAATCAACTCGTTATTTGGGTAAGAGTGTCATCTGCCACGACTGATGTGCTGGCGGTGTCTGAACGATACTCCACAGCTACCATAGCGGCATGGGCTTTTCCCTGTTGTCCTTTGACTGGAACCAGATAGCCTTCATTGGCAGCCCTCTGGCCACACCCTGTATGTTTCCTCCCTCCGCGTTGCCCGCTACATGACCCAAGAGCCCTCTGAACCCAAACTTCGCCGCAGGGTGGGCAGAGGCGAACGTCATCGCCGGCTTCTTAATTTTCTACTGTATGTCTTACCGGTCTGCTCTCCGTTCACATTCAGTCGTTGATTGCTCATTTTGCAGGGTTTCTCGCGCCTGTCATCTACGTGCGTATCGCCCCGCCCAGGCACCGCGCTTGACTGACACAACCCTGCGCCTAGTTCACAAATACATGGCATTCGCAATTCATGCCGTAGGTATCGGACCCCCATTGCATCCGGAGCATCGCTCAACACAACTATAGCATATCCGCACTAGGACCGTTCGATAACCAAGGTATACCGGGGTTTCTTGTTTCCGTTGTCGCTTATTGTATCGCATTTAATTGACGGCTCCTTACGCAGGGAAACCGTACGACCTAACCAGGATACTGAACCCAGACAAGACGTTCAACCACCAGGCGTACAAGGACTATAGTCCGCTATTTCTCTCGTACGTGTCGGCAATCTCTGTCCCTTGGTTTGGTTGTAACGTCACCATCCCATTCCTCCTGTCCAGTGCAACATTCGCGATATCGTACGGTCTGGCCTTTGCCTCGATCACCGCGACGATCGTACATGCCGTACTTTACTTCCGCAAGCCGATCATGGTCCATTTGCACAGGTCGCTTGGCGAGCAGCCGGACGTCCACGCCCAACTGATGGCCAAGTATCCCCAAGGTAAGCCGCAAAGAGGGACCGTTCTGGCCGTAGCTGATGCAGCCGCACATTCCCGAACTTAGTGCCCGAGTGGTGGTAAGTCTCATCGTAACCTTCGAGCTACGCCCATCAATCTGATATCGTCCAGGTATTCGTGTATCCTAGGTATATTGCAACCTATCACTTATAGGAGCAACTTATTCATGAGAACCCTTAGCCGTCACCTTTGTGTTCGCTTGCCTTTGTATCAAGCTCTTCCCGACGCAGATGACAATCTGGGCGCTGGTCGTCGCGCTTCTCATAGCGCTCGTGAGTTTACCGCCCAAATCTTTTGTCTTACACCACCATGCTCACCACCGCATGCAATAGATATACATCGTTCCAGTAGGTGGGTAACCTACTTGCAAATTGCCGCAAACTGCCGCATGCTCACCGTTATATCGTCGACTAGGCATGATCCTGGCCGTGACAAACCGGCAGGTTGGGTTGAAGTACGTCAGCTCTGACGACTCGTTTCCGGAGTCCTGACCAGTATATTTTTCTCAACAGCGTAATTACGGAGTTAATCATCGGCTACATGCTGCCCGGCCGCCCCGTGGCCATGATGATGTTCAAGGTCGGTGCGCTCCGATTCTGCCCAGCGACACCTCCGCTAAATGCAGCTCGGGCCGTCCAGACATGGGGTTACATCACGATGTCTCAAGGTGTGTTTTTTCCCGCCTCGAGTGTGTGTAACCAAGCGGAAGCTGATGCGTCTCGACTTAGCGATGATTTTCACGTCGGACTTCAAGCTTGGTCATTACATGAAGATCCCACCACGGCCGATGTTCTGGGCTCAGGTACGCCACCACAGACAGCTCCCGCTGTACAACCTCCTTCTCACGGTTCGAACCCCCTAGATTGTCGCGACAGTCATTGCAGGAACCGTGCAGCTTGGAGTCGAGAACTGGTATGTTGCCCTCGATTGAACTCACATGACACAATTCTAACGGCCTCTCTCAGGATGTTCTCCAACATCCCGTAAGCCTCCCGTTGCTATGGTTTAGTGGAGCCGTGCTGACGTCGTGCAGACAAATATGCTCGACGGCACAGAAAGACATGTGAGTTTGGTGATGTCGCTGGCCAGCCTTCGCGTAGTAATCTGTCCGACTCCAGCTCTGGCTTCACGTGTCCGAATACCGAAGTATGTAGACGTCGATGTGTTCAGTTATTCCGGGCGCAAGCTGACGTCTTCCCTTCCAGGTCTTCGCAACCGCCTCTGTCGTGGTAAGTGCCTTCTGATAGTCCCACAGATGCCTTCTCACTACTGTTCCTCAAGTTCGGTGTCGTCGGCCCATCACTACAATTTTCCCAGAACCAGCTCTACTATCGTACGTTAGCTTCACTCACCCCGACCTGCGCACAGGCTAACACTGTGCCAGCCCTTCTATTTTTCTTCATCGTCGGGGCTGTGTGCCCGCTTATCACTTGGTTACTCGCACAAAGGTATCCGGATTCGTGGTTGAATTATGTCAAGTAAGCATGTTTTGCCTCGTCTTCCTTGACCCCTTCTCACCCCTAATGCCTCTAGTTTCCCGTGCGTTCTATACCATGTGCTCCCACATGCACAGCCCGCTAATGACCCCGTAGCCTCATGTTCACCGGAGTCGGATTGATTCCGCCTGCGAGTGCGGTCAACTACGTGCCGTGGGCCATCATCGGTTTTCTCTTCCAATACGTCATCCGGAGACGACATTTTCCGTTCTGGGCAAAATATAACTGTACGTTGGGACGTCAGGAGTCCTCTTTACTTTGTCGCTAACTCAGCCACGTTCAGACGTGCTCTCCGCCGCGCTGGATGCAGGGACAGCCATCTCCACTATCCTGGTCTACTTCATGTACGCCAACCTCCCAGCACCTCTCGTGAGGCGCACGCTTACCGGTCGTTCCCACAGTCTACAATATCCAAAGAACGGGCAGATCGGGGAGAACACCGTCCAGCGATGGTGGGGGAACACGGTGTACAAGAACACCGCCGACTGGCGTGCCGCGCCTCTCCGGATGGTGCCTGAGGGGGAACACTTTGGGTGCGTGCTCGCCGTACTGGGTCGCTGTGTGGGTCGGATGCTGATACGGGCTGTGTGATGCAGGCCGGACAATTGGTAGACTATCTGACTGTTGTATCATTAGATGTACTTGTTGCTATCGTCTGTGAAGTTGCATACCTGGGTTAATCTGCGTTTTACATTTACTGGATCTTAGACACTTGAGCTTGGGTGAAACCGGCAGCCGGGCCGGCGAGTGGGCGCCTGTGGGTGCTGTGGCAAATTTGAGCAAGCGCCTGTCTGCAAGCGCGAGCACGAGCGCGACTTGGCCAACAGCGACCGACTCTCTTTCTCCGTTCTCCTCACCGTGTGCCGCGATGGACTCGCTCATTGCCAAGGCGGACGCCATTCGCCCGCTCAACAAGAAGCGGCGCACCGAAAAGCACGAGTCGCGACCCAAGGCCGGTCCGTCCAAGCAGCCTGCGTCCACCAAGGACGCCGATCCCACCGCGTCCTCCGTCTCCCAGCACACCGCCCTCCCTCGTTCCCTCAGACCGTCCTCGCCGCCGCCGGAAGACGCGAAAAAGTACTCGCACATACCGAACAAGAAACTCCGCACCCAACTCACGCGCCAGTCCACCCAAAATGCACGGGCGAAGAAACTCGTCAAAGACGCCGAGCTACTGCTCACTGAGGAGGCCGGCGTCATGGAGGTTGAGGGGGAGCTGGAGAAGACTTGGAGGGTCGGTCAAGATGAGATTGCGGCCGCGGCAGGGCAGCAGGGCGCACAGGGTCGGCAAGAGTGGAAGATGGATGGCGGGCCATACCGCACACGGTACACTCGCAACGGAAGGTGAGCCAAAGACAATGCTGCGGCTGAAGTCGTCGTACGCTTACACCAGCGTACCCCAGGCATATAGCCGTTGTGGGAAAGAAGGGGCACGTCGCGACATTTGACTGGCAGACGGGCACTCTGCACGCAGAGCTTCAGCTCCGGGAAACCTGCCGCGATATTACGTGAGTACCACCCCCGGCCCCGAAGCGAGCGAGCCATGACCCATGTCGCAGATTCCTCCAGGATCATTCTCATTTTGCCGTTGCGCAAAATAAGTACGTCTTCATCTACGACCGGGATGGTGTGGAGCTTCACAAGCTCAAGTCCCACATCGAGCCTACACGGCTTGAATTCCTGCCATACCACTGGCTGCTTGTCAGCATTGTACGTATAGCGTGTTAGTGTAATCGTTCGCGATTGTCTAACCTCTGGGAGATGTTTAGGGTAATCCAGGGTACCTGAAGTACCAGGACACCTCTACAGGCCAAGTAGTTGTCGAGCATCGAACAAAACTGGGCGCATGTCATACAATATGTCAGAACCCACACAACGCCGTCATCCATCTTGGCCACCAGAACGGCACTGTCACTCTGTGGACACCCAATCTTCCCCATCCTGCGGTCCGGCTCCTCGCCCATCTAGGTCCCGTCTCGAGCGTATCCGTCGATCCCAGTACGGGCGGCCGGTATATGGCTACCGCCGGTCAAGATGGGACGGTCAAGGTCTGGGATTGTCGGAATTGGAAGGGTGCTGTCCGCACGTGGAACGCTAGAGGTGGTAGCGCAGAGCTAGAGTGGAGCCAAAAAGGCGCACTTGCCGTCGCAAGTGGTGGGAGTGTAAACGTACGTGTATCTCCCCACTTTCGCCCGACGTTGACATCATGATATTCATGATATGTCTGTACAGGTTTACACAAAGCCCTCCATTCAAACACCCTTCTCTGCCACTGTGTCCCCGCCACTATACCTTACTCACGCCGTGCCACATCGACCCCTTACGTCCGTGCGCTTCTGTCCGTTCCAGGATATTCTCTCCATTGGACACTCCGCAGGTGTTTCAAGTATCTTAGTTCCGGGCTCCGGAGAGCCCAACTTCGACAGTTCCGAGGCAGATCCCTTCGAGAACAAGAAGGCTCGCCGTGAACGCGAAGTTAAGAGTCTACTCGACAAGGTACGCCGTTATTGACTCCAGAGTGTCCACGTGCTCACATCGACTCTACCCGTAGATTCAACCAGATGCGATCACGCTCGATCCCTCCTTCATTGGTTCGTTGGCACCTCCACCCAAACTCAGCACCGCTGTCGATGGTGCGCATGACATTCCATACGCTCGTCTGCCGCGGTACGAGCGCCTTCGCGTCTCTGGCAAGGCCGATGAGACGGAGGAGGGCGACGAGGGCGATGCCGATGGTGCCGAGGGCGAAGCTGGCAGCAAACACGCAACATCTAAAGCCGAGAAGGAGAAGAGGAAGATGCGCGGGAAGAACAAGAGTCTCAAGCGGTACCTTCGAAAGCAGCGCAAGAACGTCGTCGATCCACGAGCTGTGCGTGTCCTCTACTTCGCCAACACGCTGGTACTGACCTCTGTTGTCTATCGGAAACTAGTTGGCTGTCAAGAAGAAGCTCGAGAAGGAGAAGGAGGAGCGGCGCAAGGCCAGGGCCATCGCAACTGGCCAAGAGGAGCCTCACCGGTACTCCGCGCTCGACAGATTCAAGCGGTCGAACTAGTCATCTTCTGGTTGTACTATATGATGCTATATAGCTCCTCGATCACATAGGACGGGTATCACCACGCGTTGGATCTGACGCTACGAGCGCGGGTTGTGAGACGGTCGGCGCCTTTTTGCCAGACGGGCCTTGTTACGCCAGGTGAGTTCAAGAGAGGTCAATACCCGTCAAGGCAGCCCTCGGTAGGAACTTGCTTCCTGTGAATTGGCAATGGCCCCGGCCTCATTGGTACATATAACCACTGATGGGTTAGTCCGTCCTGACGCAGTCACCGACGATTGATGACCTGAGGAACATTCGTGACCTCGTACCTAATGCAGTGCACCATGCAAAACGGCAGAACATCCCCTGTAAAAGGTATCCTAACCATGGTCATATTGATAGGCCTTCCTCGAAACTCTGTGGCCGGATATTGCCCCCGCCACAAACTTCACCCTCGTGACCCTCGATGACGGAAACAACGACCAGAACGCCCCCTTGAACTCCGAAGGGGTAGGTCGCTCAACGGTACGGTGCACTACCGCCCCCTCTTGCTCACATTGTCTTAGGATCTTGACCTCCAATACACTGTCGGAATCGCGACCGGAGCCCCATCATATACAACTTCGTGAGTGCACGTATCCAGGTCGGTTAGTTCCATGGCTAGCTCAATCGACCAGGCGAACTACATGTATCTTCTCACACTGGGGAACTTGCCCACCATTCACACCTCCAGATGAGACACCTGCGAGGAAAGCCAGTACACGCAACCAGTTACTGAGTAAAGGCGCTCCCGCCCCGACAAGCACGGCGCGCAGGACGCCGGTCACTACACTGCCTCCGGGCGTGGCTTCCTAGACAGGCCGCTCTCGCAGACCACTATAAGATCTACGAGGGCATCTGGTGATCCGCGTACGCGGTGAGCCTCGTCATCGCGAGCATCTTCGCGCTTGTCAACGATTGCCTGCGGTCCGCTGGCAAGCCGCTCGGTTTCCTCAACCCCCTGCTGTAGTTAAGCAAGGGCGTCGACGCGATCCTTGACGTCGTTGGAGGCAATAGCTCTGTCGTTTGCTCCGACGGCGCGGACCCTCGAGGGTTTGATGCAGTGCCTAGGCGGGGCCCGTAAATACGTACAGTACCTCCCGACCGAGTGAGTACACATTGACCAACACCAACATAAAGGTGGCTGGCCTAGGAAGTATAGGCTTCGGCAAACTGCTTGCCTTGGCGGGCTTTGCACAAGGGAAGCAGAGCTGACGGGGATTATGGTGCATCGTGCCACTCCCCTTGCACACATTCATCTGATCATATGGTCCCGCTTACCGTTCCCCCTTGGCTACCGTGAATTTGGCCAATGAGTACGGCGTCAATGAAGCTGGAGTAACATCTCGTTAACCCATAGGGTATCGTTCGTGAGTCCTCGTCAGTAACAATAACGTAACTCGTGCACCCGGCGCCGGAGCGTCCACATCCCCATGTACTTCCACAGATAGAACCCCTCAGTCGACCGGACTAGATTTACAGCGTGTCAACGATCGAGGTCGCGGATGCAGACGATTAGCACTCACAGAATTTCGCGTTCGGGGTGCACGTGAATAGACGCGTGATTGGGTACACCCAAGATGCGAGGATATGCGTTCAGGTTCTTGTGCAGCGTCAGCTGGAACACTGAGAAGCTACCTTGCCTGTATGCTACGCGTCAGTGACCGCACAAAGCCGGAGGTTCTACTGCATGTACTACGGACCGCGCGATGATGACCGAATACGCGAGGAAGAAGACCCAGATGCGGTACCAGCGCTCGCCATACTTGTCGATCACCTTCTCCTTGTTGCTCAGCCAGTTCTTGTACCATCGCCAGAGCGTAGCCGAGTAGTGCACGCCGAGTACATCAATGTTCTTCACCTCGAATCCGGCAGCCTCGACCTGGCCGACAACCCAGCCTAGAGAGCAGGAGGCATCGGCCCCGGGGAAGATGTACTTGTTCATGAAGAGGCCCCATATCAGGTCCTCGTACTGCCACGTCGAGCGGGCGCCAGCGACCTGGAGGACGAAGACGCCGTCGTCGTCGAGGAGGTCGTACATCTGACGCAGGAAAGCCTGGTAGCGGCGAATGCCGACATGCTCAGCCATCTCGAGGGAGACGATCTTGGTGTAGGCGGCGCGGCCGCCAGGGATGTCGCGGTAGTCAAGGCAAAGAACACGAGCACGAGAAGGATCGCCGCCGTTGTTGGCAATGCGGTCGTTGCCAAACTTTGTCTGGTTCCTGCCGAGGGTGATGCCCGTCACCTCGCAGCCATAGTTCTTGTGGGCGAAGGCACAGAGAGTACCCCAACCGCAGCCGACATCTAGAAGACGATCGGTAGGCTTCAGGTTGAGCTGTGGGGCATATGTGAGTGTCGTGCATGGCGGACAGGGTGCAAAGATGAGCACACCTTCTCGCACACGACAGTGAGCTTGTTGTCCTGGAGTTCCTCGAGAGATTGCTCGCGAGTAATGTCAGTGATAATGCCGGATGTGTAGACCATGCGGGGGCCGAGGAACCTGGGGGACGGGAGTCAGGCGGGTATAGTGGCGTAGTGCGGAGTACAAACCATTCGTAAAAGTCGTCTCCTCCTAAAAGTGACGGTAAGAGATGGGGTGGAATGCGCTGAGATGGACGACGTACTGTCATAGTGGTCACGGACCTGCTCCTCGTCCTGGCTCTTGGAGTGCAGGATGACTTCGGGGAGCATCTGGGTCAGGACGTATTTGAAAAGCTCCGGGGTGAAGACCATCTTTGCCCAGTCATGGCGGGCTTCCATGATGTCGAGCACATCGCCTAGAGGGCAGGGATCGGGGTGAGCTCGTACGGGGCCATCGAGCGGCATGTTAGACGGATACCATTGAAGTCGATCAAGCCGTCAAAGTAAGCGTCGTGGAAGACCTGCATGGGTATCTTTTCCTTTCCAAAGTATCTGGCCTTGAGCTCGGGGTCGTTGATAGTGATGTACTCTTCGATGTTACGGCCGGGGAGCTGGACCTTTTGGTTGACGCGAGGGCCGTAGGCACTCATGATTGTCCAGTAGGCGATGGTGATCGGGAGTCCAAGGAGCAGGACAAGAAAGAGGTAAGTCTTGAAGCCGCCATGGCAGAGGACGGGGGTGGCACGCTTGACGAGCCAGGGGATGCCGAGGACGAGGGCGGCGAGCTGGGTGTTGGAGAAGTAGCCGTTTCCCTCTGCGAGGCCGATGAGCGGCGCGTTTTTGATAGCGGGCGAGTCTGTGACGGTGACGGAGTAGGACGCCATCGTGGGCCGGCTGTCGTGCGCGGCCGTGTGCTCGTCGTGGGGAGGAAGAGGGGGAGGGGGAGGGGGATGAGGAGAGCGCGGTCGCGTCGCGTCATGGGCTGCCACGTGACGACCACGACCACGTCCCCTGCTCGTCCTCGTCCTCGTCCTCGTCCTGTTCCTGCGCCTGACCTCGTTCTCGTCCTGTTCTGGTGGTTGAGCACGTACTGGCCACGTTCGCGGACTACCTGCACAGATGGCGTACTACAACACAAACAGCCACAGCCCGCCCCCGCTGCAGCACCCGGTGCCGACCCACCCCGCGTACATCCCCGAGCCCCCCTCGACGCCCATGTCTCCCCAGGGCTACCAGCGGTACACGTCCACGCCCCCCGCCCAGCCCTACCAGCACCCTCTCCCAAACCAGGGCCACCCCTCCCACATCTCCCCGCCCTATGGCGCCCCAGCCGCATACCAGCCCATGGGGCCCTCTCCCCAGCCACATCCGTCCGCCATGGGTCCCAACGGCCCCGTCGACTTTTCCGCATGGGGTCTCGACAACGCCACCGCCGCCTTTGGCATGCAACTCGGCCAGAGCGCGGTTGCAGCAGGCCAGGAGTACGTCCAGAAGAACGTGCGTTTCTCACTCATCTTCCAACTCTCCATCCCCGCTCACTCCTTCCCTAGCTCGGAGGCTTCATCCCCATCTCAAACCTCAAACACCACTTCAACGTCTCCAACTCGTATGTCATCAACAAGATACGCCTCCTTCTCTTCCCCTGGCGGCACAGACCTTGGTCCCGCCGTGTCGTCCGCCTCGAGAACGGTCAGTCAGAATGGGCTCCGCCACGAGAGGACATCAACTCCCCAGACTTGTACATCCCTCGTATGTTCGCGTTATGCTTCTTGACTCATAGCATACTGACCTTGCGTAGTAATGGCCCTCGTCACCTACGTCCTCCTTGCCGCCCTCCACTCCGGCCTTAACGCCCGCTTCCACCCCGAGATTCTCGGAATTACCGCCTCAAAAGCCCTTGCCGTCGTCCTCCTCGACTTCCTCTTCGTCAAGTCAGGCTGCTATCTGCTCAACATCCCGGTTCGTATTGTCATGCCGCTCCTCCTCTTATCTTCTGACGCCATCTACGCAGGGTGGACTTTCCAGCCAAGTGCTCGACGTCCTCGCTTACGATGGCTACAAGTTCGTAGGGTGCGTACCGATCGCCGTTCCCATAATGCGACTAACGTGACTAACCATCTCCTAGAGTGATCGTCACGCTCATTGCCGGCCTCTTGGGCTTTGGCCGGACGCTCTACCTCCTTGTCTTCATCTATACATTCCTCTCCACCGCTTTCTTCCTCGTAAGCCTTCTTCCGTCATCCTCATACTCTCCCACTAACCATCCGCGTCTCTCTCCAGCTGCGTTCGTTGCGTTCAATGGTTCTCCCAGATGCGTCGGCGACTGCAGCGGCAGTGAATCCCTCCCAACGTTCACGACGCATCACCTTCCTCTTCCTCGTTGCCGTAAGCCAGATCGTGTATATGGGCGTTCTCGTCCGGGTGTAGGTCCGTAGGTCCTGTAAGCGCGAGGTCCTCGCGCGGTATATATCCCTGTTATCCGACATGTTTTCCCTCGACCACGGTGTTGCGCGCCGTTCAAAGCTTTTGGCACCTTGAGGCTCAGACCTGTAGATGTGATAGGCCTCAAATTGACTGCCACCAACGCATGTGACTGCGTGTGCCGTATCGTAGGTCCGCTGTACGTCTCTATGATCAGCATACTAGACTATCTATTGGTGCATGGGCACTTCGCTTACACAGCTCACTAGGTACGCATGCGGTGGTCGCCTCGCTGGCGGACAAGTTGCGGAGTGAATTGCGTTGACTCTCACGGATTAGCAGCGCTGAAGTCGTCGATTTGCCAACATGCGAGATGCGTGCGAATCGTACCCGCAGTATCAGATGCGTGTACGGCGGTCTCCGCCAGCGTACCGGGGTATGTTATGTGTGTAGATTCACCGCCACGACACGCACACCAGACACCCAGAAAGAGACCCACTCGTGTCACCCTTTTCGTTGCTATGACGAAGCGTTTGGAAATACCGTGGTACTGCTGTACGTGTTCTCCATCCGCCGATTTGTCGCCACTTACTATTCACTGTCTTCCGTATGCAAAGATTGGTTGTTTCTCTGCCTCGATCCATGCTGCTGTTGTAGGTATATCCAAAATTGGGTGGTATGGTGTTGTTGTACGTGCATCCCTCACTCTCCACATGGCTTCTGTCAGAGATGCTTAACGTATATAGGTCAGGGATGTGGGGGCTCTCAAGACAGCGAAGCAGGGCAAGACATCAGGCGCAAGACGATCACAGTAGTACAACTCAAGCCTCAGGCTATGATGGTGGTTAATCCCCCGGAACGGGATCTATCCACGGTACACGGAGAGGAGGAAGTAGCGGCGAAGAAGTAGGAGGAAAGGGGTACGGCGAGCAGATCGCCACAAGATCTTCGCCATCTTTGTAGCTCATCACAAGCACCCCCGTCCCTTAAAATGGACACACCTTCTGAGTCCCTATGCGGGCGTTTATTGCTTCAGACCTGAGGATGGGACGAGTCAGAGTCACCCCATGGCGTGCGGCACACACCGGACGTCGAACGCTCAAGAGCCTGCCATCGTTTCTGAAGCTCTCGTCTTTGGGTCGCGACTGCAGTCCTCAGAACAACTGTCGTAGCCAAGGGAGCCCAATGCTGATATGTGAACAAACCATCCAACTAGCACCTGCCTCCACCATCGGCCTCTGTCACCGGCCGTGCGCTACTTGCGAATAGACCAAGAAATGTTCCGACCCTGTTCGCCATTCGCGTATGCGTGGCGGAGTATCGTGAGCCAATGGCTTGTCCAACCCTGACCTTGAACATTGACATCGCTCTGGCTTACGCGTCACCATCCTCTCCTGACACAGCAGATCCGTCGAATCGAACGAAAAGGCTAGTGATACACGCGCGGTCACTTGTGCGCATTCACTACGTCCCGCAACAATGGTCGTCCCTTCAAGATACCCTCCTCCCTCGCAGCCACATTCCTCGCCCTCTTCACGCTTCCGAGCTCCTTACCGTTCTCCTTGGCCTTGACTGACCCCGGAATCAGATCCTCTACGTCTTCTTCCAGCTCTCTCACCGACCTCTTTCCGAGCGCGGCCACCGGGAAGTCATGCAGGAGGTGTGCGTCGGGCGGAAGCGTCAAGATCCACCCCTGACTATCCATGAGCTGGAAGAACTCTTGCAATAGAGGGGTGCCCTGTAACGTCTTCCGCGACCCTATGATGATGAGCTTCGACCGCGCGCGTGTGAAGGAGACGTTCATCCGCCTCCAGTCCTTTACTAGCTCGCCGATCTGATCATGCCTCGACGTCAACGCTCTCGCATCGCCAACTGTGTGGTGACCACATACCTGGCCATTATCGTTCGAACGAACCATCGAAATGATGATGCAATCCTTGTCCCGACCCTGGCTACGGTCGGCGGTGAGAATCTCCAGCTTCTTCCGGTCTTGCAGGAGGTACGAGAGCAGCTTGATTTGCTGCCTATACAATGAGAGGATGCCGATTTGGTCTTGCTGTACGCCACAGCCCAGGAGGCACTCGGTTACTTGATAGACGAGCTGCGCCTCAATCTTGTTCTCGACGAGGTCCCCGACCCGGGAGTCTTGGGCCGGGACCTGATCGGTATCGACAAAGACCGCCTTACAGCTGCCGAGGCCGTGTGTCAGGGCAGGTGTCGGCGCGTAGGGTTCATCGGACACACCTCTCGCTCATGAGCGTCTTCATCCAGCATGGAGATGTTCGGCATGTTGACTTGGCGTGGATGAAGTCCAGGAACTTCTCGTTTGGCAACGAAAGGCTTCGCGACGCAACAGCCTCCGAGCCGCATCTCAGGCGGTCGCTGTATATCAACTTATTGGAGAGTAACATGATATCGGAGTTCATCCGGTATTGGTGAGTAAGGTCGACGACTGCTTCCGGATGAGCGTCTGACAGTCGCCGGAAGAGTGAGACTTCGAGTCCTCCTTTACGCGCTGCCTTGTTTCTGACCTGCAAAGTAGTGTCACTTGGCCACTCAGGAGACGTTGGATGCGCGTTCTTACCAGTGGAGGCAGTTGGAAGTGGTCACCAACCAGGACGAACTTCCGAGCGAAACGCAGAGGTCCTATGCAGGTAGGTAGCGTGATCTGAGAAGCTTCGTCAACAATACAGTAGTCAAATGTCCTCCTAGAGAATAAAGGGCTGCAAAGACAAGGCGGCGTAAGAGACAGAACGGTATTTTGACATAACAAGGGGCATACTGGTCGATAGAGAGGCAAGTGGTAGCGACTACAGGGGGCGACATGACTTGCTGTTCGAGCTGCTCGATCGTCTTGGCGGGGTTTCGTGCCGCCAGGGTATGCTTCTGCACAGCAGGGTGGATCTATAGCCATGATCCTCAGTTGATACACGGACTTGAAGGACGAGCGGGAAATGAGTACCTTATCCAGATTACCCAACCGCAGTATACCGAAAGTCGCATCATCCAGCTTCGACAGAATAGTGTCCACGGCAGAGTGGGTGTAAGAGGTGAGCAAGACAGTTTTTCCAGCCCGAACGAGCTCTTGTATGATGGCTGCGATCACCGTAGTCTTCCCCGTACCGGGCATACCGAGGACGAGAGCATAGTCCTGAGCACGCAATACTTTGTCCACAGCCTGTCGCTGGTTGTCATTCAGATGGGATGATGCATCCGTCAGTTGCGGAGCGGCGCCGTCAGCGAAGAGCGGCTTTGCTAGGTCAACGATAAGCCGGAGTCGCCTAGAGTCCCCACCGGCGTAGAACAGCTGTGCCAAGTTGTCGCGGATGCGCGCCATGCCGCCAGAGAGCTCGTCTTTGTCGATACGGTATACGACTGGATCTGGAGGGCTGCCACGCAGGCTGTGGAGCCGGTCGGCGATCAACCCATCGTCGATCTCGTGGTCTACCCCAAGCACGACTGCGTCGGGCGCGAGGTCTACGATGAACCCGCGAGCAAGGGCAAGCAACTCGGGCTCGACCGACACTGTGACCGCATCCATGAGCGCGATATGTCCGCTAAGGAGGGACGCCCCGCCCGCAGCACACTTCGTGAAGCGATAGGTGAATTGATGAATCTTGCCCTCCCTACGACTGCTGGTCTTTATGGACTCCTGATGGCGATATGTCAAGTCAAGGACCATGTCGGCGAAACATCGTCCCTTTTCCTCCCGCGCGTTCGCCGACATCGTCCACAACTCCTTGCGGAAACGGACAAGGTCTTTCTCTTCCAGGGAGATCAGAGCCTCCCACTTCTTGAAGAGTGCCGCTTGTGATGACGACAGATGGCCTGTCTTCAGCGCGTAGATGTCAGCGATCTCGGAGTCGTGATCGTCCACCTCCTCGACGGCCTACAATTCGCAACATTCAGCAGAGGAAAGTGCTTCAGGGCGTAATGCTCACCTTGCGGTACAGCATGCAGCTGTCGAGAACATAGCACTTGCCACAGATCCTGTTATCATCGATGGTGGGCGGCAAGAAGGGTTCGACGCCTGTGGTGACATCGAGTTCACCGTCCTCTTCATCCTTGAGGTCGGAGAAACATGCTGCCGCCCGCAACCGCCGCATCATATACCCTGCCATCTCGTTTCTCATGACCAGAAGCGCGCGGATCTCGTTCCTCGCGGCGGGGACGCGAACGACCTCCTCGCTTTGCGTGTAGTAGAGCAGGCCGCTCGGGATCTCCGTACCGTACCGCTCCCCCATGAGGAGCGTATAGAGCATGGTCTGCGCGCGATGCTCCATGCCTGCCACTGCACGACCGGTCTTGATCTCAAATGGCATAGGAGAGGAATGCTTCCTGACTTGAGGGGCAGCGCGAACAAATGGTGTGCCCGAGTCATTCAGGTCGTGCACCACGGCTTCTACGGAGGCGTCTATCTTCCCCTTCAGCCCATACGTCGGTGACCAGATGTCCTCTTCGACGTCGTAGAGTTGGGAGATAGCCAACAAGGAGGATTCACCCTTGCCTGCTCTGGTGTTCGTGAGAAATGCCTCGGGCTGCAAGCGTTGTTAGCAAAGTGGAGACGTCCTGAAGACGACATACCTTGGGAGATGGGGCCATATATTTCTCCGCGAAGGCCTTCAGGCCCTTGGCCCTTGCCTTGACTTCGATGATGGCTTGTTCTATCCCGATGTCAATCCGCAAGAGCTCTTCGAGACTACCTTGAACGACCTCGGCGATCTTTTTGTCCATGAACTTGTCATCCCAACGAGCGACTGAAAGGCAAGTCTGCATGACTTCGTGGAGCATATGTCCCCATACCAGGGACGGCGTGACGTCGGAGCTCGACCGGATCATGTTGGAAAGCAAGGGTTTCCTTGGGCATTGAGAGGCATTCGAGAGCGATGTCGCCGTGAGAAGAACGTCGGGATGGTGAATGAAGAGATTATGCTTCGAGCAGACTGTGATGACGGGGACGGGGGTAGCAACAGATGATGAAGCGGATGGCACTGTCCATTCACCAACGACGTTCACGGTATCACCTGCAGGGGGCTGATTTAGGAAATATAGGCATTGGAAGTGGTGTGTGCGTACCGGCGCGTACGTCGGCATGAGACCAGTCGTCACGCAAGACTATCTGACGAGCGCCTTGAGTGGACGCTGCGTAGACGCTCAGGACCTATAGCGCAGCCGTAATTAGTCTATTTCATAGAGTATAGAGAAAGGGATGTACTCGCCTTCTCAAACCGACCCGAGACGAAGCGCTCCTCAACCTCCTTGATAGTGCAACGAGTAGCCGGACTACGCTGGCATTTCTCCGCTGAGATATTGTATTTAGATCGCTGATAATCCTTCAACATTTTGGCACGGTAAAAAACAAAAGATACACAAACCTTCGGTTTGACAGGACTGCTCTTACGCGGCGTCAGGAAGTCGGAGTTCATCTCGTCCCAGTCCCAGTCTTCAACACCCTCCATGAGAGCATCAAAGTCGACGTCTTGCGCCGCATAAACAGTATGTCTAGCCTTAGGGGATTCAGAACTTCTAGTGGCCCTCGCTGTAGCTCCGCGGGGCGAGCCGTTGAATCTCGACGCGCGGAGCGGTGTGCGTGGCTGGGGTGGGGCGACGCGTCGACGCGTGGGAGATGTGGGAGGGGGAACAGCGGTGGTGCTGTTGAAGTCCCCGAAGAGACTCTGAAGGAATTCGGACTCCTCGGCCTCTGTGTGCTTCACAGGAGGCATGTTCGCCGATGGACGTGGTGGGTGTGGTGAGGACGCGTCCGTGCCGGCGCTTGAGGAACAACGCGACCGCGTTCTTTGCGTCTATTGTCCGTTGTGGGCGCCGTCACGTGAACTCATTCCATGGGCATTGGTGTCTGCCGCCTGCCTGCAGGCCGATTGAGGCAATCAACGCATGATCCTCGGGTTCGCAAAGGGAGCATATTATTACAGTACCGGTAAAGCAGTACAATATCCAGTTAATGATCGTATGGTGCGGCTATACTAACAAGGTCCCACGTATGACAACTTCTGCGTACTAACGGGTGTGCATGTTTCCTGATTTATGACAATTATTGCTTGCGTCGCGCGTGCATCTCTACGTCAATCAATATGCATCATGGGCGAGAGTACGACTAGTCCGTTGGATAGCGGCTCGAATGCAGGAAGGGCGCAGATGCAGCCGCAGCCCGTTGCACAGGCGGGATCCTCCCGTGCTTTCCAGCACCTCAAGTGGCTGGTATGAAGACACCTCGAACAGAGGTGGAAGAGTCCTTGACGAGACTGCGTGAGCAGCCACCTCGCACGCGGGGCCTGGAGTACTCACCTTTGATCGATAGGCGGCACACGACACAATTAGCAGGCAAGCGCCCCTCGCATGCCGTGCACGCCGCCACGCCAGGCTCCCCTAGGTGGCCGCAGACCTGACAAGAACGCAGATATCCTATAACAAATCACAGAAAATGTCATTGCCTTGCTCGTGAACTCGTAACATGGAGGAAACTCACCTATGCGCGACGAGTACAACGTCTCATCCGCCACGGTGGTATCTAGCGAAAGCCCCTGGACATCTGCCTCGACCAGCTTAAGCAGTTCGCTGCGCTTTTGAGGGAGCTCCCATGCGAGCAGCATTTCTGCATAGGCCAATACGTGGCAGATAAGCCGGCTTCGTAACTCGGTCGACAAGAACGGTCTACTCCGACGAAATCGAGCGATAAGGTATGGCCATCAGCCATCCCAGGACTCCTATACTGGAAGAGTACTCACGTCGAGGGCTGCGTCTCAATCGCGCAATGGAAGATCACGCGCCTCTTCTCCGGAATCGCTACTCCTCTGGACACTGCGTCTGAGAACGTGGGCCGCCTCTTTGACGCGTATGCTATGCCAGATGCCATCGACGATTCAGTGGTCTCCCATGAAGACTTTGCCATGGGAGAGTTTGAAGACGGACGAGTAGGCTCGCGTTTCATGGTAACGCGTCTCGCCGACCCTGTTGACTGCTTCCCTCCCTCAGGGGTAGTTGCGGAGGCCGCCCTCATCCCTGGATAACATTAGCCACGAGGTCACCCTCGTAAATAGGGGTACGAACCGGATACTAGCTGTCGCATGCCGCTATTGATGTACGACCACGATCCCTTCGACGAGGACGGAGAAGCCATCGGTGGTGCATGACCACCAGGAGTATGCATGGGGGTCGGCGAGTTTGACGTTGCGGGAGATAAGGGGCTGCCTTGCCTCTGTCTTCGTGGATCGAAATATTCGAGACTGATTTTGCGCGAGGCGATGGGTGCTCCGGGAGACGGTGAAACAGACGATATACGCGTGCGCCCACTGGGCTGTTCCTCGGCATCTAGTTGAATTCGTGAGCGATTGCTTCAGGACGTATCATACTCGACGTACCTGGAGGGAACACTCGGAGGAGGAGGATCGAGATGAACACGAGCATCTGGATGTTCTTCTCTGCGAGCATTTCTTCATACCTGAGAGGAATCAACACGGCTACGCTACCGTAGACGGGAATACGCACAGCTTCGTCGCAAGAGTAGCGGCCAGGGGATCGAGGCCAGAATGAGGCTGCTGACCAGCCCCCTTGCCAGCGAGAACCTGCAACATCCTGAACACCCTCTCGTGGTCACTCCTCCTCAGAGAGTTCGCCACAACAGCGTTTGTCTGGAAGACATTCTGTAGCTCCCCCTTCAACACATAGTGCGCCGCTGCGTCCATATCCGGGAGACTAATAAGGCCCTCCGGTTTCCGGATGTATACGGTATACACGCTGCTTCGCCGCGTCGGCAGCAACGCGTAACGAGAGGGGATGTCTTCCACCTGTCGCGAATGTTCCGACACACGCCTTGGCTTCGTCGTTGATGAGGTTGGCATGTATGAGAACGTGAATAGACTGTCCATGATTCGAAGCACGTTGTCCACTGGATTATCATCCTCATCCCTCTTGCGTTCGGTAGACGGCGACGAGCGATCTTTCGCTGCGTTGGCCAGCCGACGGACTGCATCAGAAAGTAGCGCAGGCGATTGGAAGATTCTCGCTGGCGCTTCTCCAGGGCGGGAAGAGACGGAAGGAGAGATCGAGATCTCGCGCAACGGGTTGCGCACAATTCGTGGAGGTGCATTGTCGAAGCAGACCAGTTGGCCTGAAACAGAATGAGCTTACGTAGTGCATATGAGCAGATCACATTGCCTACCATTCGCGCAGAAAACGCCTTGAGAGGTCCTTGGTTCCGCCAGATTCTTGTTGTTCCTCAACGAACTTAGCGCGTTGTCACCTTTGTTCGTGGTCGGTGCTTCCTCGTCCGAGGACCAATCCGAGTCGACGTTCGCATGGCGCGCACTATTCTCTTGCTGATCGCCGAATAGGAGGAACTTCAAGCACTTCTCTACGCATGGGCGCTGGGATCGCCCGATCTCGCGCAGACGACGCAGAATGGAGGCATGTTGGTTGATGGAGATCAGGGGGCTCCTTTCTAGGTCAACTTTCGGAACACCGGCCTGAGGGTAGTCGCGCGGGAAGGTAAACGTGACTCGCAGAAAAACAGACGTGGATTCGCCCCAAGGACCCTGAAGGCCAAAGGTGCAAGTTCGCTTCTTGAAGTCGGCCTAACGAGACTTGTCAATATTGCGCTCTCCTCAACAAGCGGCGGTTGTCATATCTCACCTTTTCGAGCTTCAGCTTGGTAAGGCTGAGCTTGCTCATGACGAACGTGATCCTGCGGACAATGAGCGACCAATCGCACCGTTCGTCCACTTGTTGAGACTTACTCTTCGTTCAGTGAAGATGTGGGATCAGGTGTTTGCTCTTCAATCTTGTCTCTGCTCTGGGATCGCTCGCGGGCCCGCGAGAGAGTCTGTACCCTCGGATAGTCTGACGATGATGGACGCCGCGACCTCGAACCCATCCGGGAAGGATTACCACTGTCACCGCCACTCCCATGGCCGGAACTCCCGTCACGGCCGACCTTCACCTTCGACATCCAGTCATGTTGGGTGATCCGAGCTGAGCGCCCGCCTGCGAAGGGACCACGACTCATCGTTCCCGGATCCCTACTGTCCTTCACACTCGAGGCCATCGGGACCAGAAGAGGCCTTGAGCGCTTTGTCCAGTCGCGCTGCTCTTCCCGGCCAGCGTCGGACGCTTTCCTCCGCCCTGAAAACTCGCGAGAGAGACGTGGAGGTGGTACTCGGATCTCGGCAAGAATCCCGCGATACCCCATGGGTGCGGACAGAGTAGGTGCGGGATCACTTCCTATGGGAGGGTTACTGAAAGATATCTTAGAGTCGCGTCGGGCCGGAGCAGTGGTCATGGTTCTCGTAGGTGTCCTCCCGGCCTTCTAATATGTGATCGGGGTTAGCTCACGCAGTGGCAGGAGGGAACGCTGTGGTACCTCGATGACGTCGGTATCAACCGGCCAGAAACGGAGGGTCTTGTCCTTTGACCACGTTATGAGCTGGAACTCAGAGTTGCCTGCGATGCGACGTTAGCGAGAGTACGTCTGCACCACTATTTCGCATCGATGTCCCACCTTCACCACCTCTACGCCAGACAAACTCCTTCACGACGTCAGTGTGGCCCTCGAACGTCTCGATCGGTGTTGTCGGGTCCTCATAGGCATACATCTCGAGAACCGTGGCACCTCTTTGGGGCAGGCTCAGGACTCCTTGGCCGAACGGAAGGGTTCTTGCGCGCCAGACCGGGTATGGAGTATTGATCACGGTAGTAGCCTCCGTGACATGCGTGTCCCATATCTTGATCGACCCATCCAACGAGCAAGTGACGAGCTCATTGCGCTTGTCGTGAGCCCAATCGATGCCGTATATCTTGGCGTTGTGCCCGCGAATCCGCTGTATCGGCAACGACCCTTTCTGTGGGTGCCATGTAAGCCTCAAAAGCGGCCCGCGCATACGAGGAAACGCCGTACACGTCTATCCCATATAAGAACTTCATTCGAATGAGATGAGGCCAAGATATTTCCGTCAACACGGTTCCATTTCACCTGTGTACCGCCGGCTGAAGCACAGTGAGTTCAATGTTTGAAGACGATACGGCGAGGACGAACGTACGACCAAAAGCGCAGAAGCCTGAGATACGTCAGTACGGGTGACACAGTGTGCTTTATATGGCCGTACTCACCCATTATGGGCTTCTGGATAGTACGCAGATCCCAAGCCCAGAGCCAGGAGTCAATGCCAGTACTAATGACAACGTCGGGCTCGATAGTGTGCCAGTTGATGTCTGTGATGGCACGGTAGTGGGAACGTAAGACATGCTCGATAGCCGTACGCCCGGTCAGAAGGAGATTCCAGATGAGGCTACACAACCACTGCTTAGAACGATCGCATAGCTGTATGATTCCTTGTGACGCACAGTTTCTCGCTCGAGGTAGAAACGATATACTCGTTGTGCGACAAGTGCGGATTCCATTGCACGTCGGCCACATCCCATGTACCCCCTTGAGGAAGATGTCTGTCCGTCGGCATGAGTTGTACGCTGTGGCCGGGATGCATATAAACCTACCGAGGAACATGGTGGGGTGTTTCGAGATCCATGATGAGCAGCCCTTTACGACTGAATATACGACATGATCAATCAATGAGCACACAGGCAGCCATCCGACTTACGAGGCGAGGACCACGTCCCTATTATCGGGACTAATGCTCATCTACATCGTTTCTCAGAGCTCCGACTACCTGGGGGAAGACACGAGTTGTGACACTGCTTACGTTCCCGATGGCGTCTCCCATTACCATCTCCATGTTGATTTGGAGACTACTCTTCAGGTTTGAACCGTCTTCGGGGGATGGAGGCCCTACGGCGTCTGGGCGAATGGTAGCGGTTGACCCAGGCATCCCCGGGAAGGGATGTGACCCCATGAACGACCGTTCGTCCATTACATCTCAGGTTTACGTTTAAAGGCGTGTCTTGGCACAGAACCGTTGCATAAAGATGTGAAGGTCCGAAGGATTCCTATAGCTCAGACGTCGGGAACCAGTGTCCGGGTCACAAGAGCGAGCGGCGCGAGATTCCGGTGACTGCTGCGCGGACCCAGCACAACACAGACAAGTAGCCAATAGCTTACGATGCCAGCGCGGAAGAAGACGACAGCCCAAAGTCGGGTGTGGTATCCCGGTGGTGGTGGTGGTGGTGGACACGAAAGAAGCAGGCTCGGGGGCCGGCGCCTCCGCCTCGAGCTCCTTGACCCGGACCAGCCACCATACACTTACCCTCGGACCTCTGCTACAGCCATCTCTCCTTCGCTCACAAAATCTCCGTAATCTTTACCTGAGGGCGCGAAAATACCTGCCTTGACCCCTCAGAATGTGGGTGAACACAACTGAGTATTCCGCTCAGTACTGATCTGGGTAGGCCTCCGAAGGGCTCCGGGAAGCGGAAGAACAACACAATATACAGCGATGACTCTCCAACACCACCAGTTCCTGTACGTACTTGTCACTGTGCTGCCATGCTTGAATCGACGTATTCAGGGCTGCGTTTCTTCAGACGCTCGCAGAACAGTTGTCCTATCTTCACAACCCCCGCCCATTCAAGAACCCGAACTATACGAAGAATGTGAACAGAAGGACGAAGAACTTGAAGGCAGTCCTAACACAGGAGCGTGAAAGAGAGAAGAATGAGCGAGAAAAGCGAAGGCAGGAGAGGGAAGAGAACATGGACGTGGACGGACAAGCCAAAGACGCGTCTTTGGAGGAGGAACTGCCTACATGTGCGTCCGTAAACGCGCCTTCCGTGCGGATTGATACTGAAGCTGAGTGTAGACGCGTCCATTGAAGCTCCACCTTCTGTGCTGCCTCAGCGGCGGTATTGCGATATCACGGGTCTCGAGGTAGGATCACCGTCTCGTCTCCTCTCGGCAGTGACGAAGCCGTCCCGTCTTTTGTAGGGCCCATACACCGACCCCGCTACAGGACTGAGGTACCACGACAAGAGCATCTACGATCTCATCAAGGGCCTCGTGAGTACTTCACATAGGCAGAGACGACGCCGTTCTGACTGAGTACTATCGGCCATGCAGAGCACGACTGCAGCGAAGGAGTATCTATCTGCGCGCGGGGTGAACCCCATCGTGAAATGAGCGAGCCGTATGTTGTGTGCTAGATACCCGGGCCGAGATGCTGTGTTGTACGCGTCCTCTTGTAACAGTACTTGCTTTTCATTCCTGCCACTCGTCTATCTTGCGTCCCCCGGCCTGCAGTTCTGGATGTTCGGAATCCCGGCCCGGTCTGTTCAGCGCCTGTGCGCGATCGTAAGTTTTGGTAGGCGCCCGTGTGCGGTTCTGGGACTGGGCTGTTTAAACGTTTCCTTGTGGACTTGTGGACTTGGGTCGCTGCTTTCCCCCTCCGTACTTAACGCCAAATCGCTCTCGTCCCTGGGAACATAATGCCCGCTCTCTCCACCAAGCACAACAAAAAGCGCCCTGCTTCTGCACAAGCAGGCCCCAAAACGAAGAAGCCTCACCTGGAGAAGGCCTCCGAGGCAAAGGCCAAGAAGCGGAGCAAACCTGTCACAAGCACAGTTGCGGAAGATAGCGCAGTGAGCTCCGAGGATGAGTTCTCGGACGAGCTACAGGAAGAGGAAGGGCTCGAGGCAGGTGCCGACGAGATGGAGGCCACCGAGTCGGCCAAGAACCCAAACGGTACGTCCATCATCCACGTTCAGGTCCTGGACACCGTAGACTGAGGTCATGCATCCCAGCCGCGAGAGAATCACACAAAGCTCAAAAGGCCCTACTAGAGCAGCGCAAGGCTGCAAAACCCCATTCTGCGCTCCTCACCGACGCAAAACGCGCATGGACCATCGCCCGCCAGAAGAACATCTCCAAAGAGGAACGCACCAAACACATTCATGAGCTCATGGACGTCATCCGCGGAAAGGTGAAGGACATCGTCTTCAAGCACGACGCGAGCCGTATAGTACAAACCGTAGTCAAATACGGCGGTCAGAAGGAGCGCAACGAGATCGCGGAGGAGTTGAAGGGCAAGTACCGTGAACTTGCGCAGAGCAAGTACTCCAAGGTAACGCACACAGTCGTCTCATGTGACATCCCAATCTCTCAACGCCCGCTGGCCTTGCTAGTTCTTGATCACGAAGCTCATCCGACTCTGCCCCACATACCGCGCCGAAATACTCCGCGAATTCCAGGGCCATGTGCTCCGGATGCTGCTTCACCGGGAGGCCTCGAGTGTCCTCGCCGATGCATTCGAACTCTACGCGAACGCTTACGAACGGTCTCTGCTGCTCCGTGACTTCTACGGAAAGGAGGCCAGCCTGTTCACCGTCACTGCAGGAAGCGAGGAGGAGAAGGAGCGCTCGAAAAAGGGCTTGAGGGGCCTTATGCAGGGTCTAGAGGGCGACAGGCGAAAACGCGTACTGGCGTCGCTTAAAGACAACCTAGTCACTATGTGAGTGGCCGGCCCACCTCAACTGCCCACGGTGCACTGACATGGACAGTTTCAACAACCCTGACAAGGGCGCCGTGGCTCATGCCATCGTACACCGGGCGACATGGGAATATCTCGCTGCTGTGTCCGAGATGGAAGACGCTGAAGAAGCTGAGAAGCTTCGTCGCGAAATCTTTGAGACGTGAGCAGGAACAGTCGTTTCACTTTTTGGCGTTGATCTGACCTTAATTTAGATGCCAGGACGTTCTCGCAGAGATGGTCCACACAAAAGACGGCAGTCGTGTCGTGCGCGAATTCATCGCATGGGGCACGGCGAAGGTACGTCATCAACGAGGCGAGCCAGATTCCCAGCTCAACCTGTATTAGGACCGGAAACATATAGTGAAGGCTATCAAGCCTCACGTCGAGCGGATGTGCACAGACGACGAAGCACAGCTTGTGTTATTCACTGCTTTGGACATCATTGAGTATGTGAAGCAACGCGCTATGCCCTCAAACATGTACTAAACCCGCCTCACAGCGATACGAAGCTGACGGCGAAGTCCCTTGTCTCCGATATAGTGGCTTCAGCGCCTTCGTTGTACACTTCTTCGCAGGGACGACGCTCCCTTTTTTACCTCGTGGCGCCTCGAACTCGCCGGCACTTCACGCCAGCGCAAATCGCCACCCTGGCCGAAACGGATTCGATTCGGGCGAAAACGAGCAAGAAGGACGACTCCTTACGTGCCGCAGAGATCCGCAAAGCAGCCAGCGAAGGCCTCCTTCAGTGGATAGCCGACAGCGGCGCGGACGTCGCACGAGACACTGGGGGCAGTCTGGTCGTCTGCGAAGTCATGCTCGAGGCCGAGGGCGGTATGTCTTCTCGTGCACTGACGTCGCTACCTCAGCGTGCTCACTACTACTGCAACCGTTACAGACAAATCCGCCGCTTCTGACACGCTCCTGAAGGCGCTTGCCGCGCCCTATCCCTCCACTGACCCCGCAAAGCCTCATCCTATCACCCTTCCCCACATGTCCCGCCTATACAAGACGCTTCTCCAGGGCGGGCACTTCTCGCATAACACCCGTACCGTCGAGCGCTCTCCTCACTTCTCCGCGCGTGACTTCGCTGTGCGTTTTGTGCAGCTGGTCGGCCAGGAAACGACCGTGGCGATGGCCAAGGGCGATGGCGCGTTTGTCGTGGCAGCGCTCTGCGAACAGCTTGCTGAGCATGAGGACGCGGAGGAGCGGAAGACCGTGAAGGGATGGTTCGACGCGAAGACACAGAAGGTGCTCGAACAGGCGGATGGGAAGGGTGTGAAGGTGTTGCTCGAGAGCTTGAAGAAGCTCTGATTGCGCATGGAAGTCTTGTACTAGGGTTTCGGGGTGCTCTCGCGTATTGACGGATGCCATCTCTGCTTCTCCTCGTGACTGAACAGCGGTGTTCGCGGAGAGTGCGCATGAACCAGGACGCGTCAATGGTGCTCCAAACCTTTTTGCACGACCCCGCGTGCTACAGAGACGTCCCAGTTCCGACCAAAGCCGGTGCCCGTGGCTCGTACGCAGGGAGGATCTCCGAGTGCTGCCCGTCCTCCGATTCTCCGCGACTCCTGATTCCGGGTGCAGACACACTTGTCATCGTCGCCATGACTCGTTGCGCGACCGCCACAGGAAGCCTGAGTAGTATCGTGTCTCGGTCCTCCGGCGGAGGCAACTCGCGCGTATCAGTACTCCGCCGCGGCCTTCGAGAGGGTTTCAGTTCCGCGCCTGGGCCAACGCCAGCAGGCGTCCGCAGACCCGTCTCGGGATAGTCAGCGACCGGTTGGGCTCGACCGTCTCTGTCGGCGAGAATACTCCCGACTTGAGCGACCGCACTGCCCTCGCGTGCGAGCGAGCCGTTGGACTGTGCGTGGCCGTCGTCGTCGGCTGAGACATCCTTGGCGCAGGGCATTTGGGGGCAGAGCGTGGCGCGCGAGTCCCGAGTATCAAGAGAGGCCCGAGCAGTAGCACCCTCGCGCTGGGAGGAATTATGTGTATCGACGAATGGGTTTACGTCCGCTATCATTGGCCTAGCTCGCCTCTTCCTGAGCTGGAGGCAGAGAATGATCCCTGCTGCGAAGGTCGAGATTCCCAGAGAGAGGGAGAGGGCCAGCACCACGGTCCCCGATGGACCTGAGTGTACTGGTTGCTCCGCCATCCCAGAGTGAGAGGTCGAAGGAACACCCGTCATTTTAGTCGAAGCAGGTGGGGAAGAGGGGGATGTGTCATGCGTGTTCGTGGGCGCCGCAAATGGGGGAAAGCGAGACACGGATGGAGCGTCCGTGTTTATAGTAGCTGCAGCAGACCACTCTGTGGCCCACCGAGTCTGGAAGAAAGACCTTGAGATACTGGGCCTCGAGTCACCGAACGGGACCCCCCGGAATTTCACGCCATTATCTAACGTGGACACAGGGCCTGAGATGGACGCTGAAGTGACCGTATCGGAGGGTGAATGCACGGTAGTAGTATCGGCTCGTGGCGCATTGATGGGCGAGGGGGAGGCCTAGCCAGCCAAACTGTATAGTGAGCCAGAGCTCTTCAAAGATATCGACAGCGACAAGATACTTACGTCAATATTTTCAGCGCTCCGGAGGTCATTGGCTGCATACAGAATAGCGAGGCAGCCAAGCAAATCTTCACAAGCCTCAGGTTTGGAGCCTCTACACCGCTCCCTGCGATCAGACTCGGTACCCTTGACTGACTCCCTACACGAGAGCGTGGCCGCAGCAGACGTAGAAAGCAGCGGCAGCGGTATGACAAAGCGAAGGGCAAAAGCAAGGACAAGCCATATTTCAGCGAAGAGCACCATGGGATTGACGGAGTAGGAGGATTGTTCGCGCTCTGGTGCCGCCGCCGCCAGATATAACATGCCGGGAGCGCGATAGTGAAGTGAGCGGACGAGGGACCGTAATGTCAGGTAGGTGTCGATATAAGCTTCGAAAGATGATGATATGCCTGAGGCGTGTTGTAGCCGCATTCCTTGATGGGCGTTGCACAGGTTCGGAGGCAGGCGGAGGAGACACGTCAACCATGTGTCCGGGAGGTAGTTCGCCTCTCTCAGATGGCTAGGACACCTCTGTGAGCTATCATATCTCACCGACGGGGACTTACCAGCAGGCGTCGCCATGAATCAAGGCTATATCTCGTCATAGCATCACGCGGCGATGACCGCCACATGGTGAATAAGTTGTAGAAGGATGCACCCAGCATGATCATACGCGACCATTATCAGACAGAGTACTCCACACGCACAATATCATTTGCACAGCCCGCAGTCGGACATGGCCGCCTTAGTTGTGAATCGAGAAATCTGTGTAACAGATATGTTTGTCATCGCTGTGATAGATAGAGCTTCACGGAGAGGCGTCGTTACCACAGATGGCCATGGGGTTCGGGATGCAGTGGTCACCGAGTATTGCATCCGTCCGCAAGTAGTAGATTGCCGAATCCGTCACCGTATGTGCCGGTGTGGTACGCTTCGAGATTATCTATACTCGCTGAGATCGGGAACCAATGTCAATATCGCGCGCGGACGAAGCTTAGGCAAGGCCCTTAAGGTATGATATCACCCTCTCCAACTAATATACCAATAGTCAAGGACTGAACGCAGCTCCGACAATCGTGCAGCGCTTCTCTGAGGTCGGCGCTTTGACCGCTCTATAAGTTCACTATCAGGCTTGGCGTACTATGACAAACAGAAATTCGATTATACCAGACTGACCGCGCTCAGAGTTCGGCTAAGAAGACGGTGGCTCGTAAGCAGGTAGGGGTTCGGAACCGCCGCCGTACTCTGATCCTCCCCAATGACCAGTAGTGCCGGGTGCCTGCCTTGCCTCTTGGGCGAGGAGCCGCTGCGCCAGTCCGACCGGGAGCCTGACAAGAATGGTATCGGAGCTCTCCGCCGAGGGCGAGTCGAAAAACGTCTGTCTGGAGCCCGTCGTACTGGGAATGATTGCTTCTCCATCGGTGAAGGGGGTCGTCCCCCGATCCGTGGCAGCGGAACACGGTTTATCGCCGCCAGAAGGGTTCGAGGGGTCGTTGTTCTGCCCTGTGACAGTGCCGACGGTTTCCCCAACGGCGAGGCCACAATGAGGGGGGTTGCGCTCGTTTCGTATTCTGGGTTCCAATGGACCGGTAGGACCCCTCGAAGTACTCGTGGAGTATCTCCGCGCCGGAGAGGTTAGGAGCGAATGCGACGAGAGTGTCGAGGTAGGAGCTGTAGACTCCATTGGAAGGAGGTCGAGTCCTGCTCTACGACGCCCTTCAACGTTGCCCTGCGCGCCTCGTCTGGCGATATGAGCGGAAGACGGGGACCCCTCGTCTCCTGTGGCGGCCTCTTTGTCGACAAGGTCGGGGATCGGCCGAGAGGAAGTAAGCCATTGATGCTTAGACCTCTTGCGCTTCCATATCAGGAAGACTGCTACGCATGCAGCACTCATGACGAGTGTGATCGACAGAGCGAGAGCACCTGGAGTGGACAAGCCCGCGCGAGACGATCCAGATGAAGTAGCTAGAGAGCTCTCGACAGGGGGCATTTGAGCACCCGGGGTGGTACTCATCGACATGCCCGTTGAGGGGATAGATGTGGTCCCCGAGGGCAAGGATGTCGACGTACTTGGAGGAGTAAGAGGAGGGCTACTAGATGTAGAAGGTCTAATAGAAAGTAATGGTGAGGCGGTGTGCGGTGTAATTGTAGCCCCGACCGTGGTGGAACCGAAGGGAAATGACCATGGGGCGCCAGATCCCTACAAGAGGTTGATTATGGCGAATGTGTGCGACAGCGAGAGGAACACTCACCCAGGCGCCGCAGAAGCCTTGAGGATGAGGAGCCGCCTGTATCTCTCCACAAGAGCTCGAGATACACCCGGAGAGAGCATCGGAGGCGTCCGCGTTTCCGCAGATGCAATCAAAGTCGGCGGTCGCACAAGGACCGAGGTTCGTGGAGGAGAGGCAGCCCTGTAGGCATGCTGTCGCAAGCCCATGAGCCGGAATCATCGTAAGGCAGTTTGAAGACGTACCGGGCCACATCTGCGAGCTCTGGCACAAGGCAAGAGTACATAGGGAAACGAGTACAAAGGCAATCTGGCCATAGCACGGCGAGACCATCATGTCGCCCACAGCAGGTCAACGGAGAACAGATGCGGGATCTCACCCTCCCACTCCTTTCTCCTTTATGTCGTTGAGCGCGGGAATATGCCTCACGTACATCTGTCTAATTGAAGCTCAAGGTGATCTCTGTCAAAGTGAATGTGAAACGTGTCATGATTGTGGCATATACAATAGTCATGCCGCTTGCAGAATGCACTGAGAAGCTCAAGGTAGACGTGACACGGTGCTCTGGTAGTTCCCTTCCAGATGTTGGATGGTTTGTGTGTTGGAGTCCGCATGAAGACGACAGCCTTTGGGCAGTGAAGACGTACGAGGGGAAAGGATCCGTCTACTGCGTCGGGGGTAAGGTGTTGATACCAGTGTGCCACGGTCTGTCAGTGGATGGTGCGGCCCTAAGTTGGCGGATAGAGCTCGATGGCCGTCCTATCATCCCTTTCGCGCCCAAGGATTGGCGGTCATCTATGGGATCCCTTTCCCAACGTTGATGGGGTGATGTACAATGCTGATGCGGATGTAATAGTTTGCGCCGAGCCTACGATGCGCTCTCGGGCTGCGACTAGTACTAGTACGCTGTAGGCTCTGCAAGGAATGAGGTCACAGGTAGTGAGATGATACAGTAGTAGCCACGCACGCCCACCTTCCTACATAGGCATCTTCGGAGTGAGAGATGGTGGACAAAGTCGCAACTAGAAAAGCTCAGACAATGCTGAAGGGAATCCCTCCACGTGGCCGGCCAAGCACAGCTTTGGACAGAGCCCAATTCGAAATCGGTCGAGTGGCACTTGGACTCGGACTCGGGTCCATCTCAGCGGCT
This sequence comes from Trametes polyzona, assembly GCA_022606195.1. Lineage (NCBI taxonomy): Eukaryota > Fungi > Basidiomycota > Agaricomycetes > Polyporales > Polyporaceae > Trametes > Trametes polyzona. The sequence continues at coordinate 2,268,016 of JABYQF010000005.1, forward strand.
TGGTCAGTGTTCACAGTGACTCTGACTATCAGCACCAGCTCAAAATACGCACATGTATGGCTTTGACATTGGGAAGGTTTGCTACGGCCCGCTTCGACGCGGGGACCCACATCCAACCGTCCGGACGCTTTGTCCCACCATGGGCTAATGCTCGCTTTCGGCCAAAGCGTTCGTGCTATACATTGCGACCTCAGAAAGGCAATCGCCAATGAATATAAAGACAATGGAGTCTTACCACCCGACGACCGACCAACCGGAACCACTCTGCCGACAGCGCCTCCTCGCCCACCATGCCCGTAACCACTAGAAGAGCAAAAGCGAACGAATTCAACGCCGACCCCATGTCGCTCACAAGCTACCTTTGTCAGGCGTACTTACCCCCTCTCATCCTAAGCGAAGCTCTCCCTCAAATTGATCAGTTTGCCAATCCGTGGCCACACATCGAAGAGCTCAATTTGGACGGATATCAGCGGCTGATCCGCATCGTCTCTGAGATTCCGCTGCCTGCTCTCCAGAATGCGATCAGAATATGTGAGTTACTCTTTTGCTGGGTATCGTATGTTAGAGATATCTGAATGTTATCGTCTGGCGTTCAGACTATCAGGGCGTGGGCAATCGCCTCAAGGTACACTGGGAGAATACCCGCCTCACGTTGCCCTGCCCCGGAGTTACCGTACTCGGCCCAACCGCCATGGCCCGTCTGCTCGTCGAGAACGAGGACGATTTCCAGGCCGCCCTGGAACACCTCATACTAGGTACAACGGCAGAGGCGCTGCGCACGGTAGAACATCGCCAGTTTGACGAAGACGAGCTCAAGTTCAACAAGATCAACGTCTCCAGCGCGCGAAACGCGCGTCCCCTCTGGACTGTCTATGTTTTCGGTCCGCAGGTTCCCGTAAGTACTCTCAAATACGGGATACTCAGAAGCGTCTCAGAGCATCCCATACAGCCCACAAGCATACTGCGGCCTGGAGTTGTCATCCTCGCTATCCCTCCATGGATGTTGGGCGTCGGCGACCTCCGAGAGTTCTCCTCTCGTAGAGTGGTGAGTGATTGTCCTGCATCTATGCACCCCATGAAATCAACCTCTCGGGTGCGTGATAAACAGTTCGACCAAGGCGACCTTGATCGAGAGCCTCCCGGCACTACGGCCTGGTCCAATGCGACCAAGCTTTGGGCGATGGTGCGTCCCTATGATGTCGATCCCGGCAATACACCACTAAATTATCGCACCAACAGTTGTACGATTCGTGTCGAGTCAGTGGTTACCGTTGGTTCGTGATTACTACCTACCAACAATGGGTCTTTGGCACGTGGAGCGAAGGTACGTGCCCATTAGTTCCTGTGTGTGCCTCGATACTTACGTCGCATTTGTCTTAGACTGGAGTGGAGCTGAGGTTACAGAACCGGTTCCATTCGACAGAACACGCGGTATGACCATCGTCGAGATGCTCACGTTCTGGATCGAGTGCGCTCGCGAAAAAACGATATTCTGGCAAATCGCCGCGGTATGTCACCTCCAGGCCGTTACTTGTCAATCACTGACGTGCATTATTAGGATGCACCATACGCGGATTGATAGGCCGTGTGGGGTTCTGTGAAGTGAAGATGGGTCTAACGGCCTGAGAAACCCGATGTGTACGATACCGAAAGTAGTAGCTATGCCCCCTATGCCCATGCCAATATGACGTCTATGCAATATCTCGGAATACTATCACGTCCGTGGTATTATACATCATCGAACAACGATATATCTACACGGCCAAGGCGTGTTCCCAAACGAATCGCGCGCATTCTTTCACCATGGCAGGAGAGAACAGATGGCCTACGCCCGACTCAATGATCACCTCCTTCACCCCGCCTTCCCCCACATTCAAGTTCTCGACGAACGTCTTCGCCGCGGTCGCCCATGGTACCTTCTTGTCGTCTTGTCCTGACAGCACGAGGATCTTCTTGCCCAGGAATGGGTTGGACGCGTCGGCCGCGGTGTACGGCGCTGCAACGGGATCCGCGCGGGCAATGAGGTCGAGCAACGACTTGGGAAAGTACGGCGGCCCGACAGGTAGCTTATGAGAGCGCGCGCGTCGGGACATGAGAGCGAGGTAATCGGGAGATGCTATTGTATTCTTATTCGTGAGCTGCGTCTGACTCGAAACCGAGGATTGCGCTGACCGATGATGGGCACGCCGATCTTTATACGCGGTTCTGGAGAGCAGTGAGCAACAAGCATCAGCCCGGTACTGGGTTTCATACCGTTCCGTAAGACTAGCCACGTAGAGTGACCACCCAGGCTCTTGCCCACGCATACGAACTGGGAGATGGTACGTTCTTCATTCGGGAAGAGGTACGGGGGCAGGAAGTCGACCAGGTAAGACACATCATGCGCCGTTCCGGCTGGGTTGGCGACTGCGGTTGAGTCTCCCTCGCCTTTGCGTGGTTGTTCTATGGTGGATTCACTCACTCTGGATGGAGTACATATCTATCCTGCAACCGGGACGATGAGTTCACATCTGTCACAATGCTCGCAAAGTCGCGCACTCACGCGTGTCGAGGATTATCTTGTTCGGGGTCGTCGAACCATCCTTGGTTTGCCTTCTTGTCGACCAGCCTCTTTCCATGGTTTCGATGGTCCTGCACAAATCAACGCATAAGCTACGGTTGTCTGCAGTCGCTGCCGATGGCACCTACAAACGTCACAATGTACAAATCGTGAGCCTCTGGACCCCGCCCACGGCAACTCTCGCGATGGGTATAAACCTCCTCGAATATACCCTGTACAAACTCGAGCATACGGTGCGCGGTTCCGTTCCGGCCGTGGAGAAGGAACATAATCACCACGGGCTTGTCGGGACTGGTCGCATTCCGTTGCGAGTATACATTGACGTTCAGCCCCGCAATGACGAGGCTCTGGCGCGTTGGCTCAGGGGCGGGCATGATTAGTCCTATCGACGACTACACCAGCAGCAACTATGATGATAGTTGTCGTGAGTCTCAACTTGACCTTGACAAGCTGGAAGCCTTACGAGACAACCGTCCTCGGAGACGGAGATGAGGGTGAGTAGAGAGGATACGGAGATACGTACGGGCAGTGCGTTGCCATTCCCACTCGTATTCCCTCCATGGAGACACTCACCGCAAGGCGGTACCGATCCGAGATGGAAGAACACACGGACTCCCACTGTCCATGCAGGAAACGGTGTTACCCCTTGCAGAATCAAGCACAGCCTTCTGCGACGATCGTCGTCCGTCCCGCCGGCCTGCGATCGCCGGGCTGGGCACCGCTCTATCCCCCCGTTCCGCTCGATCTCACTCGGCGACGGGCATGCGACCTCCGCCCGCAAATTGTGAGACACGCGTGAATCGTCAAAGGGGTATATGTCATGTTCGAGTACAAAGGGTAACGGCACCTAGCAAGACGGTGCAACGAACGCAAGTAGGAACTTCGAAGGAGAGCGAGACAAATTTAAAGAGGACGTTGCAAGTCGTGAGAAGGACAAGAGCTGTAAGGAGACAATAAGAGAGGAAAAGGGGTCGAGAGTCTAACTGCCACACGGACGAGGTCGTCGCGATCATGAGACAAGCATGCTACAGGAGGAACACGATACGAACCCCAAGGGAGGAATTTACAGCGGCAGGACAGCAAACATCCTACCTTCTTCAATCTACTACACTAGAGCGAACCGCGAGCCAGCAGTAGCGTAGCGCAAGCCCACACGAACACGCAAACGTCCACATCGTGCAACAGCCGGAGCAACAAATCGTCGTCATCGTCGTCGTAGCCACGAACAGTCCATTTTGGGGAGATTCGAGAGTGTGTTGCGATAGCGTGGGGCAAGTGTGCCGAAAAGACAGAACAGAGAGAGTATCAAAACCGAAACCAAGGTCCATGCGTCCTCCTCCAGCCTATATGTCAGACATCTCTTCCTCATCCTCTCTTCTCCGTCGTCGGTCAATACGGCCCTCGCGCCTGGTTCGTCGATAACCTTGGCGCGCTCTGGTGGTATGGGTCGAACTCGGCGCTCGCCGTCCGCGGCTCGTCGTAGTACGGCGAGTTGAGGCTGAGCGTGCTCGCGTTCGCGCCCCACGTCGTGCTCCCGTTAGCCTGTGAGAGCGGCATGAAAGCACTAGAGTCAGAACTCCGCAATCCACCCCCGACCCGAGCCCCGGAGGCAACTCCGCCCGCGCCCCCAGGCGCCGTGCCCATAGGATAGGAGAGCGACGACGCCTGCTGGGCGGCCGTGCGCCTCCGCCGTGCCATCCAAATGCCAAAACCCGCACCGAGAATGCCGACGACCGCAATGGCCGCGATGATACCCCCTACGATCGCACCCGTGTGCGACGTTGCGCCGTTGTTGTCCTTGGAGTCGTTGCCGCCCGAGGTGCTCGCGTTGCTGCCCGAGCCGCTAGCGCCGTCCAGACGCACGCTGGCGGGCAGGACAGAAGCGGCCTTGACGGGCTGAGTCTCAATGTTGCCGGTGCCAACGATGACATACGAGCCGTTACTGGGAATACCCGCGATCGTGACGAAGAGCAGCGCGGGTCCGGGCTGGAACAGGTTCGCGTTGGGAGGCAGCTGAGAGACGTGGAGAGTGATCGAACCGTCCTTGTTGACGGTGTACGTGTTGTTCAGCTGCAGCGCACGCTGGCCCATGTTCATCGCGTGAGTCGTCCAGCCACCGCGGATGAGGACAACGCTGGTGTTGTCAGCGGCGTCGTTGGCAGCACCCGAGTAAGCAGACGCAGGGACGGTGAGGTCGAAGGGGTCGCCGCCGTAAGAGAGGGTCTCGGGGGCACCAGTGAACGTCGGGCGGTTGCTGGCAGAGAAGTAGTGGGGGTAGAACACCTCAGCCTGGTACGTTGTGGGGAACACCGTGGACGTGTTGACGTCGACGTTCGGGTTCGAGCCAGCAATGAGGACAGACGCGTCAGGGAGGAGGATGGCCGAAGAATGGTAGAGACGGGCAATCTGCGAAGTCGAGAAGCCGGCGGTAGACCAGCGCTGACCTTTCGGCTTGCGGGGGTCGTAAAGCGCGGGCTGGCCGACGGGGGCGGCGGCAAGCGACATGCCGTAGGGCATCTGCAGAGTGTTCAGGGTACGGTCGGCGTAGCCAGCAGTGCCGTTGGCACCACCGTTGACAATGAGCATGGTGAGGTCGGGAAGCGCGATGAACTGTCCCATGGTACGACCGCCGTTGGGGAGGTCGTCGTCCTCAACGTAGTCAATGTCCGTCGAACCGTCCGCAGGCTCAGGGGTGATCGAGTGGCACTTGCTGGACGAGGGGATGTTCCAGGTGTCAGCAAACGGCCACGAGTAGTTACCCCAGGAGTAGTCGTCCATGTAGATACCACCGCAGAAGAGCACCGTGGGCGTGTAGTTGTTGGCAGGCGTGAGAGGCAGCATCGCGTTCGCACCTGAGGCAGGGTAGACACGGACGATCTGGCCGGGCATGTCGGGCAGAGGGGTCTCCTCGTTCTTGATCGGGTCCCACAGGACTGTGAAAGCAGATCAGCTACTGTGCGAAGAGCAAAGGAGGAGAGAGGACTGGGACGAACTGGTCGAGTAGTTGGCCTGGACGAGCATCTTGCCTGAGGGCATGTTGTAGAGGAGGGGGTAGGCGTTGAGACCGGAAGTCTTGATCATGAAGGCCATCTCCTGCTCCTGCCTGCCGTTGGCGGGGAAGAACTCGTAAGTGGGGTTGGCAGCGCCGCCCTCCCGAGCAGGGTCTACGTTGGGGTAGTTGCGGTTGATGTAACCACCGTTCGTGAAACCACCGACGAGGACGATGGTACCGTCCGCCATGGGCTCGGCACCAGAGTACCAGCGCTGGGACTGCATGGAGAGAAGCGAGGCGTTGTCGAACCACTGGCACTCGGGGGAGGAGAAGTCGTCTTTGCTCGTGCAAGGCTTAAGGATACGGATACCCTTGGTACCGTCGTAGTCGCCGTAGGTGGTGTCGTACACACCCTGGAAGGGGTTGTTGGGGAGGGTCTGGTCGCCGATGTTACCACCGGGGCCAATGGCGCCGTTACCGCCGAAAGTGGCGAAGGAGCCGTTGGGGAGGTGCATGCCGGAGGCACAGAAGACGTTGGTGGTGACACCCATGGTCTCTGCCTTGCGGGAAGCGATGTCGTAGACGGAACCCATGGCGGGGAAGTTGTTGAACTTTGCCTCGTTGCCTTCGGACTTGTCGAGGATGTAGACCTTCTCGGTGTTGCCCAAGAACATCTGCGTGACAGAGGGCGCTGGGGGTGAGAAAAGCGCCCGGATTTTCGGCAGGACATGGGGCACGTACCATCATCGCGCTAACTTGGGTGTTTCCACCGTCCTCAAAGGAGCCCGGAGCATGGGACTGAGCGACTGCGGAGGAGACGGCGCCGAGGAGGATGGCCAGCAGCAAACGCTGGTGGTTGATCATGTTGGGCGGGGATTAGGAAGACAAGTAGAGATGGGAGTAGTAGTAGGCTAGGGCGAGAAGAGTGAGAAAGTACTTCTGGATGGCGTCCTGGCTGACAAGCTAAAGGAGAGTGGGGGACGGAGGCCGTGCGGGTGGGTGGGTGGAGAGGAGGATGGCGAGGAGGGCGAGGGAGGGGGAGTGGGAGGGTGGTAACGAGCTGTGCGCAGACGCCAGATGTCCTTATACAATTCCCCCAAGCGGACAGGCGGCTTACATAACCCGCTGCCGAGCGCGCCCTGCCCCCGAGGCGGGCGCTTCACCGCGTCCCATTCCATGTCCTCGACTCCCAGAGGTCTCTCGGTCGGCCGCGACTGGAGCTCGACCCGCCGTACCCAGCCAGTGCGCTGATCCTCGCCCCACCCGACGTCGTCCCACTCGCCCTCCCCTTCGCTATCTGCGCACCGACCGAGACGACGAGCGTTGGACAAGGCGCGGCGTAGAGACTGCAAAGCCTCTTGTCTGCCCCCGCCGGCCGTCGGCAGCCGGGCTGTTTTCTCGGCCTCTTGGGCCGCACTCGGCCAAGGTAAATTTAGACCGTGTGCGTGTATTCATAGCGTGCCTCCCTCCCTCCCTCCCTCGCAGTAGCCACTGCTGTCGTCCTTGATCGTCTGCAACGTCCTGTCGTCTGTCTAAAAAAGATCCAGCGCTGCCGTCCATGCCGTCCGACGGACATATGCAGCTGCACGCGGCGCATTGAATTGAGACCTGCATGGGCGAGACGCCCCGGCAATTACGATATCGACCCTCGGGAGTCGAGAGGCTTTGCAGCTTCACGGACGAGCTTGGTTGTTTATTTTGCCACCGTCGCACAGGGTTTGGCTTGGTTAAATCCGAGATGATCCATGCATCCGTGGGAAACGACATCCGCGGATGCCTGCATCCGTGTACATCCGTTCCCACAGCCCCAGGGTGACATGACATAAAGCATCTCAGTCAGCAGCCACAGTCACGGTCGCGAGTTGCGACTGGAGCTCGAGCAGCGCAGTGTCAAGTGAGCAAGTGAAGTACAGAGTTACACCATAGCCAGGATAACGCGCGTGATGACTCAGTTGACTTTCTTGTACTCATTTTCAGCTACTTCATAAGTATTTTATGATAATGGACCGGATGGACATGGTTTATAGCTTGCCGTTGGACCGCGAGTCGATTGAATGCAGCGCGCACCGCGCGGAATGCTGTTTTGCTCGTGCCGAGGTCGCGACTCCGGCGCAAAGAGGCTGGCAGCCATCTCTGGTGGTTGATGGCAAGCGCAACATATATGCGAGTTTTTCCGAAAGCTGCTCTCGCGAGCATGCGCTGCGCGCACACATCGCCAGCTACCGACACTCTGTGCGGCCACGAAAACTGGAAGGACGGCTCGGGTTTGCACATTGAAATCCCGAGCCTGATACCGTCACGCAGTAGTGTCGAGCTAGATACTATGTCTGGCACTTGTAATGGAAAATTCTGGCCATGGTAATCCTGCCAATGCATCGATATTGACAGTTAAGAAGTCGCCGGTACTCGAGTGCAGTGCGCGCGATGCCGCCGCGACCAGAGCGCGCGCGTATGGAACGCCCGTTACCCCTTCGTGACCGTTCGTGACCTCACAGAGCGTGGGACATCTGTGAGTGCAAACGGATGGCTTTTCGTGGGAACGGATTGCTGGGAAACGGATATTATCCGCGGATAACCATGGATGGCACTATCCAAGCCACACCCTGCCGTCGCAACGCCGCAACGCGTCCTCGACGCGGAGTATCGCGGAACTTCCTCACACGGAACTCTTTCCCCGCGTCGCCTGTCTCCTCGGGGCGCTCCCTATCCAACACCGGGTCCGCGACCGGCGCCAGACCACACTCCTTCTCCTCCCGCCATCACTCGTTGTCCCCCTAATCCCGGCCGCCAGCCCATGTCGTCGCCTCCAGACTTCGACAAGCGATGCATTGCATCCGTTTATCACGCCGTCGCGTTTGTGCTCGTCCGTCATACCGCATCCGAAAACACTCATCAACGGCTAGCACTTCTGACGGTTAGCACATACATCGCCCCATGCTGCATGATATCAGCCTGCCCGCTGGCCACCGCTATAGGCTCTGTATAAGTACTCCAGAATGTGTCATCTTGTCAGCTCCACGCTACCCTGATCCTGCGCCGACCACTCCTGCGTTTGCGGCGCGCTGGCTATTAAAAGTACATAGTACTGTGCCGCGGTCAGCCCGACGTCAGCGGATTGTTGGGCCGATCTGCGACGACACCGCAGCGCGCGATTGTCGTTGAAGTCAAGATTGCACGATCGACTCCCGTAGACGTCATGCTCAGCGCGCAGCGACGCCTCCGCAGGCGATCGATTCCGAGTGTCACAAAGTGTGTGATTACTGTGTGTATACGAGTGGTTGAGTCCATTGACACTTGCATACCTAGCTGGCGTTATGGCGAGTGGAAGACGTTTAAGGTTCCCTATGAGTACCCGACTACGTACGATTCATGGTAATATTGCCGACGACCCTATACGGGACACGTTGACGAACGAAGGCACACCCACCGCGACGGGTCAGCCGTGGACGTGCGACGAAGGTTTCCTACACTCGTCGACTTACCACGTCTGTATATATCAGCCTTCGAGCACTGGAAATTCTTGCGCATATCCACCAATCGAGATCACTCCTGCTCGGTTCCGACGGCTCCGACTAAACTCCATGGCAGAAGACACCAGAGATGGCAAGTATGTAAGTATACACGCTCGAGACGGGCGCGTTCAGTTGACGTGCTAGATCTGATAATCCGTCGTCAAAGTGTTGTCGACTTGACAAAAGTCGAAACGCAGCCGGAGCCAAACACCGTCCCAGGAAATGGGGGTAGTGATGGATTGTATCGGCGCATCATGTTATGGAGATGTGGCTGTAGGAGAGCGCGAGAGCCCCTCTCCGAGCAGGGCCGTCGAGGGTGGTGCGGCGGAAATATTGAGGAAGGAAAAACGAAACGAGGGACGCTGCGGAAGAGGGGAGGCGGGGAGGGAGACGGAAGGGGCAAGACAGGCGCCGGCGCGGAGAAGAAGCTGTCAGACTCAGACGGACTTCTGGCCTCGTTCAACAGTCGAAGACTCAGGCGTTCGTCTTCGTCGTTGTTTATATACCCTCGCCCTCGTCCACGCCGCCATCACGGCCCCCTTCTTGCCCCCATCCTGTACGACCGGTTAGGACAGCCAGTATGGCCGTCCACACACGCCTCCTCGCACTCTCGCTCTTTACGTCCCTCGCGCTCGCTACGCCTCTAGCGAATCCCTTATATTCTCGCAACCTCCTCTTGCAGGATGCCCTCAAAGCCGTACCCTCCGGCTTCGCTCTCGCAGGTGCCGCGCCTGCTCAGACGCCTCTGAAGCTCCGCATCGCCTTGACCCAGCAGAACCCCGACGCTGTCGTCAACGCGCTCTACAGTGTCAGCGATCCTTATAGCGACAAGTATGGCCAACACCTCTCAAAGGCAGAGGTGTGTTCACCGTCTGAGCCGTCAGCCGCGCCCCGTGTTAATGGCATACCAGGCGGCCCAACTTGCCGCCCCCAGTGAGGAGAGCGTAAATGCCGTCAATGCTTGGCTCGCAGAGCACGGCTTGAACGCAACCACCCTCACCCCTGCAGGGGACTGGTTGGAAGTACAGGTCGACGTCAGCAGGGCCAACACTCTCCTGGCCGCAAACTACTCCCTCTTCACTCACCGAAGCTCGGGCGTAGACGCCATACGTACTCTGTCCTACTCCATTCCAGCTGCCCTGAAGGGACACATTGACCTAGTTCATCCGACCACGGCGTGAGTAGCTTCCCCGTTTCGGAGCGTTCCGAACACTCGTCAGGCGCGTATATGCGCGCATCAGGAACGAAGCCATCTTCCATGCATTCATCCGTCCATCTCCGCTGCCGAAATAACTGCATGAGGTTCTTGACAACACCCTAGACGAGTTTGAAGTTCTGGATTCTCGGTCGCCGAGCGATGAATGCGCCCACGTACTCCCAGCTCGTCCCTAATAGTACCTAGCCCCGCTGATCAACATCTTCAGTTTCCCTGAACTAGTCCAGAATAACGTCGTCCGGGGCAAGCGCGCTTTCCATGAGGCCCTCCTTCCACGCGCTTCCTCTTCCGTGTGTTCGGGCGGCACAACTCCGGCTTGCCTCCAGGAGCTGTACCACATCCCCACCACCCCGGCAACCGTCACTTCGAACAAGATGGGGGTGACGGGTCGTTTCGGAAATAACGCGCACTATGACTTCCTCAAGGTATGGTTCGATTGCTATCTATACCACAAGGCCAGCTTCGAAACCGCCGTCCCAACAGGTGTTCTTGGAGAAGTACCGGCCGGACATGAGTTCGTCCACTAACTTCACCGTGACGCTCCTGGATGGCGGTAACAATGACCAGGACGTGCCCTCTGTGTCCGAAGGTGTAAGTGACCCCGCATACAAGTGAGTGAAACGTAGAGTGTAACGACGCCTCGCGCAGGAACTCGACATTCAATACACCGTTGGCCTTGCGACTGGCGTTCCCGTCGACTATATCATGGTTGGCTTCGATTCGCAAGATGGTGCACTCGAGGGCTACCTCGATGAGATTACATACCTCCTCTCTCTGGACGCCCCTCCTCAGGTCCTGACCACGAGCTATGGCTTCTCCGAGCACAGCCTATCCTTCGAGTTGACCGAGTCAGTGGCAGCTGCTCTTCATATCGCCGCATCGAACTGACCCTGCGCCTTAGCAAACTCTGCAAGGCGTACGCACAGCTCGGCGCACGCGGTGTCTCCATCCTCTTCGCTTCTGGCGATGGCGGAGTCGGCTGCCAGGAAAACAGCACCGCATTCGCCCCTACCTTCCCCTCCAACTGCCCATAGTACGCCTCATGTCTCTACTCATCAGTACTCATCGACTAACATTGCGCATCCCCTCAGCGTTACATCCGTCGGTGGCACCCAAGGCCACGCGCCCGAAGAGGCCTGGGGAGGCTCCTCAGGCGGCTTCTCCAACTACTTTCCTCGCCCCGCCTACCAATCCCCCGCCGTCTCTGCTTACCTGACCTCCCACGCGCCCGCGCACGCCGCTCAGCACTTCAACGCGTCCGGGCGCGCGTTCCCGGACGTGAGCGCGAAGGCGGACGCGTTCCAAGTTTGGGAGAACACGACCGCGAGCCTGTTCGGCACGAGCGCGTCGAGCCCGACGTTCGCGAGCGTCATCGCGCTCCTGAACGACCGCCTCGCGGCCAAGGGCAAGGCCCCGCTCGGATTCCTCAACCCGTGGTTGTACGAGAAGGGCGTGCACGGCCTGAACGATATCAAGGACGGAAACAGCAGCGTGGAGTGCAACGGGCAGGACATCGGGTTCGCGGCCGTGCCTGGTTGGGACCCGGTAAGTTATCCAATTTTCTTCCGCAAGGTCGCAGTTGGCTGAAGTACCCTGTAGGTTACCGGTCTTGGGACGCCTGACTTCAACAAGCTCCTTACTGTTGTTGGTCTCTGAGTACTTCTCGGCTTGTCATTCTCTTCGTTACTCGGACTCTTACGCACGGAATACGGACTTCTTGTATACAATCCCCTCGTCGATACATAGTGATCTTGCTGAGCTCGCTTTCGGCGCAACTGTCCGCAATAACGCAGCGTTCCGCAATCGGTATAGTGCATAATTCGAGGAGTGGGGTAAAGCTACAGTCTAGCTATAGTACAACAAGAGACGATTCAGTGACACGACAGCATATGTCTACAGAGCATAATCAAGGAATAACGCTAAAGAGCCAGCTTCTACTCTAACAACGCGATGTCGTCGAACCCGGGCATCCCGCCCCTCCGCTTCTCTTCCGCCCCATTCCCGTGCCCGTTCCCGTTCGGGAGGCGCATGAGCACCTCGGACCACGTACAGCACATGCCGGCGATGCCCTCGTACAGGCTGTACGGCCGCTCGGGGACGCGCATCTCCCCCTTCTGCGTCAGGCTCTGGTAGCCCGCCGCGAGCTCCGCGAGGTGCGCCGCGCGGAGGAGCCAGCGGTGCTTCTCCGGCTCCCGCTGCATCTCCTGCGCGCTCGGGTCGTGCGCCGCGTGCGAGTGGTGCGAGAGCGACAGCGAGTGCGCGAGCGAACGTGCGTGCGACAGGGGCTTCGACGTGTGCGTCGTCGGGGTCGGGCTTGAGGCGGTGGGCGAGTCCGGGTGCGCGGCTGGCTGGTGCGCGTCGAGCGCGTCCGAGACGGCGAGCAGTGCGTAGACGCTCCCGCCGACGCCGTGACAGAGGCCGACGCCCTTGCGGAGGAGACCGCGCTCGTAGACGAGGTCGCCTGCACGGGTCATCGCCGCAACGATGGATGTGCGCAGGTTGTCGGGGAGTGGACAGGCTTCAGGCGAGAGCGCGGCGCGCCGAAGCAGGGTGGATAAGAGCATGAGGAAGCCGGGCGCACCATGGCACCACCTGTCAGATTGGCGTCAGGAACCGGCGGAGTTTTCTGTGAAACGGAGACATTCGGACGTACTGGACCAGCGCGTCATCGTACTCTTCGTCGACGCCTAACCGCTTCGACTCTGGCTGAGCAGCGGCGCCGCCGGAGACGTAGGGCATGTGGTGGCCCGCTTTCGTGGGCCAGTTCCCAAGGGGGTCCTGAATGGCGAGCAGCCACTCTATGGTGGAGAGGATCTTCGACCAATGCGGCTGCAGGATCTTGGCCGGCGCATGAAGCACAACGTGCAAAATGCCCGCTGTGTGGTGGGTCGTGAGCACAGCAGTCAGCAGGACACGAAACAGCAGCCAAACGCACCTACACCATGCGCCGCGCCCAGGTACCTCGCCCCGTGCCACTTCCACATCAGCAGCGGAGCCCTCGCGCGTTCGTCCTGCTCGAGTTCCTGCGCATACAGCTGCGCGCCGAGCTCGCCGCGGCGGATGATGTCATCTACGAGCGCCTGGACATTCTCGTCTGAGCACAGCTCCTCGACGGCGCGCACGACCTTGTCCCGGGGCTTGCCCGCGTGGGTGAGGTAGCTCACCGTGAGCAGCAGCTCGGACCGGAGCAGGAGGAGCGCATAGAGTAATCCTGCACGACCGTAGAGGACCTCGCATCCGTCGTCGTCTGGGGCTTCCCCGAGGGCGAGCTCGACGGCGTCCCCGATGAGGTCCGCGGCGCCGCGCCAAGTCTCCTGCAGCTCGAGCTCATCGAGCACCTCGGAGTCGAGCTTCCCTCGGCGGGCGTGTTTGTGGGCGTATGAGTCTGGGTTTTGCCGCAGGCGGAGCTGACGGACGAGAACGAGCGTTGCAGGACCGATGCTGGTCTCTAGGTAGGATACGTGATTGCCATGGCGTGGTTCATGGAAGGGTACAGCAATAAGAGATGAGGTAGGTGTGCTGGGGAAGGTGTGGTTTGGAATCGCGGCGAAAGCACGCATGTCCATGATGATTTCACCTACGGAGACACATGTCAAATACCCTCAGACATTACCATGCGGAATGACCTACCTGCGCTGCCGACGTACACCCTCGGGTTTGAGGACGGATGTCTGTGCACGCGCTCGACGTTCTCGACCAAGGCATCGTGAATGTGGTGCCGCAGTGCCTTGATGTCGAGCTGAGGAAGTGGATCGTGGGGTATGTAGCGCGAAGGCTGGGATGTTGCCGACATGGCTCGATGCGGACGGCGACGAGCAGTGGGGGAGGTAGGACGGCGATGAGAGTATGGCGGAGAGGCGGGGGGTGGCAGGGCGTATAAGTATAGGACGAGGGCGGACTGGCCGAGCGGCACCGGACAGACCGAGTGCGAGTCTAGATTGACGTCAGTCCAATCATCCCCCGCACTCGGACGCGTTGCTTACGACCGTCGTGCTTGCTCATCTCCGGATCTGCGCCCAATCTCTTCCAATCTCCTCCGCGAGTGTGCTTAGCTATGGCACGACCCTCTTGTACGGGCCCGAATCCAGCGGAATCGGAGGGGACAGAGGCGTGCGTGATCATCCATGAACGTTCCTCGACCTTCGCGAATCCTTAGGGGCCTCCATTAATCGGTATCCCGACACTCAGTATCGTCACCCAGGGCATGCATGTCTCGCAGGCATCCAGGCTGAGAGTAGAGGCGTCTTGCGCATCGCGATAACTATCTTCAGAGAAGGAGGAGAGACCGAGTGTGCCGTCGAGAACTCGTCTGGGCCGCACAAACATCCAAGCGCCCGCATTCCAGATCGGGCCACGTGGCTATCGACCACCTTCTCAGTCAAGCGCCCGTGCACCTCCCCTCGACTGGCCCTGCCGAGCACGACATGGACTGGCACTTCAAGTACTACGTACGTCTATGTTGCAACGAGTTCATCTCTTACAACGGTGCAGCTGAGCTCTTTGAATTCCATGTTTGACAGGTTCGAGAAATTCGTAGCTCGCGCTCGCCTCAATAGAGATGCACCAGCGAGTTGGCGCCTAATGATTCTGACTTGACCGGAGGTCAGCCATGCCAGACGGTTACCTAGGCAGCTGCTACTCCCACTTCGGTTCGCGCCGGTTCCATCTACAATGTAAAGGCACATCTGCCCGTCAGCCTCCCCGAGGTCTCATATCGGCACGGGACGCCCTCCGATACTCATCTCTATTCTGAACGCCTGGTGTTTTCCTACTCGCTGTCTGGCTACAGCTCCCCGTGTCTCGCTCTCTTGCTTTCATTTTGCTGTATTCTGATTACTCCACGCCATGGCCGTGCATCCCTATTCACCTCCTCGCTCTGGCCAGCAGGGCAGTCTTAGCCTCCGGAAGGTCGCTTTGCTTTCCCTGATGCTCTCTACCCACCTCAATGGTACCGTTCTCGGCGTCTCTGGCGAGAATATCGTGCAGGGTCTTCTGCAAGATATGGAGCACGCTCTTGGAATCGACGGCGACAGTGCACAGTCCTCGGCTTCTAGTTCAGCAGCCCTGTCAACCTCCACCTCCACGACAGTGTCTGCGTCGTTATCTCCAAGCGGCTCTTTGTCTGATATCTCTTCTACCTCGGCCGGGAGCAGTACTACTGGTAGTGTCTCGCTCTCGTCTTCTAGTCAGCTGTCCGCTAGTACAGGGATTATTTCGGCGACGGGATCGCCTACTTCCACCGCCCAGCCCATGGCGACCCCTACCAGCATAGTCTCGAACAGCACAGTGCCCCGTGCGGTGTTTGCGCACGTTCTCGTGGGGAACACGTACAATTACACCATCAACACCTGGGCCCGAGGTGAGTGAAGGAAGAACGTGTATGCCAAGCTGGGCGCGGCACACCAGCTAACGGAATCTCATCATCCAGACATCTCTCTTGCGGCCTCCAAGGGCATCGATGCGTTTGCTCTGAACGTCGGCAACGACGTATGGGAGCCTTTCCAAGTGGCGAACGCGTACGCCGCTGCCGGGTTGTACAACGCCAAGCTCAATGTGACTGCGAATCCGAACAGCACAAGTCCAAGCACAGCGTTCAAGATGTTCCTGTCCTTTGACATGTCTTCCCTCCCGTGTTCGAAAGCGGCGGACGTACAGGCACTGCAGACATACATCAATGCCTATGCGAACAATACGAGCCAGATGACGTACAACGGCCGAGTGCTTGTCTCAACGTTCGCCGGGGAGGCGTGCACCTTCGGGCTCACCGGGGGCAACCTCAACCAGGCCTGGACCACGGCACTGAAGCCCAGGAATGTGACGCTCCCGGATGTCTGGTTCGTGCCATCGTTCTTCGTCGACCCGAAGACATTCCCCAGCTTGCCGGTGATAGACGGCGCGTTCCACGTAGGCATTTCCTCGTCTGGTATATGTGCAGAACTCTGGCTGACCCTCGCAAACTCAGTGGAACTCGGCATGGCCTCTGGGAAACTATAATATAAGCTTCGCGCCCGACGCGTCCTATATCTCCAACCTCTGCAACAAGACTTACATGGCCGCAGTCTCTCCCTGGTTTTTCACGGTATATCCCCCATTCATTCGCACATATCTACCCTGACGAATGAACACGCTGACGGGCTCAATTTTAAACTGTAGCACTATGGCGCGAACTCGTTCAACAAGAACTTCATCTACCGCGGCGACGACTGGCTCTTCTCCCAACGCTGGGAGATGCTCATCCAGAACCGGACCGCAGTCCCGCTCGTCGAGGCGCTCACCTGGAACGACTTCGGGGAGTCGCACTACCTCGGCCCGATCGACGGCCAGCAGCCGATGTCGCAGGCGTGGGTCAACGGCTTCGACCACCAGGGCTGGCTCGACCTCATGCGCCACTACATCGCCGCGTACAAAACGGGCGTGTACCCCGCCGTCACGAAGGACCGCGTCTTCCTCTGGGGCAGGCTATACCCCGCGAGCGCGCCCGTGCCCAGCGACAAGGTCGGCCAGCCCACGAATTGGCAATGGGTACGCGCGCTCTCCGCTTCGACTCTGCCCCCCGTGCTGATTGCGCGCAGACTCAGGACTATGTCTGGGCCGTCGCGCTTCTGACCGCGCCCGCGAACGTGACGCTCTCGTGCGGAAGCACCTCGCAGACGACGCAGGTCTCTGCAGGCCTCTCTAAGCTGAAACTCAAGTTCCCCTCGGCGAACTGTGCCGTCAAGGCTGTCGTGACGCGCAACTCAACGACCGCGCTGAATTTTGCCCCGCAAGGGTTCAATTACAACACCCGTCCGCCGTCGTACAATTTCAACGCATACGTTGCCGCGAGCCCGCCTTAGAGGCGTGTTGAAATGGCGTGTAACGCTACAACAGAGTAGTATTGTGGCACTCGTCGTGTTGCTCGGCCGATTGTCGAGACCCTCGGACCCTCATACAACGAAACATGTCAGTAGCCACGAGGTACATGAATCCCAAGGGCAATCTGCAACGGGTGTGAGTTCTCGAGCATACGATCGAACGTGTAAGGCGCACAGATAATACACGAGTAAAATCGAGCCGCTAGCTTGTTGGTACACGGTGGCTGGCGCCGATAACCTCGAGCAATGGAACAGCATAGGACAGCCGTGATCGTCGCGCCGATTCCTTAACCCAAGAAACAGCAAGAGACTGTTAAGCCGACGTAAATCCCCACCCTCCTGAGACTGGTAGAAGACGCACCCCAGATATACAAGGCCGCAAGGAGATACATCAAACTCAGACCCAGAAGCAGGCTACTGAACCCGCGGATACATCCGTCCGCTGAGACTGGTTTCCGACGAGTCGCCTGAGTCGGCGGAGGACGTCTGCAGAGGCAAAGGTCGGTCAGTGTTTGCACCCTGTAAAGGGAACAAGGGGATCCTACGCGCCTCGCCTTCCACCGGAAACACCACGCTCGAAACATGACACGCCGCGCACCAGCTGTGCTTGAACTCGTAACGCAGCGGACGGAGCATCGAGCCCACCATCGTCCCTTCAATATACGGGATCGGCGCGTCGTCTGCCTGCGTGATCACCACTTTCTCGAGCACCCGCGGGGGGATGTCTGCGTTCGGCGGCGGGAGCGGTCCCCTTTGGGGGTCTGCAGAGACCTCCTCGAGGCAGAGCTCGAGCGACTGCAACTCGGGAAGGACATCTCTATTTTGATAGAGCGACGTGATGACGCGTTCGGCTTTCCACAAGCTGCCGATGACGAGAGAGCGCAGGTGAGGAAGGCTCGAGAGCACCGCCGTCCAGTTCACGTCAAAGATGAAGATGCGGGGCGCAATGTGGAGCTCGAGGTGGACTAATGTGGGGGGCGGTACGACGCGAGGGAGGTCATTCAATGCGTGGAAGACGGCGTCTGAGAGGATCTCGCCACAGTCGGGGAGGATGATCGCCCACGCGGGTTCGTCGAGGTCACCCGTCTCGACGAGCGCAGAGCCCGACAGCGCAAGCGGGCCTTTGTGGTTGTGCCCGGCGAAGAGACGGAGGGCACGGGATTCTGGGATCATGGGCAGATTTTCCGATACGTTCTCGGGCAGGATAGCGAGCCAGACTCCTGCGACGTCCGGCTCCCACATCGAACCATCTGTGCGTGCAATGATGGCGACTCGCGCATCTGGCGGGACAGCGACGTAGTGGAGGAAGAGCCTGATGTCCTCGATCGTCTCGCTCAGCTGTAGGGCGCGCAAAGAAGGTAAAGTGACCGATCTCATACCGGCACCGCCCGCGACAATGCATGGAGGCAGGGCATCTTGTAGAACTAGATACTCGAGGTCGGGGAGTGATGCGATGCTGGAGAGAAGGTCGTACTGCCATTGCTCGTCTTCTGTGCGCGGGGCGTGCCATATTTGTGTCAACTCGAGACGGGTGATACCACCGTGCATTGGACGTTGGGGGCGGGGGAGGACTTGTGTTGCACGCAACGTACGCAGCAATGGGAATGCCTCAGGGTTGAAGGGAAAGAGGGGGGCTTGGTCGGTAAGGCAGTGGAGGTCCAAGGCCGTTGTGGCATGGGAGACGGCCGTGAGGTGTCTTCCTAGGTCATCCAGCTGCGCAGGGGAGAAACGAAGGGCGAGAGATTGTAGCCGATCTGTGTGGGGGTGTAGTGCGGCTAGCATAACGCCCACATAGGCGGCATGGAGATCGAGAGAGAGTTGGAGACTGAGAGCAGCAGAACGAGAGAGAAGCACCTGAAGCACCTGGACGGTGCATCGACGGTTGCAAACGAGGGGGGTCCACAGACCTGGGGACGAACATGCGACTTCGTACCAGTGGCGACAGACGAGCAAGACACGAACCCACGAGGGCGAGCGGGGTATGGTGCGAAGGATTGAGAAGATCGTAGCAAGGAGCTCTGTGGGTAGTTTGTCGATGGGAGCCATGGAGGCGATGGGGGAATGCAACGGATGATCTCCTTGGAACGGTGATTCAGCTGGCTACACCATCATCGAGGGCGACAGGACGAGGGGTGATGTGCGACCCGCGCACTCAGCAGCCACATACCAGCGATGTGGTATTGGGGCAGGCGAGAGGGTGCGGTGCTCGTCTGCGTGTTCGTAGTCAGGTCGCACGGCTTTGGAGGTCGATGAGCATTCACGAAGAAATGTGACTATCGGGATGCAGCGCAGACGACACATACATATAATGTGCTAGCGATAGGAAGGGTGTGTCAGATGCTGCACGGGTTGAAAGCGGTGCGGGAAGGTGCCAACGCCCCAGGGACGGTCGATGTTGAGAACGGCGGCTTGGCGGACAGAACAACGGACGTCGTGGGGAGAGATTTTCGGGACGAGGCGAGCTGTCTGAGGCTTGGACCTTATATACGAGCGGTCGAATACGGCCCCGCGTCTGGGTTCTCTCACCAGACGGGGTGTCATTGCTGAGTCATGCCACCCTAACCTAACAAGCACCCGGCGAGGTTCAGCGTCGAGGGTGTCGTCCAACACTCGTCCATGGTGATGAGCCGTCGGCGTCGAACTCTACCACAGGGCCTCTCCTTGGTCCGGCTACCTGTTCCGGACGGTGAGAGCGTAGACGACCATGGCAGACACCTGAAGGTGGGTGTGCCTTAGGTGCCAGCTTGTGATACGTCCTCTTTGCAGCGCGCGCCGGATGCGCGGACGTACTGCGGAGGCCGCAGCTCGAGACACTCGCGCTTCTTGAGTCCCTGAGCTGGACTACCTGAGTGGTGTACATACGCATCATGCACGACGTCAATACGGTGGACTACGGGATAGAGCGCACCACCCGCTCACTTGCCTTCGACTACACATCAGCCCAGCCCCAGGGGTGTATATGGATTGCGCCCGAGGAGGGTACGCCGTAAGCAACTGGGCCAATTTCCAGTTCTGCAGCGGTCTTCGGGATTATTTGGATATTGGGGGGCTCGGTGCCCAGTATATTGGCTCTGGTACGAAGTCAATACACCGCCCACTCGCCCCGCGACAGTCTCAAACGAGGCATGTACCGCCGTGGTAGGCCGGAATACGTGAATCTTCCCTTTATCCATTCTGGGGAATGCCTGTACATCTTCGTCGCGACGTCGGCCGGGACGCTCGGAGCTCTGAGGGCGGACCCGGGCCGTGCGCGTGCGAACACGATCAGGGCAAACCGAGCTTCGCGGAGGACCGGGGAGCCAATGGGGTTGGGGATGAGGTGGTCGTGCTTGCATGAACGACGTTCCATGCTCCTAGATCGCTTGCGCGGTAGCAATCACCCCGGATAAGAGGGACGTTCTGCCCTGGGCTGCGAGGCGGACGGGCAGGCGCTGCTTCGCTGCATCAGTCCCGTCCTGCGAACACGGATCCTCGCACGTACTGCACCTTCGTGAACGGATTGCATCCATTCGCATATTGCAGCGTACAGTTTGTGTTCTTGAATGGAAAGAGAGGCCTGCGCATGGATGCGAAACCGAGCGGGGAGAGCGGCTGATGATGACAGAGCAGAGAAAGAAGGTTTGCGAGGCGTCTGCCGTGGCCACGCCCTCGGGACGGTCTCTCGATGGGCCACGACGGGCTTTGTCTCGCCCCCGTTGTGATGCCGGGACCGATGGGAAGGAGACGCATCGAACGCAGCCTACAGATCGTCGTCACCATGCCCAGGACGGCGTCTTGATTACCTGCCCTGACTGGGTCACGGTGCAGCTGCCCAGTGGTCGGGGCGCCTCGATCGGCTGGCCGCACCTCAGCTAACTCGGAGTCCTCGGACGTCCCGCACACAATCGTTCAAGTGCACCATACTCATAGTCCAGTAGTGGTCGTTGTCGTGAATAAGCGTCAAGACGTCTGGGCCCTCCTATGCTTCACATGAATCCGGGCAGCCTGCGAACCAGTGATGGGTGAGCCTCCCTCTCGTTCCTCTTACTCACGCTCGCCTGCGTAGCCTGACTGAAGAACATGTATGGGCCGTCGTCTTTCTCATCAGGCCAGTCAACGTCACACGCGCTCGTGCGGGAGAACTTTCAAACGCCTCCGCCGCCCTCTCGGAGCTGAAGCTCCCACTGGCCTCGACGAACAATGTTGTGCAGGCCCTCATGATACGCACCGGCACAAATGGGTCGAGCTTTGCCTCGCGACTGGCCTCCCTCGGCGTTGATTCAGATGCCTCAGTCGCGGCAAACTTAGTGTTACCTCAGGTACTTCGGGTTGCGATCGGACAGTTGGATAGGGTAGAGATTTCCTTACGTCCGTTGACTTCATCTGCTAGTCGTACAGTCGAGCACCGTTGAGGAGAGGAGAGGCAAGTCAAAGGTCATGCCGCAGGCCCATAAGTGTGCCCGTCTAGCGGTTTAGGACGGGCTGCGTGATCTGCAGCGGCATAGGCTTGTCATCAGGCGCAGGAGAACGAATAAACACGCACCACAGTAGCAACAAGCCCGTGAAGAGAGAGACTGCTCTCACAAGCGTCAGCCTACCCGTGGATACATCCATCCGCTCAACCCGTTCTCGGATTCGTTCGACTCTAGGGAGGAAGACTGACCCACCCGCCTATCGTCAATACAGTCCGCCGCTCGAGCTGAGCACTTCACATACCTCATCTCCTGCAGTGAACACCGCGCTCGAGACATGGCACGCCGCGCACCAACTGTGCTTGAACTCGTAGTGCTCCGAGTGGATCATCGACCCGACCATCGTTCCCTGGATGTACGGCACGGGCGCGTCGTCCGCCTGCGTCACCACGACCTTCTCGAGCATCCGCGGTGGAATGTCCGGGTTCGGCGGGGACCGCGGGCCCCTCGCCGGGTCCGCAGAGACCTCCTCCAGACAGAGCTCGAGCGACTGCAGCTCAGGAAGAAGGTCCGAGTGCTGGTAGAGCGAGGTCACCACGCGCTCGGCCTTCCAGAGGCTTCCGATGACGAGCGAGCGGAGGTGCGGGAGGCTCGAGAGCACCGCCGTCCAGTTCACGTCGAAGATAAAGATGCGGGGCGCGATGTGGAGTTCCAGATGGACGAGACTCGTCGGTGGCACGACGCGCGGGAGGTCGTCGAGGGCGTGGAAGACGGCGTCCGAAAGGATCTCGCCGCAGTCGGGAAGGATGATCGCCCACGCCGGCTCGTCGAGGTCGCCTTGACCGACCAGCCCGGATCCGGACAGCGCGAGAGGACCCTTGTGAGTGTGCCCCGCAAACAGGCGGAGGGCGCGCGATTGCGGTATCATGGGGAGATTATGAGCGACGTTGTCTGGGAGGATAGTGAGCCAGACACCTGCGGCGTCCGGTTCCCACATCGAGCCGTCGGTGCGGGCGACGATGGTAACTCGCGCCTCCGGAGGAACTGTGATGTAGTGCAGGAAGAGCTTGATGTCTTCGATCGTCTCGCTCAGCCGGAGCTCTCGGAGTGCGGGCAGGGTGACCGATCTCATCCCAGCACCGCCGGCGGCGAGACATGGCGGGAGCGCATCTTGCAAAATGAGGTATTGGAGATCAGGAAGAGACGCAAGAGTCGACAGCAGAGCGTATTGCCAGTGCTCATCTTCCACCGGGGCGGCATGCCAAATCTGGATCAATTCGAGGCGGGTAATTCCGCCAGGCACGGAGTGACGAGGGCGAGGTAGGACTTGGGTTGCACGGAGGGTTCGCACAGACGGGAACGAATCAGGGTCATACGGGAAAACGGGGGCTTGGTCGGTGAGGCAGTGAAGGGCCAGGGTCACGATTGCCCGAGAGACAGCCTGAAGGTGTCGTGCTACCTCGTCAAGCTGGGCGGGCCAAAACTGAAGAGTGAGGGACTGTAATCTGCCTACGTGAACTTGTAGTGCACCAAGCATACCGCCTACGTCAGTCATATGGAGGTCAAGGGAGAGGGTCAGACCGAGGGACGCGGAACGTAGGAGGAGGATCTGTAGCACTTCGATAGTGCATCGATTATTGCATACAAGGTTGACCCACAAGGTCGGGGAGGAACAAGCGACTTCGTGCCAACGTCGGCAGACCAAGAGCACGCGAACCCAGGGAGGTGTGCGCGCTATGCGTCGCAGGGAGGAGAATACGGCAGCTAGAAGCTCCGTGGGTAGTCTGTCGATGGGAGCCATGGGGGTTTTAGATCGTGAGCGGATCCCGTTAGAGGGGCAATTCAGCTGGATGCCTCATCGCTGAGAACGAGAGGTTCATGCGTGACTTGAGCTCTCGCGAGACACATACCGGCAAATTATAGTCGAGGTTGACACGCTTCAAGTGACAATCTTCCCCCTGATGTGATAGGGCCTACACCGCTTATTGGACAGCAACAGTTAGCGTTCGCGAAGCAGTACGAGAACGATGAGCTGGGGCAGGACCCACCTGTATAGGCTGGAAGGCGAGAAGTGTGCAGGAGAGTCTGACGGTGCGAGACAGGGGCTTATGCGCGGTGGCTCCCCCCGATGATCACCGCAGGGGACGAGCCCGGGAACTTGGCGTGCGTAGTCGACGTCGGGCGTCGTGGGCGGTTTCTAGCGGCGAGGGCATCTGGCCTTATATATGAGCGGCCTCATCAATATCCCGACCCGAGTCTGCAGGGGTCCTTCCTTTCAACCGGTGTCATTGCTGAGTCATACTGCCCTAACCTAACGGGTACCGGGAGACACTTGGTGTGAGCACGGCCGACCGACGCTCAGCCAAGTTCTCCCGGCCGCGCGCAGGCATCGACAGCGCCTGGCGCGCAACCGTGCGCTCACCTACCTGCGGCGAAGTGAGGCTTCACGCGCATGCGCTAAGCCAGGCCCTGAGCAGAAGTGAACAGGTAAATCAGGAGAGATTGACCTTTCGCGCGTCGTGCGCAGCACCTCTATAGAGCGCGCCGACAATGAATCGGCTCATGCACGGCTTTCAAAGAGATTGCAGCTCACATCCGCTCGTTCTCCCGGAGTGCAAATAGTATCAGCCTGGTGTGGCGACACATGAGCAACAACGTCAATACCGCTAAACCTCACAACAAACTGCGCCACTCACTTACTCGCTGGCGACGTAGGAATAGCATCACCTGTGATTGAAGTTGGAGAATCCGCGAAGGTTGCTCCCAACCGTTGCTAACGCACGCCCAAACTGTCTCCACTTCTGATATACTTGCGATTCACACGCTTTCGACGCCTGCGGAGCCTCGTGGGGGTCTCTGTGCATGCAATGCAGACGCAACCCTAACGGACCACGTCCATCTACATCGCGCGGCAAATGTGAGTTATTCACTCGACGAGAGCAGCAAGCCCGATGCTCTGTTTCGCAACGGTATGCCAATAAATGACGGCCTGCGCGAAGCCATCAGCGTCAATGGGGCTTGCAGGTGACGAACACTTACAATGGAGTCGTAGATGCTGTAACCCGAAGCTCAATGGTCGAGAGCGGCGCGAAACAGTCAGCTTCATATGTGACAAACTTCAGTGATCAAAGGCATTCGGGACACGTCTAGTCTTCATGTATCTGGCCCTCCTCCTGGAACATCGGGATTCGGCTGACAATGCTTACCTCGGGAGGTACGCACTGCATAGTCCGTGAGACACAATCTGTGGAAAGGCCGCCAAACGGAACGCTATCTGTACACCGAAGTTCTCTGAAGAAGGTTTCGTCACAACGACTTCAGCTGCTTCATTCGGGTACAGCCTCTGGAGCCCTGACAAGGAAGTAGTTTGCGCCGACGAGCTTGAGACCGTACTTCTCAGCGAACGCGATAGGGTTCCAGCTCCTCCGCTGTTCGAGTACGGAACCATACTCCGGGGCACCCTGGGGAACGGCAAATGGTTCTGCTGACGCAGGTTCCTGGAAGAGAAGGAAGACTGTCCCCGTAACGGGCACGATGTGGAGTTTACATGTTCGTTAGCGGGTCCCGGCAATCGTTCATCACGGTTTATCGAGATGTAACTCACTGTAGCGATGCAGCCCGGAGTTGGGACGAGGCCCAGGAGGGCGATAGGGTGTCGTCGCGGAATGTGATTTCAAAGCGTTCAGGGCGTCGGCCGCATTGGACGTCACAGCGGGGGCCTTCAGACCGGTGATCTGCGATTGTATGTTTGTCAGTCATGTATCAAGGATAGAAGACAGCGTGGACATACCACCCAGTGCCTAAAGGTGCGGTAGATAGGCTCAGCGCGCGACGGGGCGTCCGGATCGAGCATAGCAAGAGTGTAGGAGGTCTCAGACGCGGGCGCGGTGTCATCCCATGGCCCGTTCAGGGCAGCAAGACGAATCTCGGGCTCGTCTTGGGTTTCTCCTACCGTGAGCTCGTTTCCCAGGTTCACCTCCGCGCCATTGGGGTATATGACGGAGAAGAGAACGGATGGGGTGAATGCGACGGATTCGGGGAGGACGTCCGGGATGATCTGCTCACGCCTGAGAGCGGAGACGATAGAGGAGAGCGGGTCGGTCGCCATCGCGAGTCACTCTGGGTATCTTGCCGTGGTGGTGGTAGTGGTGGGAGCGATACAAGAGCATCTTCCGCGCAGTACGAGATCGGCATGCGCAGGTCACTACTGCATCATGGGGCCATGGGCTCTGACTTCATGGGCAAGGCGAAGCCGATTCTCGAGTCGCCGTCCCATCCAGGCGCCCCGGAGACAGCGGGACTCCCGGACCGCGGACCGATGCAACCGCGGGAGGCTGACCCCGACGCGTCCGTCGTCTCGACCGCCGCGCCGCTCCTGGTATCAACGGACGTATCTTAGAACTACGGTGTACGCGCTTTTGCGGCGAACTCGGTACGACGCTCAGAGTCATCGTTAGATCTCCTCTGATATCTCGATAGGCTAAGATATGCGTCTGGGCCGAAACATCCACTTGTTCAATTCTCAGTCGCCTCTCCGTTCGTGGCATATACGTAACTCCTGTACATACACCTCCCCTCCAATAACGACGTAGCTCCCCGTTCACACTCCATTTGGCTGGTTCGCGCCCACACCAGTACACAACGCCGAAGACTCAAGCGCCGCTGGAAGTCGCGTTCACAATGATGTGGTCCGCGGCGCAAAGAACCTGTCCAGGAAAGAGATATGTAAGCAGGACATTCTCAACCCATATGGACTATCGCAAGCTCACCTCTCCGAGGCCGATGTTCGTGCAGTCGCTATTCACGTTCGGGTTGTTGGCGAGTATGATGTCGACTGTCGTGCCAGCATCCTCGGCAATCGAGAAGCAACTATCGCCGGCCTCGACCACATGCACGATGTTGCAATCTTCCCCCACGAGCCCCAGACAAAGGGCCTGACGAACGCGGGGATTTTTCGTTAAGTGTCTTTGAATCAGCGAAAATCGGGCACCGAACTTACTTCCCCCACGAACAGGTTGTCGCAAGCGGCGTCGATCTTGTCCGCGTTTACCGTCTGAAGCTGAAAGCTGTCAATTCAATCTTCCTGTAAGTCTCAAGCTCAAGTATACTCGATGTAATGAACTGACGTCGGCGTGGCCGTCTTCGCCCCGATGCGATCGCAGGTGTCACCAGCAACGACGGTGTAGTTCCGCGCACAGGCGGGTTCCTGGGCATACACTATGAAGAGCCAAGTGAGCAACGACAATTGATGGGTTGCAAGTCGCACATACCGCCACAGGTCGCCGCTACGGCAGCAGCAACGGCGACAGCGAAGACGTTGTGAGCGAACATAGCTGAACTACGCTTGATGTGGGACACGGGGTGGAATGCAACGCTCGACGAGAGGGGTGCAGTGGAGCTCTTACCCTTCGCCTTGCTCCTCTTTTATATCGCTCTCAGTAGGATTGACGCTGTGGGAGGTGAGCCACTTCGCCTGAAAGGCTGCATTCGTGTTGTATGACTCACCGTGTGCAACTCACAGCTTCAGGACAATTTCTGTACGTCGTGCATCAGACCCGTCTGACAGACTGCAGCACATTGAATGTGCTCGGCGGCGACCAGACCACCGTCCGCGGTGATGAACACGTCGGTCGAAGATGGCTGTGCCTGGGGCGGCGGTCTTATTTGGGCCTATTGGCGCCGCTCATGCCGTGAGCGCATGTCGAATTGCCTCCTGATGCTGATGTCGACGTCGAGCAAGAGGGCCGCAACCTCTTCTTCCCTTCAATTGTCGGCACCGAACGTAGTCATGATCAAAATCTTCTCCGCCCGGTCGGAGACAGATGCCAGTGCAACGCTTAACTGTTATCCACCTGGCTTCTTCATACGGCGGTGTCCGAGTCATACGACCGTCAAGGAAGAGCTAACTATAGGCAGATTGTTGGCCGTCACTGACCTCGTGAACGCTGTGGAGATACTCAGCCTCCGGCCCACTCGAAGGGTTGCGCCAACCAGTACTGTCCCTGTGTCCGTTCATGCCAAACGGTCTGTCCCATACCGTGCGACCCATTCGATAGCTGACGTCGTGGCTCATGGTGTCACAGGGGAACTGCTTTGTCTGCCGGATACGTGTCTCTGGATATACGGATAGGTAATCGTTTTCACGGCCACAAGTCCCGGGTATCTCGCGATACGGAGCGATCTCGTCTCATACAACTCGACCGCACAAGACTTGCAATGCACACGCATACTCAAGCTTTACTCAAAGCCTGTATCCGCGTGGAGGAATAGCCTTCTCGCGGATCTGCATCGTAGGAGAATATGTATCAGGGGTCCCCCTACACTGACCTTCTTATGACAGGTAGTCGACTGTCCGGTGATGCGGTAGTGTGGTAAAGTCACTGAGTTTTTGCCGTTATCCAGGTACGCAGGCGTCGCTGTTACAGGTATGTGGACGCGTGCCTCCAAGACCACCCCAAGATGTCCCCGTCTTTCTACGGTGTGAAGGAAGGGATATATACCCCGATAACATTCCTGTCGGCCGAATTATCGCGGTATGTGGGTTGTATCTAGCTCGATATATGTATATCCGCCGCCGACACTCGTCTCAAGAAATCCGTACGTGCTCGTATGCTCCGCCACATCGAAGGCAGATATCCATGGGGAACTGTGTTACAGGCTCTGCGTGCGGATACTATCGGGCAACATCATGGCGCATAAAACCATGTTATGGAGCGATGGTACTGACCAGACCTCCCAACCTGTCGGCTCACTTTCTTCGACATGAACGACCCAACCAACGCTTCACGCCTCTACAATTTTGACCCTCCTCGTCGGATACTGGTATGTTGACTTATAAACTTGCTCCAGTCCCCATGGCGTTGTGCTTAGACTTCGGCAGGACGACGACTCGTCGTTCCCAGCCGGAACCATCTGCACACTTAGCGACGGCCGCGATCTCCAATGCATGTATACCAAGCGCGGTGATGGTTTGTGGAGCTTCGCGACCCTGGATGACCCATTGGGACAATCGAGCTCAGGCCAGCCCTTTGCGGTACCCGATTGATTAGTTCTACTGCCCTTAAGTTCCCGCCTAACTGTGAAAGGTAGGAAACCAACCTCGCGACAGGTGCCATTGCCACAATATTCAAACACACCGGGACGATTGAGTATGTGAAAGTCGAAGATGGGCGGTGGTTCCTGGCACCCCTCGGGGAGCCCGTAGCCGACCAATACAGTGAGCCAGGTGATACGGGATCGGCCGGTCACGTTCGGGTAAGTGCACGCTTCTCAAGCTGAGGGGCGGAGACATTCTGAAGCTATAAGTACGGCAGGTGCTGCACCAAGCGATGTACAGAGCTCAAGACCCGCCAAAGCCCGCGATGAC
Organism: Trametes polyzona; assembly: GCA_022606195.1. Taxonomy (NCBI): domain Eukaryota; kingdom Fungi; phylum Basidiomycota; class Agaricomycetes; order Polyporales; family Polyporaceae; genus Trametes; species Trametes polyzona. Next base: position 2,296,907 of record JABYQF010000005.1, read on the forward strand.
ACCCATCAAATACCACAATGTACGCCTATCCAGCATCTTGAACGATAAGATGGTGGTCCAAGAGCCGCTTGCCCCTGCGTTCGACATCTCCGTAGTCAAGAACACGAAGCTCTCTCTCCGATTCCTGGTATGCACGGGGACCCGATTTCTGCGTTATCGCATTCGATAGCGCATCCGAGGGGCTCACCTCCAATACAGTTCCCTGGCGCTCCCTACAAGAGTGAGCAATTCAGGGTGAAAACGGGCAAGAAGTCCATCAGCCGCGCAAACCCGGCAGACCATATTGCGCGCGAGCTCTTCAAGTTAACGGTACTACTAGTACGCGTTTCGCTGTCTCATCCGATGAGTCTCGCTGACGGCTTGTTCGATAGGGTACTTGCGAGCTTCGCCTCAGTGACAGCACGAAGGTAGAGTTCGATCGCTTGGTGCTGGTGAGCGTTGCTTTACCCTCCAAGGGGAGCATACAGCCCACAATTGGAGTCATCTAAGGCTCGAGTCGGATGCCTTATTGCAGTATACATAGTCGCAGTTTCCCTGTGTCATATGTTCAGCCTCTATCTCGGTAATGCCATGTATTGCTACCGCGCGTTGTCTACGTTCTCAAACGTTTCCAAATGACGCATAGTATGTACTGCTTAGCTACAAGACACCGCCCTCTCTTACTCTTAACATACGTCGCCGCGGCGGAACGCAATAGCAGAGACGGGTTCCGCGGTTCTGTCTCGGAGGTTGCCGCGTTAAGGGTCCCTGCCGACACCAACGTCCCACTTGGTTGCGGGCCAATCTGTGACTATTCTCTTGAACATGCCTGCTTTAGGGGCGTCCGCGAGGTATTTGCTGCAATAGCGGGGGCGCCTCTGAGTTGAAGAACGTTATTTGGGACGTGTGGAAGCACTCACGCGCACAACTGGTGGAACCCCTACTGTACCCTCAACACGAACATTTCAGGGATCGAGTCCCAGAGCGCCCGACGCCTGATATCGGCCCACATCTGGAGTGCCTCCTGGCACCATTCGCACAGCCTCTTTGGATAGTTCGCCTGTAGTTTCGAGTCCGCGATGTGATGGGCGGTCCCAGTCTTGGCTGATATCAATAGAGGCGAGATGATAGAAGGAAGCCCGCAAGATTTCGGGACGAACCTGTTCCTGGGCAAAGACGATAGCAGAGACGAGTTCTGGAAGGTCCTGAGGTCCAACTTGTTTGGCCATCTGGCTTCCGTGGCTCGCGATTCGACCGCACGGACGTTCCATTCCTCGAGCGTGGTGGGCCAATGAATGGAAACCCTTTCGATCATCTCCGCGCGGGCATCCTCAAGGAGGTGTTTTAAGCGAGCTTGGCGGCCCCTCGGAGTTCCATCGCCAGGTCTGAGTGGAGAACTCTACCCCGAATTGTTCGTCAGGTCGTAATCTGCGATTATCAGACGACAAGCTCACGCTGGGTGATAGAGGTAAAAGAGGAGGGAAGAGAGATCCTCTGCCTCATCTGGCGCATTGATAAGTGGCTTGCCGTCTTATGTTGCGTCCGCGGTGAAGAAGCCGTCGGAAAACAGGTTGGAGAAAACGACAGAGTGGATGCTTTGTGAACGCAGAACAATTGTCCATGCGGGCCCTTCTCGGTCGAAGAGTTGAACCTGGCCTGAAAGACTACGTCTCCAACTTGAAAGTAGAGTTCCGGGTGTCGGACGAAGAGGGGTGCGGGCTCAGAGCTAGTAGTGGTGGCCACATTCGGGGGAGTGTTCTCCACGTCGGATCTGTGCACAGCTGTGTCTTTACGTGCTCCGAAGGCGATTACGGCGTGATACGGAGAATCGCGCCGCGGCCGATGACTTACGAGGGAGGTACTAGGCAATGGCAAGGAGGCGCCAAAGCGAGGCCTGAGCTGCGGGGTCACGGACCATCGGCCCGGAGGCAAGGCGTGGGGAGGAGAACCAGTGACTATTACTGTAGTACAACTGGTTCCACAATGAATGCCCGACGCGCGCGAGCGCGCGAATCGAGCGCTTCGAGCCCCAAAAATCCGTAAATTCCCAAAAATTCCCTACGACGTTGTGCTGGATGGATTTTTCTGAAACTTTGTATAGAGACCTTTATACTACTCTACAGCATCCTTGTGAAGTTCTGTGATGAATAACGCTTGTTTGAGTGACATATGCAGTCCCCAACTTCGCACCCAACTACGAGGACAACGGGCGCTCAACGGGCGCTTCCGCCCAAGAGTGAGCCTCCCGTCTTGACAGGCCCCGGGTCTGTCCTTGTCAATTGCACTAGTCTCTCCTGCTCGACCTCCTTTTCTCGTTCTAGAAGGCTTGATTAGGCCCTCTAATGCTGGCACACTCAAGAAACCGATGTAATGGCGACATTCTGCGGACTGGTGATCGTTCGACGTGGAAACACAGGTTGCAGCCAGGCTGGACACATGGGGAGAGACAAGAGGGAGAATCTCGGATTCTACGCGACGAACGTCGATTTGGGTGATGTCAAGAGGCGGTACGAGGGAGAGGTAGCTCGGGAGCATGTACCATTGAGGCACGGTGCCACGCAAGGTACCGCTCCTCCCCTTCGCCCCCACCCATACATGTCCCCGGTACTTTAGTACACGACCCAACGGTCCTCCCACATCTTCTGGGTCTACGTACATCCATTTGGTGTGGTACCGTCAATCCGGAAGGCTTCTGTATCTGCCGTACACGCGAACACGACACAATGGCTGAACTGCCATCTGCTTCACTTAAATCTACTTCTATTCACCCATCTATTGCTTCCGCCTGTTGGCACATGATGTCTACTTTAGAATCAAACATAATATTCGATACTTGAGGTGTTCCGCGGCCGCTACGAATTTACAGGATTTTTGGACTCGGGACGCATTTTCAGGTCTGCTGGCGCTCCTTTCGGGCGCTCGCGCGCGTCGGGCATTCATTCTGGAACCAGCTGTAGTGAGCAGTCCCCGCCCGGCTTTCCGCTTGCGTGCGATGTCGACTGCGCAAGCAACAGAGGCCGCGATGCGCTCACGCCCCTTCTATCTGACGATACTGCCCTCCCTCGGCTCTGAGTCCTGAGTGCTGAGCTCTATGTCTTGTACTTGATCTGCGTCGACACCGCTAGTATGCCTACCAAACCTGGGCCTCTCTTCCTGCTCGCCTCTGAGCCCAACATAGAGCTCCGCCGTACGGCAGCTAGGAAACGCACCTATATCGCATACGCGCTTGCCATTCTAATTCTCATTCTGGTGCAACTGGTTCGAGCAATTTACCTACTTCAAGACGGGAGCCACGACCACCCTCTGTCCGCTACAGCTCCTCCGCATGCGACAGACAGCCTGTACAAGTGCAGGCTTTTGCAGCCAATCGCTCGGGACCCTTCGCCAGAGTTCTTCTCTCGAGCACACTCAGACCGCTATGTACCAGGCACTACGCCCACAGTCATCGTTGTAGGCTGCAATAATCACTATCCTCGCGCGTCTTCGCGCGGTTTGGACGGCGCTAATGCAGTATGCCGTTCAGAACGCTACCATATGGACTGGACGCGCCGATGGTCGCGAAATACTCAACGCAGATGTCCTCTTGGACGGCGGATTGATCAAGAAGATAGGCTCAGTTGGCCGCTTTGCGGCGGAGGAATACAGAGGAGCCTCTCGCGTCGACGCCCAAGGCAAATGGGTCACACCTGGGCAAGGCTTTTCTCTACCTCCATATCTACCCAGAAATCCTGACATCGAGGATTGCAGGATTATCGACATGCATAGCCATTTGTCAGTTGCTTACCCCACATTCGAGGTGCTTTACGTGCTGACTTTGTACATCTAGAGGCGTCGACTCCGTCCCAAAGTCGCGAGGCTCCAACGACGGGAACTCTAGGAAGGGGCCCATACTGCCCGTAGGCAGGAGATTCCTGCACCGAAAAGTATCCGCTGACACTTCGTCTGCAACAGTGGCTTAGAGCGCTCGACGCCTTGAACACCCACGACGATTCATACAGGCTCAGCGCATCTGGAGGCGTCACGGTAAGTCCATGCCATAGCCTTCCAGCTTTCGTGGGTTGCGCCGAGCCCCATCGATTCCCAGACTGCACTTGTTATCCCTGGCTCCGCCAATGCTATCGGCGGTCAGGGCGTGGTCATCAAGCTACGTCCGCCTACAGACCGTTCGCCCACCGGAATGCTACTGGAAAACCCTTACGAGACCAATACGACCAAGTACGATCCCTCGAAGCACTTCAGGTTCCGGCAGATGAAGTGAGTGATCCTCGAGGCGTTCTTCACGAGAGTATCGGCTAACCAAGGCTATCCAGACATGCATGTGGAGAGAATTCAGGTGCGCGACGTTGTAGTCCGCCGAGATCAGCGATGTCTGATTTTGCCCAGACCGTGTGTACTCTGGCACACGGATGGATACGGCATGGGCATTTCGCGAGGCGTACGTGTTTCCTCTATCCTTGCCCCGGCGCTTCTATAGTTCAATACGTCTATCATGACAGGTACGAGAAAGCGCGTCAGATCAAAGAGGCACAGGACGACTATTGCGTGAAGGCGATGGCTGGCCAGTGGTCGGGACTCGGTAGTTTCCCCGAGGATTTGCACTGGGAAGCTTTGGTCGACGTCCTTCGAGGGCGAGTGAAGGTATGACGAGCTTACTCCCGTAACCTCGCCTGTTGAGGAAGACCCTCCGATCTCGACAGGTTCATACGCATTGCTATGAGACCGTCGACTTGGACGACCTTGTCAGGGTACGTACCACGGCCCATTCATCGGTGACTACATGCGCGTTCTAACACCTCACTCTAATAGATCTCAAACGAATTCAAGTTTGAGATCGCCGCGTTTCACCACGCTCACGAGACGTACCTTGTCCCAGACACACTCAAAGCTGCATATGGTCGGTCTCGAACGGATGTTCCTAGACGCTTGTCATCGCGATTAACATCTATACTCGCAGGAAAGCCTCCAGCTGCGGCGCTCTTTGCCACGCACGCGCGATTCAAGCGCGAGTCATACCGCGGCTCTCAGTTTGCGCCCAGGATTCTAGCCGATGCAGGTATCAAGGTTGTCTTGAAGGTATATCGTTGTCTGCGTTGTTATATAGCCCATGTGATACTCACCGCAGTTTATTGTAGTCCGACCATCCAGTGACCGACTCCCGATTCCTGCTTTATGAAGCACAACTAGCGTACTACTACGGCTTACCGCATAACTTGGCCCTGTCTGCCGTGACCTCGACGCCAGCCACAGTACTCGGTCTAGACCATCGTGTCGGGTTCATCAAAGAGGGTGGGTGTCTATGCATATATAGCGCCGTGCGTAAATGACGAGCCCTTGCTCTCCTCAGGATACGATGCTGGTGGGCTACATTGCTTCGAAGTTGACGAAGGAAGTATCTAATGGACGATAGACATCGTACTCTGGGACAGCCACCCGCTTGCGCTCGGCGCGACTCCTGAGCAAGTCTGGATCGATGGCGTCCCGCAGGTCGCACATCCGCACACCGTCCAGAAGCCCGCGGCCTACCAACGTCTCCCAAAGACACCCAACTTCGACAAAGAAACTCAGGACGCACTCAAGTACGAGGGGCTGCCTCCACTCTCTCCGAAGGCGGTGACACACACGGTCGTCTTCACGAATGCGAGCAGCGTGTTCCTGCGAGACTCGCAGAGCACGACTGGCCTCAAGCAGGTAGCTTCGGGCTCTGCGAACACGAGTGACACCCTCAGTATTGTCGCGAAACGGGGCAAGGTGGTCTGTATGGGCACGATGGCCAGCCCGTGTGTGCGCTCCGCACTCGCTGCGGAACAAATCACGCTTGTCGATCTCGATGGGGGTTCTCTCGCACCAGGGCTCACGACGTTCGGCTCCCCGCTTGGACTGGAGGAGATTCGGAGCGAGCCGACAACGAAAGACGGGACTGTCCTTGATCTGCTGACGGACCGTGTGCCGAAGGTCGTTGGCGGAGAAGGTGCGATCATTCGTGCGGAGGATGGCCTGCAGTTCGGGACTCGGGATGCGCTGTAAGTCGACACGTTCTGTCGAAGGGCGCATTGGCTGATTGGTGTGCAGCGAGGCATATCGTACTGGTGTGACCACAGGAATCGTCGCGCCTCAGACTACAGGGTTTCTATCGGGAGTCAGCGTTGCGTTCTCACTTGGCGCCGAACATAAGCTCGAAGACGGGGCCGTCCTTCAGGCATCCGGTGCCGTACACGTCGCTATCCATCCGAGGGGTGTGCCAAGTGTGAGCACCCAGATAGCCGCCTTGCGCAACCTGCTGCTACACGACGCGGAAGGGGAGCTCGGGCAGTGGTTCGATAAAGTTCAAAAGGTGAGACGATACAGCCCTCGCTCAACTGTCCGCTGACTCGCCGTCCTGCTCCAGGGAGACGTTCCGTTGGTCGTCGACGTTGAGAGCGCAGATATTATCGCCACACTGATACGCCTCAAATCCGAAGTCGAGCACGCCCATGGGACGCGGCTGAAGCTCACCCTATTCGGGGCACACGAAGCGCACCTCCTTGCAGCGGATATCCGCGCGGCCGATATCGGTGTCATCCTGGCGCCCGCTAGATCGTTCCCGGAATCTTGGGAAACACACAGGATGTGAGTTGATTGCACGCCCTGTGACTGGACGTTCTGACGCGGGTCCATTGTAGTCTGCCAGGGCCGCCGCTGACCGAGAAGAGCGCGGTCCGCGTTCTACTCGAGCATGGCGTCACTGTTGGACTCGGCATACGCGTCGCGGACGAAGCGATGAACACGCGCTTCGACGTGGCTTGGGTATGTAACGTCTACCGTGTCTCTGAGGGGAGAATTGATTATGCCCGGTTATGGCAGGCTGCGCTGGAAGCGAACGACACCATATCGAAGGAACAGGCTCTTGCACTTGTATCGACCAACATCGAGCAACTCTTGGGAGTTGAGAGGGACGAGCATGGAGGTGACATGGTGGCTACCGTGGGCGGAGACTTGGCCGAGTACAGCAAAGTGGTAGCGGTGATTTCTCCGACCAGGGGTGTCGTCGACTTTTTATGACTTTGAGACGGAAACCTTCATGTTCATGTATGTACGAAAGTGGACCGCGTGAAATGAGAGCAAACCGAGATGATAACACGGGGCGAGACTCGAGAGAGCCAAAAATTCCGACACGGGGAATCGAACCCCGGGCTATCGCGTGAGAGGCGATAATGTTAGCCACTACACCATATCGGATTGATATAGGGTGCTGCCTGTCAGTACTGATATCACAGGTGACCAGGCGAGCCAGAACGCGCGCGCGACTCTCGATCAACTCGAAGTTCGCCCTGCTCTCGTTCTCTACCCCGCGCTCAGGAATATAGGTCCCATACACCTCGAACTCCGCATGGACCCACTATCAACGACCCGTACACCGCGCCCCGAAGGTCCCATAAGGACAAACTCGAGTGGGAGACTGGGTCCGGAAGAGAGGGCAGGAAGCTCCGCGCCCTATCCCCAACCATCCGCCAGTGGCATGAAAGTGAGCACCACCGACGCGTTATACCGGCTTTGCTAGCGTGTGATGTTTACGCATGGTCGCGCAGGCGTCGGCCTCAACAGGGCATCGCGGGACGCGCTACAAGGACAAGTGTGTAGCTGACGCACGTGTCGGGCGCGCGACGACTGACGGTGCATAGGTTCTTGGCGTTGCGGGAAAAGTACGACACAGTGACTGCAGTGAGTGGTTCGCACTGTGTTATGGACAGTGTGTGAGAGTTAGAACTTACCCCAGGTTCCCGCAGAAACATGACGAGTATGAGCGTGAGCTTGTTCGCGCGGACGAGAAGCTGAAACGGCTCCAGGAGGAGTGCAAGTAAGTCTTTCTCGCGTCTATGGAACCCCGATCATCCAGCGCACGCATTTGCATTCCCTCCTTCTTGTGAACCTCAGTCATTGATGCATACTCTAGTTTGTTACTCGACGCTGTGGACATCGCCGTCCCCGCTCAACCCACGCTCTTGCACTATCTCTCGCGCGATCCCGTCCCGCCACAGTACTACTCGCAAAGCGTGCCCATCCCGAACAACATTCCCCCAGAGGTGATCATCCCCCAACACCTCCCACCTCCCGTCCCGGCACCTCGCCCGCCATCCCCGCCACTACACCATCAGCCGCCTATGCACATTCCCCAACATCCAGGACAACCGCCACACCCGCTCTCGCGGTCGCACTCGCACTCGCACGCGCACGCCACCCATGTGCAGATGCATTCGCCGCCGTCCTTGCCTCCGCAAGGTCATCCGCATATGCATATTCCTCCGACGCATATACAGCCGCCTCCACCACCGCCACCTCACCATCTACAACAGATGCATCCTGTCACCGTGGAGCAGCTCCCTCTACCCCCGCCTACGCGTGGCAGAGGAAGGGGTAGGGGCAGAGGCCGAGGAAGAAGGGGTGCAGCTGCTGCTGCCGCCGCCGCCGCGGCGTCTGCTGCGAATGGGCATGGTGGTAGCTGATGTTTTCGGTACGCGCGTTTCCCTTGGCTACAGGCAGTCCTAGATGCTGAAAGTTTAGAATTAGCTCGATATCGACGGTCATTTTGTCTCAGTGTGTGTATGCTGTGTATTTATGTTGCAGATATATGTCCAAGGCTTGGATCGGACGCTTCCGCCTTCGATGATCTCGCTCAGCAGGTACATGATTGTCTGGACCCTTTATGTTCTGTTTCGTCAAGACAAGGATCGCACCTCACGCACTCATAACCGGTCAAAAGATTACGAGCGCGGTGTAGGAACTAGCCGAGTAGTGGTTCCTATAAAATTCACATTCCTCAACCGTCGATGCGTTAAAACAGTGATAATACAACATGATCCTAGTTCCAAAGCGTGTCATCTAACGGGGCTGCCCGAGGTTCTGCTCGCCAAGAGTCGCGCTGTCCGTCTGGACGCCTGCGCCTTGATGGTTCCGTGCAGGGAGAGGGGGTGCGGCGGTGCTCGTGGCGGATGCTTGTGTGGAAGTGGGCGCGTGCTTGCCCGTCTCCATCTGGTTGATGCCCTGTTCCGTTTGGTGGCGGCCGATGTCGGTCTCGGTGTGGCGCCCGCCGGTGCCGGTCGCGGCGTCGACGAAGTCCATGGCGTTGCCGCGGATGCTGTTTCCGAGCCCTGCGAGGCGCGTGGGCATCTTACATTCGCAGGCTAGGAGATATTTACGAACCTTGGACGGTCTGAAATGCACCCCTAGCGTGTTGCGTCAGTTCTACGTCGGAGGTATGAGAATGTAAACTAGTCGCATACTTGACGGTGTTACCGAGGCCCGCACCTGCGCTCTGGCCACGGCTGGGGTTGGTAGAGTTTGCGGTGGACATGAGGGGTGCAAGAACGGTGGCAGGTATATGTATATGCAATGGATGTGTTCGACGCGGGGGTCAGTCGTGATGATGAGTACAGTAGTAAGTCGCCCGAACACGGATCTTATATACGGGCTGCCCCACCCGACGGGGACGAGCGGGGTGGGGTCGTTGGAACATTGTGATGCGATGACATCCCCTCGTCCTCCAAAAAGTCTATGACGACATCGTCATCCTTCACCCACATACAAGGAGCCAGGAGCAAAAACATTCCGACACGGGGAATCGAACCCCGGGCTATCGCGTGAGAGGCGATAATGTTAGCCACTACACCATATCGGATTGTTATTGTGCCGCACAGTGAGTATATATATAAATTGCGTTGACTTCATGTCACAACCGCTGCTGTGTTTACTCGACCGAAACCCCTCACTCCAATCTCGTTTGCCTGACACCTCCGTGTAGTATCGCGGCCCGCTCATTCTTCCCGGGAGGTCTCACGTTGCTAGTACAACATGAGTGCGTCGACAGTGCGCGAGCCTCGTACATTGCTCAAAATTCCCCCGGGCAGCTGTCAACAACCTCGTACTAGGCCTATTATGAGGTCGCCGTCAGGGATAACTCGCACTCAAACAGCCAGGTTCGTCAGAGGTCTGTTAGTAGGAATGGGTTACTCGTGGATTGAGGCCTTGCCTTGAGGGCTCCCATGTATTTCTCTTACGACCCTCAGCTCGCATACTTCTCTGTCGTCAGTGGTCTACCCAACGATGCCTTCCTAGTGCATCTCCTTCCGGCACACCCTTTCGGGCGTAACGTACCCAGGAAAATATTCACAGCAGACATCGGAAAATTATTATTCAGGCCTCTGCCGCTCTTACTCAGCGCCATATTGAAGAGGTCACAATCCAAGCGCATCGGCTCCCGCTCCACATTGGGTCGTCGCGTGCACGCTCACTGGCAACACCCCATGGATTCAGCCAGGCATTCTGTGCTCCCGACACGCAACTGTCCGAACCGGGACGTAGAGCGGGAGGAAGCCGACGCGCGTGTAATTCATATCAACTCCAGCCGTCTTGGCTTGTACCGCATGTTCACGCTGTATCACGTACGGGGGTCTGGCCCATCGAAGTTCGGTGGGTATCCTTTGATGTGAGTTCACATTAGCTGCTTCGCACCGAATGACTATATACAATCTTGGGTGACCCCTCCCTTGGTATCCCATAGCCTGCGTCCGTCGACATTCTTCGCGAGTCGGTTTAGGGACATCAATGGTCGGGCACGACGGGCGAGCAGCTCGTTCTCACTGCCAGCCGCCTTAAGAATTCCCCTTCGGGCTGTGCGAGCCGTAAATACATATCAGCCTCCCCGAGAGGAGAGACAAACGACTGTTCGGAACGATCATCAGTGGTCCGCATACCGTTTCGGTACAAACCATCCACAGCTGGCAGTACGCCTGAAGCGCAGTACGCCGGAGCTCCACAATCATGCACTCTCTCTGTACACCGCTGACAAGGCTGACAGACTGGCCGACGAGGACGCCCGGTCTTCCCTCTAGGCGGGGCATAAATATCCACCCTCTGCGCGAGAGGCAGGTCAGGGGACCTCCCACGTTGACGTACTGTGCGCATCGCGGGGCACGTAGCGGGTCATTCTCCTTCCTCGAGCTCGCGAGACGTCCTTTCTCCATGACAGACTCGGCGAACTCAGAGGCAGGACCCAATCGGCTTGAGAGACACGATGACATTCCCGTGTATTGAGGCAGGGAAGGTCACTTCCTCATCCGCTCCGGATGGCTATTGGCGGATGGGACGCCGGTCTCATGAAGGTCGATAGTACGAACAGGTAAGCGTGGGCGTGGCCGAGGATTTCATTGATGCCGAGTTGCGTCGTTTGGGTGGCCAGATATGTGGGCTTCGGGCGAAGCAGGCACGCTCGGCTGGTTCTGCGCCACGAAGGGGCTTCTTCTATCATCCGCCATACGGGCTTCCGATTGGTGCCCGATGTGAGCTATTCCAAAACGTGGTGGATGTGAAGGTCCGAGGCTAGAACCTGGCGGGTCACGCTGGAGACGATATATGGCTATGGGCTACAGGCCCCTTGGTATGCAATGTCCTCTCCGACGAGATGACCAATACGATGCTAGTGTATATTCTACAGGGACGTTTTGAGGACCTCAGCATTCGAAGATCTGGAAACCATACATTCTAGTCACGCAGAAGAATACGCTGAAAGACGTGGAATCGTAAAGACGTTGTCCGCTTCGAATCTGCCAGACTCATGTTATCTACGCTTGCAAGGGAAATCGAATCACATTCCACAGCGAAAGGGAAGTACAATACAATTGAGGTGGTGAGTTTCTGTGACGTCAATGGTAGAAGGAGAAGCCCTCATCCGTATCTCAAGCCCTGGAGACGACCGGGGCCTGTGGTAAAGTCCACGATCAGCGCTACGCTTCGAGCGGCGAGCCCTAATCGTAACTTCTCACCAGCCGAATGTATACAGCTCAGCCGAGCCGCTGAGGATCTCCCTTGGACAACATGCTGCGATCCGGTGCGGGACCAGGCGTTGTTCCCTGCTGGGGTGCCGACTCTCCGGCGGACCCAGGATGGAAGTCACGGTCGTTGGACCCCTGCTGGACTGACGGTGCGCCTTCTGGGCCGGCACCTGACGGCGCATGCTGCGGCTGATACGGAGCCTCGGCGAGGGCTGTTTCTTGACCAGCATTGAAGCCCGCGGTGATGCCGCTTGCGGGACCGAGCGTGTTTCCCTGCTGGGCGAGCGGCGTGGACGCGGACGTAGTTCGGCCGTCGGTTGCGGCGTGATGTACGCCATGTTGTGGAGGCGCGTCGTTCACGCCGGGCCCGCCGGTAAGCTTAGCCATTCCCTCCTCAACCTCTCGTCTCCCCTTCTCTACCTCGGGGTGGGTTCCGCTTTGGGCGTTCGTCTTAGAATCCACGGCGCTCATAGCGCGGCCGCGGAGGTTATCACCGATCCCTGTGAGTTCCAATGTTAGCCGGAGTGGAGAAGAGTCGCGCGAGAAAGTCAGGAGATGTCGACATCTCCTATTCATTGCAACCGAACTCGTGCGCGAGCCGTAGCTCGGCTCCATTGCAGTTTTGGTGCATGAAGGGGGAACACACCGTGGATGACCTCTGCGGCTCCTCTGCGGTGAGTCCACGTTAACACCCCGGACGTAATAGACGCTTCCCGCTGAGTCCGAGGACTGACCTGAGCTTCTGGTGGTGGCTTCCGTTCGTTCCGCCCGAGGCGGACGCGTCGCGATTCGCGGTGTTGTCGGTGTGAGTGTTCGCCATGCTCGTGTACGTACTCTGAGACGGTGGTCTAACTTTGTGTCAAGACGAAGAATGCAGGACGTCCCGAGGCCGGCCCCCGCTGCTTTATTTCCCTATGGCATGGCAGAGAGGGGGCGCGGCTGCGGGCGGGGTGGGATGACGAACGGTGGAGCACGCCGGCAGCTGGGGGCCAACCTTGTCCTTCGAGGTTAGGGTTGCAGCTTCCCCATTGCCGTTTCTGCCTCTGCTTCCGTCAAAACGGCAGTTGACACCTTCAACTCGTTTTGTTCGCTCTCACGCATCAGGCTCCCGGCATCCGAGGACCAGGCGAGGACCTGACCATCCCCATAACAGCGGTTCGCCATTCGCCTCCAAGTCGCCGAGGTGCCTGACTTGCATGCAAGGGCGCCGCCCATGCATGTCTCGCATAAGGTCATCGTACTTCTCAATGAGGACGGGGTGTTGCTTCTGACCAATGGGTGTAGTCATACCACGACAGATCCTTCTACAAGTCCCGTACTCAGGAAGTCTTCTTTGCCTCATGCTACTGGTGTGGCAAGAATGGTCGGCATTTGACGCTGGAACGAACTCCCGGAGCAAAGCATGTACGACGTCTGCTGCCACAGGCTCGAGGTTATATACTCCTGAGATTTTGACGAGTAACCTCACAAACACCAATAATCCCCTCTCCATACTTTCCTTCGCTACTCCTCTGGCAGTCTGTCTTAGATCACGCACCTCAATGCTCTGCCGTCCGCTTGCATCATGAGTCGTGATCCTGGCGCTACCTTTCGCCTTCCTCACAATGAATGTCATTTCCGCCCCTCCGGATCCTCATCGTTCCTCCAGCGCATCTCTCAAACCCTCGTGTGCAGCGTATACCCTTCGAAGCCTTACATTTCACACGAAGCTCGAGCCTGAGGAGATTAGCTCGCGCATCCGCGGGGTTTGTGGTGCCCCGCGAAGAGAGGGCAGTGCGTGTGCACGGACTAAGGGACATGGAGAGAGCAAATGAGAGAATCCATCCTCGCCTGGAGGTTCAGGTACCAAGCATGGAGGAACCCGCACATACCGTGCCAAGCTGCGTTGGGAATCAGAACCCCGATGGACTTTGGCGGCGCGCACAGATGACAACGCCATCGCGCTCGTAATACTACCGCCCGCCACCTGGGGGCCTTTCGACATATCGAGCATAGCCTGGGCAGCATGGTGGCTGCCCTTATCTCCTCGATCTCAGGAAGCGCGTCCGCTTCCGCCTCCTCCCGGGTGAGCCGCCCAAGGAGGAACGTATAAAAGCACGAGTGCTTTCGGGACTGACGATCGCTTCATTCTCCTCACAGTCCCCAGCTGCGCTCCTCAGTGCATCCGGGCTGCTCGCCCCACCATCCATGACCTACCGTACATTCATGGCCCCCGCCGCCTCTCCTCGCCGTGCTGCTTGGAGACGTGTGCGTACGTGTATGCGGCGCGGTGTCACGCCCGCTCCACGACACAGGCCTATATTAGGTGAGTTAGGGTCGACGTCCGTCGTGGTACGCCCGCTCGCCATCGTCAGTGCACACGCTTGCCCTCGACGATGTGCGTAGGGAGCTACTGTCAGTTTCGGTTGCTAGCTCGTCCACACCGCTGCGGGTGCACCCCGTGCCTTCCTTGGGTGCCACGTACCCATGCCTCGCGAGAGCGTCCCCCGTCGGGTTCGCATCGCTTGCTGGGTGGTGGCGGCCGCAAGGATTGGTACGGGCGAATCGACCGCGGGCGGGGTGGACGCGCGCATGGCTGAGCGTGCATACGATGTGGACAGGTGGCGGCATCTTCATTTGTTGACGGGCCGGGATTTGTGTCCTTCGTGGCGCCGACGTGGACTCGTGTTGATACTGGAATGAGCTTTCGCCGCCGCCGCTCGTGGTGGCCGGAGCATCCGTGCGTTCGTGGGGGCGATGTCGGTGTAACCTTCGTGTTACGTGTGGGCGGCCTGCGGCATGCTTGCTGTCGACCGTCCGGCGGCGGCGTGAAGGTGGATGTACGCCGCAGTTGAAGAGATGTAGAATGAAGCTCCTTGAAGCGCACATTCGACGTGATATGTTGCAGGGTCTGCTTCGAAATGTCAACCCATCGCCTATGAGAATGTTGTGCTTATTTACTGGTATCTGCCGTACTTTATCACATCGAGCTATTCCGGGCACATTTGTAGACATACGTTGATTCCGAACATCCTGTAAAGTTCACCTAGAAGGCATATGCAACCGCGCCAAGTAGCTCCGGCTTGTGTGGATGCCCTGCGCGGCTGCGCGTGATAGAGACATCAGCTGCTCCTTGCCATCGCTTTACAGCAGCGCTGGAAGAGACATGTTGACGGCATATCGGGGCGGGGAATTTGAGAACGCGGGACATGATATCGTCGTTGATTGACAGAAGTGCAGAATCGAGCGTTCTCGGTTTCTGACGCTCTCCACAGCGTTTCTGCGATAGAGTCGGAGCAAGCAGGAAGAAGGGTGCATACCATGACGAAGACGACGACGATGCCGTGACCGACCCTGGTCCGCAGGCTGTCAGACTGTGGTTCGTCGAGCCAGAACCAACTTCATGTCGGTGGCCCGCACGCACCGGCGATATCCCGTGGTTCGTTGACGGCAGAGGAGGGCCTGCATCTGTCTCATCAAGTGCATAGACGCTACGACACGATGATTGGGATAGATGCTCTATTGGGCAAGAACTGACCTTGGGGCGGTCGTTGTGCGGCCAGTGCCAATGAACGTGACAGAAGCATGCCGACACGATCGTTAGAGGGCTAGCGCGACCGGGCCGTGGAGACGACGCCACCACGTCGCGCTACAGCGGCACCGGACGCAAGGGCGCATTCATGGCTCCCTCACAGCATCGCGCTAAGAATCAAAGCCTGAGGCATTTTGACACGTATGAAGAACGGACGGGCAGGTTCCTGCGCCGAGTGACGGGAAGAGTGCGGGAGGACGTACCAAAGGATCGGGCAGGAGCAGTCAGCGATGGGCGCGCAGCTGGCAGATGATGTCCACGGGCGTACCTGGACGGCGGTCGGCACAGGAACAATGTATTTACTTGCTGTAAGAGGTATGAAATGGCGGCCTTCGCGAATATGCACTTACGATACGCAAGTAAGGAATGAATAGGGTGGTGGACTCGTTCGCCGTCTAGACCGCCAGTGAAGAGCCAGGGTCCCTTCCAGAGCGACTACGCAGGCGTTTTCCCCAATGATGGAGAATAGCACATTATCAGGCCACCTAGAGGTACGGAGCGAGAGAGCCGTTTCTGAGTGTTTCAAGACCCTGAGACGAGTATGTCAGGTCCAAGGCTTTGGATGGCGCTCTCAGAGCGCCGCGAGAAACGGTCCTCTCGAGGCGGATAGTATGCTGCGGTACGGTCATTTTGGAGAAGACCGAAAGGAGGATGATTCCTTCGACTGCGATCCTGATGCCGCAGGTAGTAGGTTCGGGCCCTCGACCGAGGAATTGGAGAGGCAACGAGCAATGGGCTTCCACTACCAGGACGATTGCTATGTGCCAGTCTGCGATCAGCCGTGGGCAGCGCCACCAGATGAACATAGACACCAGGTCACCGCTATGTGAACTATCGCGGTACGTATAACGAGTTGTCTCGGGAGATTCGAAGCGCACCCATCGGGGCACAAGTGTACCAGACCGAGAGATTCAAGATATTGTCACTGTCAGGCGTCTAAATCGCACCGAGTGCAGTCGGAGCTCAGATTGTTTGAGACACCGCGCGCGCTCAATACAATCGGCGCTACAAACCAATCTTTGGTGGAGAAGCTTGTTTCTGGCTGGTCGTCTGTCCCTCATCCTCAAGCCGACGCTCTTCAAGCCGACCTCAAGACCACATCAACGACAATGGTGAGAGAATCCTCGTCGCCGTCGCGCGTCGTAGTGCACACGGAGCAGCGGAGAATCCTGCCAGGGTGAGAGAATGGGGATGGATGGTAAGTCTTCACTCTGGATGACGCTTCCGCGCCCTCTCACGTATCTCGCAGGCAGGATTACCGCACTAGCAAATGAACCCTCACTGCTGAGCTTCCTCCGATGGGGACAGCGTTGACGCATGAGACGTTGCTGGGCTCGCATCTGCTTGTCCTTCAAGGACAGATGGATGTGAGCGTTAGAGCTCCGGGTGCACAGCGATGGCGGTGGCTCTCATGCTACTTCATGCCTTGCTGATTGCCTCGTCTCAATGACCAGCCCAAGGCCACCAAAGGATCTGGCAAGAAGCCCGCCTCGGCTCCCTTCGGCTCTAAGGGTGCCTCCAAGACTCAGAAGAACCCCCTCTTCGAGTCTCGTCCCAAGAACTTTGGTATCGGTAAGAGATCTTTGCAAGCATTCTACCGGGTCTGTTGCTCATCGATCCGGAACGCAGGCCAGGACATTCAGCCCAAGAAGGACCTCACCCGCTTCGTGAAGTGGCCCGAATATGTCCGCCTCCAGCGCCAGAAGGTTATCCTCAGCCAGCGCCTGAAGGTTCCCCCTGCCATCGCGCAGTTCTCCCACACCCTCGACAAGAACACTGCCACGCAGCTGTTCAAGCTCCTCAACAAGTAGGTTCACCAATGGTACTGTTGTTGTACGCTTTTCTCACCCCGTCCAGGTACCGCCCTGAGACGAAGCAGGAGAAGAAGGCTCGCCTCGACGCACTCGCTAAGGCGACCGCTGAGGAGAAGGAGGCTCAGGCGAAGGTATGTGACCTAGTACATGTGGCGGGGGAATGTAAATCTCACATTGCTCCATGACAGGACTCCAAGAAGCCTCTCTTCGTCAAGTACGGTCTCAACCACTGCGTTGCCCTCATTGAAGCCAAGAAGGCGTCGCTTGTGGTCATCGCCCACGATGTCGACCCCATCGAGCTCGTCGTCTTCCTCCCTGCTCTCTGCCGCAAGATGGGTGTCCCCTACGTCATCGTCAAGGGCAAGGCTCGTCTCGGCACGGTCGTCCACAAGAAGACCGCTGCCGTCCTCACTCTCCAGGATGTCCGCAGCGAGGACCAGCGTGAGCTTGCTACTCTCGTCAGCGCCGCGAAGGCCAACTTGTACGTGCATGCATCAAGCTTCCTACGTAACCCGCCGACTAATGACCCCGGTCAGCACCGACAAGTACGAGGAGCAGCGCCGTCACTGGGGTGGTGGTATCCGTGGTGCCAAGTCTACCCAGATGCTTCGCAAGCGTGCGAAGGCTGCGGGCCAGACCCTCTCTGTTGCGAACGCGCAGAAGCTCTGAGTGGGCGGTGTCGAGTTGTATGTGGTCGGTGCGGGCTTGTATCGGCTCTCAAAAGACATGTGCTCGTCGTGAGCGTCGTAGTCGCTGTATTTGCGCGCATGTTGGCGTATGCTTATGGTACATGCAATGTATGCTTGGCGAGGTCGTCCTCCTCTTTCCCGACAGCGTCTGATCGCGACTCGGTGTATGGCTCGGACGTCCGCTCGGCGCCTCACCTGCACCTTGACCAACAACCACCACCATCGTCACCTGCGGGTGGGGCAAAGCTGACGATGCAGTCGTCGTCGCAGCCGTCGTTTTACAACCCAGGCCTTGGATTCTCGTTCGATGTTGCAGGGAGCTTGAGCAGCCTGGCTCCCTCGTTCTCACAGCCCCTCCTGGGCTCGCAAGGGAGCTCGTCTGCGCCCTTGTCCAGTGCGGATCTCAACTCGCCAGAACTATTCAAACAAAATATCCAGCTAGTGCTAACGCAAATAACGCGGGTACAAGTCCTCGCACGCAGTGCTTTGGGCGGAATGTATGTCACCGTCAGTACCAATCTGAAGCTGCGCTGACCCGGGCTTGACAGCGAGCAGGCGTACCACCCGGGAGTGAATCCATTGCAAACCGTGGGTACGTATCCTCGACGCCGTAGCCGCGAGACGCCTTCCCTCCTGACCGATCTGCACTCCTGGCAGCGGCCATCGGCGACCTGAAGCAGGTTCTGCTCGATCTCGTGGACGCTCTCCGTGTGTCGGGCGTTGGTGCTCTCCCGCTTGACGTGCCACCTGTCGCGGACACGCGGACGGAGGAACAGCTCCTGGCGGAGGCGACGCGCGCGGTGCAGGCGCTCTATGAGAGGCAGAGGCGTATCCAGGAGGGCGCGAACGTGGTGGCCAACTTGCTTGGTACTGCTGATGGCCCACCAGGGAGTCAAGGAGCGGGAAGTCAAAACGTCGGGAGCCAGGGTTCGGGGCGGAGGATCTGACATATGTTCGAGGTGAGCGAGGCACGATAGCATTTCATTAAGCAGCCCGCTGAAACACAAGGCGTGCTAGGGGACGTTACGCACGGCAGTCCTGTACAACTTCGTATCACCCTGGACAGTGGAAATACATGCCGCAACATACTGTACAATGTATTCTCCACCTGGCTTGCGTCGATGGCGGTCGCACAGGCTGTGATCTCGCCCTCGTATCCAAGTCACCCGAGCGACGTCGCGCGATACTGGCTCTTGCTCCATCTCCATCCTCTCCGGCCTATCGGTGCATCCCCTGCGTTTCGTGCGCGCCTTGAAGAGTGCCAATGCCAAGGCACGGGAGGAAGGCGCGTTCCTGCCCTGGGTACGGCATCTCTGCATCTACCTCACCCCCTGCATTGGGTACAACTACTTCACCGCCGTCGAATCTTCGCGCTTGAAATGGTCTACTAGCACGCGAGAACATCAGTCCACGTTGGATCATGCCCTCAATGGTAAGGACAAAGAAAGGATGAGAGCACGGGCGCGCAAAGACTATCACCACTCATTCCTGGCATTGTTCGCGGAGATCTGAGCCGACTTGAACACGTTGTGCGTACTGCGCTGCAAGATGGAGGAGTGGGAGTATACCATCCCAAATATCCCCTATCCCAAGAGCATGCCGCGGCTGCGAGAGCTCACATTCAACCACTCAACCCCTCCATTCGTCCAATAATGACAGGCCGAGCGTCGCACAATCTCTGATACTTATACTTAATGTACACTTCTACGATCCTTTGCTCGGCTGATGGTACCTGTTTCCATATCCGGATATCCCACAGGTGCCCCAAGGCTCGGACACGCACAGAGGGGTGCGCGCTCCCCGTCCGCCCGGCCGGGCACATTTCGCGGAGCTGCAAACATTGCTTATCATGCTCGCCGTCACACGCGCTCCTGCCCCTGCTCAGCAACAGGGGTTGACATCGCACAAGGAGTTCACAGCTTCTCTACGTCAAGGTTTCGAAGATTATGGCATCCTCGAGGTGATATTCGTCACGGATTATAGGAAGCAGGGCCTGCGCTGTCGGACATATGGGAGGAAGGAAGAGTTCTTGCGTCGGGAATGGCTGGCCGGCGCATCTGGAGAGAAAGAATGGTACAGCACCGAGTTCTGGAGGCAAGTGCAGAGGCCGCCGGCGAGGCGTAAGCTGATCCTGTTCAAAAGATTGTTCGGACGCTAGGGGTATACCTGGCGCAGTGTCCGGAGGGACCCCACCTGTAAATGTATCGTGCAGTGAAGAATACGCAGCCCTAATTCCACAGCATGGCTTGTCGCTCGACTCGCTTCTGGGCGCAACGGTCGTAGGCTCACAAAGATCCTGCCCGGGAGATGTTCTGACCATGACCTCCGTAACACTATTGAATCACTCCACTAGGTGTCCTCACCTATATTCGCTTCATGAATGACGAGAAGTTCAAGCGTGTGCTTACGAGCCACCCTCTGTGGTCGTATGTTATCGCAAAGGAGGATTCCAACATTGGATAAGCGTATTTTCTCGCGTAGTCCGTCAATAGCAGCACCGGCACTAGAAGACGGTGCGCGTTCTTTGATGGAGATAAATACGCATGTATGTTCGGTCAATGGGCACGTTTATCAGCATGGATGGGTTCGGTAGAACAGTCGCAAAGTATTAATAGGAGCGCATTTGTCGTCGCGCACCATGTTTAGCAAGCTCCGCCTCAGACGTCCATCCTTGTCTTCGTTATGTGCACGAGGAGAGCCGGCGAGGACCCGGCCGTCTGAGGCTGCACCGCACCTGCGTGTCGGGTCAGCTTGTGCCGGTAGGTGAGAAAAAATACCCATTGTAGGGATTCTAGGCGACCGGGATGACTGTTGAGAGGCGTCGGCCGCAGCACTGGGGCCCGACGAACGACTTCTAGCTAAAGCGGGGACAGAAGCGGAACCTCACGAAGGTACTACGCGGTGCGGCACCGACGGAGTTATGCGAACAGAGGTCACGCACGGCCTACTGTTGGCGAGCAAGGAGACATCATGGCGGTCAGCGGTGGAGAGTCATGTCTACGGGCTACAGCAGAAACTCGGGCCGACAGGGCGAGCGGTCCAGCAGCAGAGCCACTGGGCACATGTAGTCTGAGTCGATGTTCCCTCGTCTAGTATGCCGACACGTTAGGACCTGTTAAGGAAGGTGATGAGGTCGTAATCGTAGGGACACGCGCCCCGTATGATCAATCAGCATAGACTTCGACGACGTACATTCTGCTCCTTGGTGCCATATGATTGAGCAGGTTGAGGTAGGCTGCCGGGGCCATCCGGCGACTTGCTACGGTGAATCACGAATCGGGAACCTTGCTCCCGCGAATGTTGATGTCAACTCTCACTGCAAACGAACCTGTGCGCTGCCGCACGTTCACCCTATTCTTGTCAGTAGGTCATGAGAATAGTTTGTTCTGTTGGTGATGTGCTGGGCCGCTCAGAGGTGTGCATCACGCCCGCGGGCGGGTCAGGTGAGGTCCCCTACCCCAGTACGATCTGGCAGGGAGTCATAAATTTGGAGTTAGTTACGATCAACGGACAAGGCAAGTCGACCCACCCTCACGAATATACCACCTCAAACGTTGAAAGCTTTCGTCAGTAACAAGCTGGATACACTACCATCGCGTTCCCTGGTCCAGCCAGATTCTCTCGTATTCCCAGGCATGGCCCGAGCGGACGCGCATAGTAGTGAGCCTCACCCCTACTAGGAAAGCGATGACAAGCATGCAGCACCAGGGGGGCGGCTTGAGAACATCCAGGTTCAGTTCCCCACTGCTCCACGGCTATGGTAGGCCGCAGATGTTCAGATGCTTGCAGCCGGGGTAGTGCAACCGCCATAAGCATGCGTGCCTCAGAAACATCACGCTCGATCAAACAAGCTCATGGAGAACCGCATGGGAAGTACGTACTTGCATGTGGGTCCACGAGCCGCATCAGCACGATGCAGGCTGCGAGTTACCAATCTGACCCATCGTAGTGTAGATGGATGGTCCCGCATCCGATCGCGTACAATGTGGTAGGGCGCAAGCTTTCTGCGAGTGCCGTACAGCACATCGCCGGGCTCCGTCGGGTATCCGTTCCGCCCAAGATGAGGTATTCGGAGCGCGATGCATCGCGGAGTAGCGCCATCGATTAGTGGTGGATGACGGTTTCTGCTCAAAGGGTGCTGCGGACGGAGAACGCAGAAGGGTGCAGACGTTCCCGCGAAGCAGCTTTAGGATGATGCAGTGAGGTGCGCACGGACGTCCCAGGCGTTCCCACTCACACGCTATTGACCTTCTAGGCGGTCGGTACTCGCAGTTCGCCACGACGTTGCTGGTCATGAGGCACTCGACGCGCTCATGCTGACGGGAGAAGAGCACTCGATGGGGGCATCTGGGAGGTTGTCTGTCCGGGGAGGGATGCTATTGTGGATGTTTGAGGATGCACCGTGTGTATCGCCGGGCGGCGTGCGTATCACGCTGTGGTTATCGCCGCGCGTGAAGGGCACCTCCCGAGAGTAGGGGAAGGGTGCCTGTCGGAGACAACGGCGGTAGCCTAGGTAGCTCACACGTAGGTGCTTTCCTTGGGGGTGTCCAGGGTCATTAGAACCATACAACCCTCACCATGGCTTCGAGATGCTGATGTTCGATGCGTCGGTCCGGGACCGTCCCCTGAGTTGTGTGTGTAGGTGAGAGTCCAGCGGGACATGGACGGGAGTCAAGGAAGACCAAGTTCTGGCCTTCGACATGTGCCATAGGCCTTCACCGCTACGCGATCTGCCACTTCTAAGTTCTTCTATCATCGCCTATGATGCCCTTCGAGCTCTTCCAAGGCTCCAGCGGAGCGTCGATAGGGGCTTGCGGAGTCAGAGCGAGCCGATAGTGGCTATATCCGTCCGGGCTCATCACTTCCTTGCTAGAAGGGGACGTCTGTGGAGGTATGTCCGAAGCACCCAGCGGGAGTTGCTCGTGGCGCCTGTTCCGCAAGATGGCCGTCGTTCACCACGAACTACAAGGTTTTGGAGTCGGGACATACGAACGTAATGCCTCCCAACACAGCCAGTCCGTCGATTCCCGCGCCGTACCTATATCGTCTTGGTTGTTAGCGAAGTGTTAGGAGGACTCGCGAACCATCAAGCACTTGTCACCAGAATACCGAGGCCATGGAATGGTCGCCATAGAACCACAGGTGCCCTCCGGTCGATTGTTCTCCCGAAGAAACCGCGCGTGCGGTAGCTGGTATTACGAACAACCATCTGGAGGCAAGCGCGGCCTTCGAGCGGGTCGCTCGCGAGGACGGTGCCGGTGGTGCCTATGTGACCTCAATATGGCTCCTTACCACTCCCAGGCAGTACGTCCGTTTGACAACTCAGCGTCAGGGTCGAGCGGGCGAGCGAAGAATGCGGTGCGCTGTATAAGAAGCGGTGCCGGATCTTGTCGTGGGATTGCGGGTCATCTGGCAGGTTACGAGGAAGGGCATATCAACGACGTATTTGGCTCGACAGCGAGGGTAAAAGACCATGATAGGATCCTTTAGCTGGCCTACGGACCGAGCCGCCTCGTGTAGCCTGCGGCCTATTGTTATGTGGTGCTGATGACCGATTACGACGGCGGCCGGAAAAGTGTTCGATAGTTGGACGGAGACACTTCGTGACCTACATCGACAGCGCGACAGATTGGAAGTACCTTCGCCGCCGCTGACGCGTAGAAGGGCGAGCGGCCGCCGCCAGACAGAACCAGCCGAAACGTCGCAGCCTAGGATTGCACCCGGGCCTGGAGAGCTAGAGAAGGGAGTGGCGGACGATAAAGCCGTGCTGGCATTGATGATTTGACGTCAGTACCGTAATAGCTCCTGTTGATCTGGTCGTAGGCGAGGTAGCTTGACGTGGACATATGCGCGTGTGCTCCGTCTTTCCGCAGGGGGACAGCGGCCGCTACGGACAGTCGCCGCGGTGCCTGTTGCGACGTCATCGTGAGGCGGAAAGCACGCGTTAGCACGCGCTCACCCAATGGACGCAGCAGGTCGAGGCACTCACTCCAGATCAAGACGTGTGGTCATGGACTGGACCGCATCCTCAAGATGTCAAGTAATGCGCGTGAGCCATCGGCCAGGTCTTCTAGACCTCGTCGTCTTTCCAACGGATTATTTGGGGTTTCACGTAAGTGGGTGTCGGTGCCGCAGGTTGTGGTGGTCACGCTATAAGCTGCGCTCATGGTACTCGACGGCATTGGCCGTAGTCTTTCCGATAACCTTTGGTTCCGGAGACAGCGGTCACCTTATGGTGATTCCAGTCCAACCACGCCTCAGACGGCCTCGTCGCGCTGTTACCGTCGTCGTACATCTCTCCCTGCCACGGGCGCAAGCAAGAGCAAGGGAATCAAGGAGGCTCCACTAACGTGCGTGAGCCCCCCGCGGCGGCCGCCGTGCACGCGCGTGGGACGCATCGAGGCCTCAGAGTAGCGCCTCCCAATAATCCGGGGAGATGTTCGGCATCTCTAAATTCATGTTCTCGAATCAGCACGGAGAAATTTGAGGCGTGCCTACGTCGAGGGCGTAGAGCGGGGATTGGCGCTGCTCGATACTCGCCTGTGCTCCCAGAGACACAGGTACGCCGTCCGCCGCACTCCCGACGCCACCCTCACGACTCTTCCCGGGTACAAGGTGGACCCCGAGGTGCTCGTACACCGCACTCGGGAGGCCAGGCCTACCTGCGATCGAGTGAGTACGTGAGGTGCTGTAATGTACGACTTCCGAGGGACTCACGGGTCACGACCTCCCGCGCGTGATGATGACCGCGTACGTATTCCGATGCAGTGCACACACGCCAGGTGCTGCTGCGCTCGTACGGTCTCAGGAGCCTCCGGCAAAGCACGGACGACAAAGTACAAAGACGCTGTATTGTCAGATGGATAGATGGGGAGATGATGGTGCTCCGGGGTCGCATCTCACTTACGTCCACACTATCGGTACTAAACGTCCTCCAATCTGTCTATAGCGCGGGTATACATCATCGAGATCTGGGCAAACCTGAGTGGGCAGAGACCTCCGCGTCCCATGGCAGTGCACGGCCATTCTCCGCCTTAGGATCGATATGGCTAGACCGTACCTGACCCATAGATACTTCTCCGCGATTAATGTGGCGCCTTTCCCCGAAGAGGCTAACAGAGGCCAGTAGCACGGGCTGAGGGAGGATCTGAGATGAACGATCCTTGGCGTGGGGTGTGGTGACGGCGAACCGTCGCGACAGTTGCTCCTAGGCCCTGGCTGATAGGATGGTAGGAAGGTCGGGGGTCATTGATGGGGATGGAGACCGAATGGCCAAATCAACCATATCTATACGAACAGTTTCAGCACAAATTGCAAGGAAGTGTGAAATCTGGCATAGCTTACTAGAGGTTGGACAGACGGCAACAGGGTCGAAGTGCAAGCCTTGAGGGCGGTAGACGACCCCCTCAGCCACAGTCTGCGTCCGTGATACTGTGAGTGATCTCATCCGCATATCATTCGGGATTGTTACTTACCATCGCCCGCTGAACCAGGCTCCAACCAGCCGCCGCTTCGAGGTGAGGGAGAACAGATTCAAGTAGAGTAGATCTAGACAGTGTCAAATGCAACGTACTTCACGAGCGCCTGCCACACAATACCTCACGTGCACACAACTCTCAACCTTATTCTCCCTCACCTCTCAGCGGCGGCTGGTGCAGGCTCCAACCAGCCGCCGCTTCGAGGTGAGGGAGAACAGATTCAAGTAGAGTAGATCTAGACAGTGTCAAATGCAACGTACTTCACGAGCGCCTGCCACACAATACCTCACGTGCACACAACTCTCAACCTTATTCTCCCTCACCTCTCAGCGGCGGCTGGTGCAGGCTCCAACCAGCCGCCGCTTCGAGGTGAGGGAGAACAGATTCAAGTAGAGTAGATCTAGACAGTGTCAAATGCAACGTACTTCACGAGCGCCTGCCACACAATACCTCACGTGCACACAACTCTCAACCTTATTCTCCCTCACCTCTCAGCGGCGGCTGGTGTCAAACACAGGTAAACATCGGGGGCTCGGGGAGGAAGCGCTCAGAAGTCTCTCCATAAGGTAAGGTCCTCCGCGGGCGGCCCAGATTAACGTTTAATGTGTGGGAATACACATCGCTTCTGAGGGGTATGCCTGACTATTGGGGCGAGCGCCGATCCCCATCAACTTCTCGAACACCCGCCCTATGTCCGCGCTGTGGCGGTTAGAAGGCCGATGGCAGTAGGGCCTTCTGGTGCGGCCGCCCTGCCTAGTGTGGAAGAGGTACGGGAGAAGACCTTCCGAGTCTTCAAACGGCGACCATGCCTATGGCAGTGCGAGATCGCGCGGGCGGTCCTACGTGGCGATCGCGACATCGTTTGCATCTCGGGCACCGGTTCCGGCAAGACGCTGACGTTCTGGATGCCCCTGCTATTCCGGTCCGAAGGTATACAGGTGATCATCACGCCTCTCAACATCCTAGGAAGTCAGAATACCAAGCAACTGGCGGAACACGGTATTCGCGCAATTGCCATATGTGCGAAGACTGCCTCTACGCAAAACTTCGAGGTGCGCACACCTCCTCGCTCCGCCGCTCCGCAATGACTTGAATGCAGATATGTAGGAGATAGGCAAATGTGCCTTCCGTGTCGTCGTCGTGAACCCGGAGCTGGCTTTCATGCCAAAGGGTGGCTTCTGGAAACTGTGGAAGAACAGGGCATTTACCTCGCGCCTACTCTCCATCGTGTGGGATGAGGCACACTGTGTTCACCACTGGGCGGAGTTCCGGAAGGACTACGCCGACGCGGGACGCCTGCGGAACCTCATCTCGGCACCCTTCGTCATGCCGTCAGCCACCATGCCCGACCCCGTCCTTGATAGCGTGTTGAATAAACTCAATGTTCAGCGCGCGCGGCTCGATATGTATCGCCGCTCCAATGATCGGCCAAACGTGTACCTGACGGTTAGGCGTATGCAACATCCTGTCAGCAGCTACAAGGACCTGGACTTCCTGATCCCGGCCGATTGGAAGCCAGGCGATCCGCTCCCGAAGTTCTTGGTATTTTTTGATAATATTGATGAGTCAATACAGGCAGCCGATGTCCTCCGGAAACGGCTCCCACCTGAGTACAAATTCAAAGTCCTTTGTTTTTACTCCGACACCTCGGCGCCCCTGCGGGAGGATTCCACGGAGGAATTCAAGACCGGTCTCATTTGGGGATTATATTGTACTGACTCATTCGGGATGGTGAGAACATTCCATCAGTATCTCTGTGACGCTCACACCCAACCTGTGCTTAGGGCGTTGATATCCGAGACGTCAAGATCGTTGTCCAATGGCGGCTTTCCTGCAACATGGACACCTTGGTGCAGCGGATAGGGCGGGCAGCGCGGGGTCCGGGCACCGAGGCGGTTGCGGTCATTCTGGTGGAGGGTAAGTACTTCGATGAAGAGAAGGCGGCAGCGGCAAAGCGTGCGGAGAAGCGGGCAGAGAAGCGGTTGGAGGCAGACAAGCAGAAGGCGGTTGTCGCAGAGCAGAGGAAGCGACACGCGCAGGACCCGGCAAGAAGCGAGCGGCCAACAAATCGGCCGCGGATGGACGAAACCGGTGTGGAAGCCGGTGGCCCATCAAGTGATGTGGCGGCTGTCTCGGCCCCCGCCGCCCCTTCCACGTACGAGCGATTGCGGGTTGAATACAAGCTCTTCCAGGCTGCGGCGTCGCCCACAAACTCGGGCCGTGTATCGAGGATGAAGAAAGCCGACACGGACACCCTCGCTCCTGAGCTTGACAATCTCGTCAATGCAGGCACGCGCCCCTTTAGGTGCTACCGTGTGCCTATCATGGCATTCTACGAGAACGATCGAGTCAGTGAGTTATATGCTCGGATGCAGTAATGCTTTACTCACACACATTACCTAATTTAAGTGCCAGATAATCACAGGTGTTTGCCGGGTGCTGCAGGCGGATGTACCCGGTGCCAGATCCTCCCGTCGGCCGTGTGCTGTTCGCTCTGCTCCCCCAACCACCCCGCGTTTAGCTTCCTCCCCTCTGACTCTGCGCCCGTCCCCCGTACTACTGCCCCGCGGGCCTCCCATATCGACACGAAGTACGTGATGAGCAGCACAGATATCGATTTCCGGGCTGCCCTCCACGACTTCCGGTGCGCTGAGACGATCAGCATATACGGCCGCGCGAACTTCAACAACCTGGGGACTGGGATGGTTATGGGCGACGTCACGCTCAGCCGCATCGCCGACTGCGCTCGCGCACGGAAGCTCAGCTCGCCAGAGGACCTCTACAAGGAGACAAAGTGGGATCTGTCATGGGAGCTTGGCCAGCGCGTTTTGGAGCTGATCAACCGGTATGTCCCTCTGTCGCTGACTGTAAACACCGCTCACATATGCACAGACACTACCCGCCGCTGCCGTCGCCGCTCGCTGCAACACCGCAGCGTGGGCAGGGTGTTGCTCGCCCCGACACATCCACACCTACATCGGCCACTGACACCTCTCGCTCGAATGCGCCCCGGCGATGCGGTGCATGCAGTCAGAGCGGCCATACGAGTGCGTATGCATGCCTGCGTACGGTTTCCTCCGCTGATGTTTTGTATTACACCTAAGGGCGTAGCAAGGCCTGCCCCAAGTACGGGCAAACAGCCCCACAGGGCGCAGGTGGATCGAACACCACGCACACGGCCCCAACTGTGAACACCTCACCCCACAATGGTCCCGACAGGTCTCCGCCCGCGTCTGCGCCACGTCCACTGCCCAGGCCCCTCCCTGCATCTGATCCCCGTCCACCCACCAGCGCCGCTGCCGCTCTCTCGCCCACACACCCTGCCAGCGCCGTCACAGCTCTCCTACCTGCACGCCCTGAAAGCGCCGCAGCGGCTCTCTCGCCCGCGCACCCCACCAGCTACAACGACTTCTGGACGACTGCATTCCAGGCCCCCACATACCGACGAACGGTGTACAATCCCGCCGCCATGCTCGCCAGTGTAGGTCCATCTGGTCAGTATGTCTGCGCTTCATATCATGCCCTCCACACTCATATCCTCTGCCGTCAGCTGCGCCTCCTCCCCCTCATCATCCATAGCTCCCTGGGTGCCACCGTCGCCATCGCCATTGCCGCCTGTCTCCCCTCTGCGCCGTGCCGCCCACTCCGTGCGCAAGAGCTCCCCTCCGCGTACAACCTGGTTGGGGATGGAGTAGTTCGCACCGCGCCCGCGTGTCCGCTTGTTCGGGCTGTACTTTTTGAAGTACTCGTCGAGGATCTCCGAAAAGGTCGCACGCATATCCTTCTCAGCGTGCTTGTAAGTGAGTCCCGGTAGTTGGAAGTTCCGCTCTATATTGGCATGACTACTGCGGTAGAGTAGGACTAGTATTGACTCGGCGATGACACGGTCCTTGGTGAAGTTTGAGCCTTCGCCTCCGTAGATGACCTACATATAATTCATTTTTGGTATATTAGCTTACGCTGCGACCTCTTACTTTAGTGTACAGGTTGAGTAGTTCAACCACCCAGTCAACGGCACGAAACGCGGTCGGCTTCCCCGTAGGATTGACGAGTATGTTGTACCGTATCGCTCGTCTATAATTTACCGTAAATACCAATAACTACTTGACACCACTGTGAACGTACCGTAAACCCTCCGGATAAACGAAGTACAGCGAGTGCATAAAGCGCAGCATGTAGTTGGCGTACTTGTGTTTGCCGACCGCGCGGAATATTTGAATCCACGGTGGGAAGATGTTCTCCACGCGCCCGATATCGCCCCAGTTCATGGCGTGCGACAACTCGTAGTAGAATAGCGTGTAATTCATAGAGCGCGCCGTGTTCTCTTTGACCTTGTCCCGCTCAGCCGTGGGCATCGTCTGCATTTTGTAGATATCCACACCGTCTCCCTCGATGTACTCGCGCACGATCGTCTCCGCGACCTCTTGAATTTCGGCGAGTGTCGGCTTTGTCCCAGCCCATGCCTCCAGTGTCTCATGCCCCCAACGCCGCTTGACCTCGACCTTCCATGCGTCTAGGATGAGCAGAGTCGTAATATGATTGATCAAGTCGTGCCGGTCACGGAACTTCGCATTCGAAATCAAACGCGACGAGTCATTCGGACGGAGTTGGCTCAGAATTTTGAAGAAACTAGTATTGTCCACCCGCGCGCCGTCTGGAGTGACTAGCATGCGCCAGATCGCGTCCGCAGCAGCCATCTTTAAGTGGAACAGACCGAGGACAAAGACCACAGAGTCCAAGCGGTTATACGGCGTACGCTCCTGTTTCCGGCGGCGCAGGGCAGACATGACCTTTTCGAAAGTGCCGAGATCGCCCTGGAACAGTGTGACGAAGTCCTTCAGATCTACGAGGAATTGCGACACGGACGGGTCGCCTACTCCTGCCTGCTTGTAGAGCCCCTCAATCGCATCAAGATTCCCCGTGATGGTCGACAAGCTGATGTCCATTGCTCGGATAGGCTGCTGATGTAGCTTACATGTGGGAATTGTCTCGATGGCCTCTGGATCTGAGAGCTTGTCCAGCAAGTGAGCCAATGAAAGCGGGCCATGCTTCAGCAGAGTGTGCATCAGAACCCACGCGCGGAAGCGACCACGGCGGCTGATACCTCCCGCCGGGACTTCGGGCTCTGGATGAAGTGTTAGCAATTTGGTCATCGTGGCCTTGGGATCAAAGGGTCGAGGGTCACTAGCGAGGGGATTGAACTCGGAGCGTTCCCGTAGTAGTGCAGCACAGCGCAAGTCCTCGAGTCTCACGCCGTGCTCCAGCCGCATGAGGGTACCCGTTGTGATGTGAACAAGCCCGTCGGCAGGCTTGTCTATAGTCGGTATTCCAGAAGGTACTTTGAAATCGAGGTTGTCGAACGCGTACGAGACGAGAAGGGTGCGGCCGAGCAGTTGGACATCATCAATGCTGTAGTCCTGAAGTGATTTGATGGCGCGATGGATGGTAGTCTGCGCGACGGAGATACCCATCCGGGAGAGAAGCTTGATGAGCTTCTCCGGAGCGCCGCAGGAGTGGAGGAATATGCCGATTACGCTCTGAAGCGCGTTGCAGCGCTGGTCCTGGGTCTGCATCAGGATGTTTATTATCACTACAACCCTCTGTTATCGTATGAGCGGTGTTAACCCTCGTCATCCCTAAAGGCATACGGGAAAGTGGATCTCACCACACGAGTCAAAAGATTACGGCGCTTCTGCCTTTTGGTGAGTTGAGGACCTGACCCGCGCCCTTGTTCCTCGGCAATCTCGGCGACCAGATCATCGTCCTCGCCCCAGTACTCGTCGTCCTCGGGATCATCCCGGAAGGGGGTATTCCGACTAGTCCGTGAATTGGTACTCTCCTGCTCTACACCCTGTGCCCAGCCCCCCAGCAGAGCGACCAGCAACCCCCAGACCTGCGGTGCGGATCTCTGAAGCTCGTTCGCCATCACGTCAAGTTGGAACTCCCGGATTTGCTCGGGGTCGGTATGCATCGCCCCGAAGTGCCATGCGTGCACGTTCCGGCTAAGTTCAGAGACGGATCGGGCATACCGGATACACATCTGTTCATGGCACCAGTGGAATGTCGCGGGCGCGGTCTTCATATTCGCCGATAGAGCAGAGAGTATCACCATAGTATTATTCACCACGTCTTGAAACAACATGTCGTTTGTATCTCCATATTTGTTCTGGGTGACAACGAAAGCAATGAGCTCCGAGAGTGTTACACCCCGAGCTTGTAGATAGCTCAGACAATCGCGGAGCAAAGGGACTCGTTGAGGCATAGGAGTAACTGGGGAGTAGGTAATGGGTAGTACAGATCTATCCAGCCGATCAGCAAGATGGGGGATCGACAGCGCAAACGGTGGCAAACACGATTAATGCTTAAATCGGAGCGCCCGCGGAGGACCTTACCTTATGGAGAGACTTCTGAGCGCTTCCTCCCCGAGCCCCCGATGTTTACCTGTGTTTGACACCAGCCGCCGCTGAGAGGTGAGGGAGAATAAGGTTGAGAGTTGTGTGCACGTGAGGTATTGTACATGTAAGCGCTCGTCCTCTCTATGTATGATGCCTCCTGCTAGACTCTTTCTCCCTCACCTCGAAGCGGCGGCTGGTTGGAGCCTGCCGCTGAACCTTCTTGACCCTTCCCGCGCACGTTCATGATCACGCTCCCAGCCTTTTCTTCGCTCGCGTCTTAACTCTTCGACCTCCCTTCGGTTGAATACGTCTCCATAGCCGCTGCCTCGCTCACTGTCGCCCCCGTGAACGGTACTAGGGGTCTCGCTACCTGCCATCTCCCGCTTCTTCCGTGCGATGAGCGCCCGCGCGCGCTCGCGTTCCGCAGACTCACGCGCCAGACGCGCGGAGACTTCCGGCGGTGCTTTAGGATCTCCTCTATTCACCGGAGGGGGCGGTGGAAGAGCTCGTTGACGGTCCCTGGATGCGGTGGGACGCGAGCTGTGGGAAGACGAGGAGGGTGGGCCTGCAGGACCGGAGCGCGAGGCAAGCTGGGAGTTGATCGCCGTGAGGGGGTCGTGCGCGGACTTGCGCTGCATATCTCGTCGTCTGTCCCAGTCACCAGACAACGGGTCAGACTGATGAGGCTATCAAGCAGACACGTACGCACCGTCTGTCCTCCTCCGTCTCCCAGGGCTTCTCTCGTGCGGTACTCGTGCTCGCGCTGGGGTCGCGGTCTGTGTCAACGTACCATGGCTTGAGGTCCTTCGCAGATGGCGCTAAGGCGACGCCCTTCTCGTCTTCCACCGGCGCCGGTTTCTTTGTGGATCTGCTGTGTACAGGGATAATGGTCTACGGACAGCGGTTGATTGGCGGTATGTGTGGCACTGGTGAACGAGGAACATACCCTTTCGAGATCCTCGAAGAAATTGATGTGTCCGCTAGCCGAAGTGAGTGTTGAGACAACCGTACCGGTCGCAGAGTTTGAGGGAATTAGATTTGTGTCTTGGTCACTCTCGTGTGTGCCTTTCTTCCCTGGCTTGGAGCCTGACGAGAGGCCCGCGCGTGCCCGCAAGAGGTCCATACGCGCTTCCGAGTCCTATACGTAATAGGCCGTGCATGAGTACGCCTCCGAACGCGCACGACAAGTGGCTGAAGTGCCCATGGAACATAGACGTACTGCGAGCATCATCCGCCCCTCAGCAAGAGCCTCAGCCTGACGCGCGGCCTCCTCATCTCGCCGGACGCGCTCGATGTTGTCGCGCCGGTAGGGATGATATGATTTGTGATGTGCGATGTTCAGTTTCCCCATGGCTACCAAGGTACAAGAAGTGGCGGTGGTGGGTAGGTCGGATAACCAGAGCGTGAATGCGGGCAGCACGTTCAGAGTGGCGGAACGGAAGCAAGGTACGCGCAAGCGCCCGTTCCCCGCGATCATCCAGCGGGAGGGCGCTTATACACTTACTCCTCCCGCGTAGATCTCAACTTTGCATCATACAATAACACACTAGGGACGACGGAACGAAGTGTTGTGTCTTCAAAACATCCATATTAGCCCATTAGTAAGTAAGCGACGTAAACTCTACAGTCTACAAAACATAACATCATGCGGTCGTCATCATCGACATAGCGGCATGAACAGTCCATCGGACCATATACTTTTTAGACCCGCGACGCCTCACGCGTCACCGGCGCGGTCGAGCTCTTCTCGTGCGCGACCTCCTCCTCCGTGCCCTCGACGGCGTTCTGCTTGTCGCCGAGGTACCAGTTCGGCATCCCGAGCGCGATGAGCATCGGCACAACCGCGAGCACCGTCGCCGCGATGACCATGACGCGCATCGTGTCGCCGTACGCGCCGATCACGCCCACCCGCACCGGGTCGTCGAACGGCAGCGCCATGACGCTCGTGATGCTCCCGAACAGCGTGTCGCGCTCGGTCTGGTTCAGAGAGGGGAGGTGCGCCGCGAGCTTGTCCGGCATCGTGTTCGTCCAGATAGCACCAGCTAATGATCGGGTGTTAGCGGACGCGGGAGGGAAATCGTGAAAAGAGGGGCTCACCAACTGCGCTGCCGACAGAGCCGCCGATCTCAGTCCAGAGGAGCACGACGGCAGTAACCATCGCGACGTCCACATGGGGCACAGAAGCCTGAGCACCGACCTGGGAGCAGACAGAGGCGAAGCCACCACCGATGCCCTGGAGGAGCTGCGTCCAGACGATCTCGGCGTCGGAAGAGTTGGCACCACGCGAATGGATCATAAGGCCGACACCACTGTGATCAAAGAGTCAGTGCATAGTCCCGTCACAACCACGCGGCAATGGACACGTACACAAGGCGGATGGCGAGACCGACGACAAGAACCCACTGAACAAGGTGGTTGAATGAGTACCGCTGCTATGCGTAGGAAGTTGAAGTAATAGCACGAACCTTGTAGCGGCGGAACCAGTGCAGGAAGAAACCAGACATGATACCGAACACCGTGAGGGCGACGGTCTGCGTCTGGCTGAAGTACGTGGCGTTGATCAAAGTCCTGTAGAAGGTCAGGTTAGTATGAGTTCAAGAACTCGACCAGGAGTAGTCGCTTACCAGTCCTTGGTGACGAGCACGAAGGAGTAGAGGTAGGTGAACGAGAGGTAGAACGAGAACTGCGGAAAACGTTAGCCTCCATGATCGATACGAGATAGAGCCACCAATAACTCACAAAGTCGAAGAAGCCGATCCAGGATGCGAGGACGACCGACCAGTTCGTAAGGAAGCGACGCGCAATGACGGGGCGCTTCGCACAGTACACGTCCCAGAGCGCGAAGACGGGGAGGAGGAGGCAGCCGATGACGATCATGGCGATCATCGAGGGGTTGTGCCACTTGTCCTTCGCGTTCTTGGCGAGCGTGAGCGGAAGGAGGATGAGCGCAACAGCGGTACCAAGGAGCGCAAGGCCGACGACGTCGAGCTGCTCCATGACAGTCCACACGCGGCGGATGAAGGAGGGCTTCTCCTCGGCGGGCTGCGGGGCAACACCCTGGACAAGGCCGAGCTTGCGCGCCTTGTTCTCAGCCCAGAAGAGGGTAATGATGAGGGGCGAGAGAGAGACAGGGATGAGGATCGCGAACATGCCATCTGCGTGGAGACTAGTGAGTGAATGGCAAGTGTTGCGTGAAGGAGGGGGGGCTTACAGCCCCAGCGCCAGGTCGAGTGCTCGAGGACCTGGGACGAGATGTTGGAGCCAATGAAGGCGTTGATGATGAACGGCGCGGAGGTCAAGGAGGAGACGAGACCTCGCCACTTGAGCGTCGTGATATCCGCAATGATGATCTGGGTCAGCAACTGGAGCCCAGTGTACCCACTGCCAAGGACGTAAGTTAAATGACATTGTTCCGAGGAGAGGTAGGCAGACATACATGGCGTAGAGGATGATACCAGCGGCGAGGGCACCGACGCCGTTGGCAGACGCGATGACAATGTACCCAATGACGTAGAAGACCACTGTGAAAGCAGTGAGAAAACACGATCAGGACAAATAGCGGTGAGTTACTCACGGACGACGATGTACGAGGTACCACGGGAAGATACATCCGCGACCTTGGCAATGACAGGCTTTCCACATGCGACTGCAACGAATTAGGTCGTGTGACAATGTCACTGTTGGCACGGAACTCACTGATGATGGACTGGGCGACCTGGATGGTGGAAATGAGACTGTGCTTGTCAAAGGACGAGGTGGCGAAGGCGAGGTAGCTGTAGGTCGTCTGGCCGTCGAGGGAGTAGATGTAAGACGCGAGGCCGATGCTATGAACGAGCCGTCAGGACACTGTTCCGTGTCGCGTGCACAACCGTGGAGACATACCCGATGAAGAGGAACCACTTGGAGTAGCGGCCGTAGACCTTCTCGGCGGCCTCTACGGTGAGGACACCGAGGTGGGCATCGGCCTCGGAGTCGAGCTCGTGCTTCGTGTCGAAGTCGAGCTTGGGGAGGGCAGTGTCGAACGCGGGGTCGCTGCCCAGGGAGGAGGGCGCCTTCTTCTCGTCGTGGGCGGACATGGCGGCGGTCGGGGAGCACAAACGACCGGGCGACGACGACAAGAGGCGGGGGGTGACGGTACGAACACCTGGCGGGACACGTTCCGCGTCGAAAGCATATTTTATACTGTCTGCGGTGCCAAGTCCTGCAAAATGCAAAAAGAGAGGAGAAGGGATGAGCAGGAGAGGCAGACCGAGGACGGTGCACGGAAAATCTAATCAGATATTCCCGGGAGCGGCATCTTATCAGATTCCGGGTCCAGCCCAGCGGGAGTGCCTCGCCGGGCCGCCGTGCCTGATCGCCCACTCGCAATTATTTTGGCTCGCGTGGCGGGATGCGATGCTCCCCGTCCCCCGAGCCTCGAGCCAGCTTGGCGTCCAGTCCTCGACACATCTCCAGGCTCTAAGTCTCCTGCGGCGCATCAACACCCCCCATCACAAGTCAGGGCAAAACACTCGACGCAGCACTTGGATCCAGGCCAGGGCGTTCCGTCGCGTCGTGGGACTCTCACTGCCCAATGTGTTCACTCACTCGAGTCTCAGACTGCTAACCGCCGAGCTCGAGCCGCCGGAGGAGTTTGGAGCGGACAGCTGCGGGGCGGAGAATCCGGTTTTGCCCCCGATTGGCCTCTGCACACGCCGGCTATGTTTTCTCGCCGGGCGCTCAAGTCTTCGGAACCGAGAGTAGCCGCCCGCGGGCTGACAAAAGTCACACTAGCAAACATAATCCTCGTTTCGAGAGCGCAGCGTTCCAGACCCAGGCACTTGTTTAACCTTTTCGTCGTATGATGGCTCATTCGCCTGCCTCGAGGCGTACCTTGCAAACTTGGAGGATGGAACAACCGCGTTTCGCTTTAATTGCAGCCGAGGCACACGACATCACCGCAATTAGAGTATAGTAGACACAGGCGCTTAAGACATAATCACCATCCATAGAAACTCGATAACAACCCTACGTTTGCCCATACCCTAGGGAGGAAGCGGTTACAAGGTTGTGTTACTCCCTGGGCCTCACCCGTTGTAAGGGCGCAGGCTCGGGTTCAGCCAGTCGTACACCAACACCCCCGTGAAGTACTGCTCCCCACCCACCCAGCCTCCCGTCGCAGAGCCCACTCGGCTACGGTAGAATAGTTAGTCGAGTACCAGGCTCTGTCCCATGATATCAACCCGGTGTTGCTCCCCGTCCTTGAGCGTATATTTCAGCACGAAGCCCTCCATGACGTTCACCCCGCTCGGCGCGTCGAACACGAGCCCATACAGGGTGATCGTGACGGCGTCGCCCGTCCGCGAGCCTTGCAGGCTGCACTGGTACTGGGGGACCGTTCCGGCGCGCTCGAAGAAGCCCGTGTGGAACTGCCCCTTTGAGCCCATGATGGACGCGTACACAGCCGAGAGGTCTCCAGTTCTGCTCGTGGTACCCGAGCCCCGGAAACTGTAGGCAACTGTTCCCGAGCGTGACGTCGACCCGTGCAGCGTCGCCGGGCTGAGACGTTGCCCACCCGCGCTGCTGGAAGAAGATCGCCTCGCTCTCGGTCAGCTCCACGTTGGCAGGGAGTGCGCTCTCGGAGTAGGGAGAGAAAGTGGTGTTGCATCCGAAGTGGTATGGGGCATCACTCTGAATATCAAGTGTACCCTTTGCGCCGAACTCGGGACAGTCCAGTGGAACGGTGGACGTCGAGAGATCGGCTGAATTTTCCAAGGAGTCGGCGTCGGTCCAGTAACTGGACACGGCCTTACCGACATGAGAGACGGTGGCGGTGGTAGCGGGGAGGTCGTACGCAAACGCGGTGCCGTTAGGGAATGCACCGTTGAGCACAGTGTAGTACTCGGGGGCATTCGCACCACCCGAGGCCTCGCGAGGGACGGAGAGGGAGTATCCTGGACAGAGCGTCAGATCGGCAATACGTTTGAGACACAGGAGTACATGTCTTGATAGAAGGTAACGTGCAAGCTCTGCGGAGGTCCTCCGCCTTCACCAGGCCTGCCGGCCTGGACCCACCACTATTATGTAGCGCCATTCTGTGAGTTGACGTCTATGTATTGACCATCATGGGGTATGTGCTGGCAAACGTGGTAAGGTCGACCCCGGAGCCCTATGCGTGATTGTCAGACACGGGTCCCGGCTGATGGTACCGAGAGGGGAGTACGCACCTGCCGAGCAGAACGCCAGCCTCGGAGCTGACGAGCTCAGAGACCTCTGTTCCTGTTCAAGGCAACGGGAAAGTACGGCAAACCAGATGATGAACACCCAATGTCTCTACATGCCGTTCAACGCCGGTTGATTGAAAAGTGATGGGTTAGCGACTGACCTCAGTGTCGGGGTCCGTGAGGATCATTTGCGACAATTCGAGAGGCATGGTACTGGGCGGGTTTGCGATATTCTAAAAGATCCCTCGGACAGTTTCGACGGACGGCCCTGTACAAGTGCACGTCGGTCAGCAACTGTTGCATACTGTTGCGGTCCAACCCGACGCCTCGGGGCGATAGGACTTCTGTACGGTTCAGGAAATGATATATGTCCGCTGACTGCTACGGTGTCGGACGAAGTCAAGAATATCAAGAACCCTGGTGGGTACAGCGAAGAGCGCTTCGGGGCGTGCCTGAATGCCCGATCACCAGCGGTCGACCTCCTGATTTGCAGAACACTATTGGCATACCACCAATCATGCGCACACAGGATAGCAAGTCATCTATAGTCGTCCTGAATCATGACTTGAATACTCCGAAGGGCCGAGGATAGACTCGCAGGGACCATGAGTTCATCCATGCATACGTCAGCAAGTTGTACGAGCTTATACCTACTACTTAGCTTCTGAGACAGGCGGGCCACGCCACCTAGAGTCAGGAATCATCAGAAGAGAAGTGTGACACCTGGGTGCCGAGGGAAGTGAAGCAGATGGTTCGTCGAGCGCAGTGTGAGCCACCATTGAGACACGGATATAGACGGGCACAGAGCATTTCGAGTTGTCTCAGATCGTTGAACTTTGCAAGGCACAGTAGAACAAAGCGTGAGTAAACTACAGTAACGTAGTCGGGACAAAGGCCTTTAACATGAGTTGAGCGACGACGAGAAGCCATAGATCTACCAAGCATTCGCGATGACGGTTGGAACGATAGGAGTGGTAGCGCCCAGTCTCCGTAAGGGAATTTGGTTGAGGCTCTTGCCAAGCAGGTGCAAACAACCGCTCGCGAAGCGTGGCCAACATCAGCGTCAGCATCTTCAACACTCTGCATCATTGCCCGCCTTTTTGCCTTCACGCCGTTGCCCCTCCTTGTGTTCCATACCTTGACCGAGATTCAGCCCAGGATATAACAGCTTCTGAGGGTGTCTTCCGACTCTGCATCACCGTCGGCGGCCTGGGGCCGCTTCGATGACAGCTCGATCCCTCGGAAATGAACCGTTCTCCGACGTCCATCCAGGGTATTCAATGGACTTTGCGTTTCCAACCTGTTTCTCACTGTATTTAAACTGTGCCAGTATTTGTTGCAATAATCAGGGGCTTGGAGCTCCGCCCCGGCCATTCCGAGGTTAGTGGATACGACCAACAGCCATAGATTCCTCTCTCTCAATGCACTCGCTCGAGAGAGACGCTGTGAATGTTGATCGAAGGAGCGCTCAAAACCGCGACGCACCTCTATAATTCTGTGAGTTTCTGCACGGTACAAGCACGACCAGAGGAATCTCCGTAGGGAGACGTTCCGGCCCGTCCAGCCATTCCACCGAAAACGTGATGGCGTCGATCAGTCAGGCTGATGTCAATCCCTCTTACATGGCATACCAGTGCACGAGTCTCGGCCAGCTTCTCATCGGCCCAGTTGCAAGTACCCTCACACGTCGTCCGCTCACGCAGCCGGCTTTGGCCCGAAGAACCCACGGTGAGCACTAGGAACGTTGCCACCCGAGCCTGCACTGACCGTTTTCTGCTTCCCAGGTATCACGCGTTAACCTTCCTCTACCGCCGCACAGCGCTCCCGGCCGGCGCAACCGCCCGCGTTCGTGCCGCCGCCAAGAGCGCGTTGACGGTTTATGCCGTCGCCTCCAGTACGTTGACCGTTCCACCTCCTCTGATCTTCTCAGACCTCTCCTCCGATACTCCAGGTTTGTCCGCCAAGAGGATGTGCGCCTCTGGCGCCGTGCGGTACGCAGGCACCCACGCCCGTCCGCAGGCGCCTTCGATTTCTGATGTAGCGGCCCAGCGAGGCAGTCGACGCATCGATCTTCGTCTACCTCGCGCCCTGGACATGACCATGGCATTTTCCGGAGGCATGACAGCTCCTGTAGCGGACCGGCTCCCACACGGATTATGGGGTGCGGCCCTCCGCGCCAATGTACCCCCTCCCGTTGTCACCTCATTCATTCAAGCGACACTTCTTTTGTGGGTGTCTGGGTATATCCACCCTTACCGCACATTGGTCCGTGAGATACCCGTGCGTCCGGTCGCGTCCTTCACCGATGTGCGCCTAGCATATGTGGAAATAGGCCGTGCCCGAGTCCCCCGCGCGCGGCGTTGACGGCGCACTATTCAGTAAGGTTGCGGCGACGCCTGCGCGCATCCAGCGTGGGCTGGTATCCGATGTCGTTCACACCCATGATCTCCGCGACCGTCGGTCTTCTGTGCTGGCTCAATGAATGTCTTCCAATTTATCCGAAGCGCCACTAACGGGAACTTCGCCAACCGACCGGTCGGGACCGGTTCAAGAGCGCGTTATCTTTGTGGCGGGATTTTAGCATTGCAAGGGGGAGTGCACGAACACTGCGAACATTGAATCCACCCTTGACGGTAGTACAATCTCTCTCCAGAGTCCAAGAAGGACACGTAGGCCACCTCTTGATACAGAACAGCCAGCGTACTCACGCCCACGGTGTCAGCCGAGCACACATGCACACTCCCCGGACGAACATTCGAATCGACTGTGCGGGAGAACGCATGCTCGGGAAGACGCGCAGGTGCGGCCTGGCGCGCGCGGGGTACGTAACACTACGTCGGAGGCGCTGCCTCGTTGTGGACTCGCGCATACGCCCGCGCCCCCCGTCGCGTGCACACCGGGACCCCATCGTGCTGATCTCAGACTGGTCGGACGACCGCGAACTTGGCATCCACCGTGCGGATTCACTCGAATGGCAACTTCCGGGCGGCGCGGGATGCTACGTCTCGCGGTCTTCGGAGCCCAATGTGATAGGCCCGTCACCGTCGTGGTCTCACTCTCGATCCCTCACGAGGGCATGCTGCAGTGAGTCTGTTAGGTTCTGGGCGTCGGCGGCGTCGTATCCGAGATTGGCTGACGTACACTTAGACAACAGCGCCGTGTACAACTGACCAACGACTGCTCATAACTCGACCCCTTCTGCACGACCTACACGAGCATCGACGACTGCGCGTACGTCACATGCGCCTCGCCTTGGTGCACCCCAACAAGCCTGAGCGGCGGCCAGCAAGGTGCGCAGCACCACCGACGGGCGGCGACACCCCAGCACTCCCACAATCATCAGTTTTCAATGACAATCGCCCGACCACACGCCGCACGCGAGACTCTAATTGAAAGGCATAATGAAGCAAACCAGCCTAACCCGACTCGCTCCCTCCGACGGCGAAACCCACGACACCTGCAATGCGGCTCGTGCCCGATGTGGCCTAGGGCCCGCTCGCGCTGATAAACCTGGGCGTGATCCCGACGTGCGTTACGACACCCACCGCGCTCGCTGCCGGCCCCGGTGCTACGCCCACGACGGGGGCGTGCGCTGTCCTGGGCGCGGAGGGTGCGTCTGCGCCCAATCACGATCGCCCGATGGGCGATGGGTCGATGCCCGACGGCATCCGCCGCACGCGATAGGCCGCGCAGAGCTTAATGCTAACGGACAGGTGGCCGTCAGCGGTCGATGTCCACGTCGATGTCCACGTCCGACGCCCACCGTCCAAGAGTCGGCGCTCTAACGCCATCCGTCGGGCGACATCGCCCACGTTGCGCTGCGAGCGCGTCAGGCCGGGCCTCGAGACTCCGGAAGTCGTGGTACAAAGCCCATATGGTATTCCTTCGATTGCAGCTGCGGTGCTAACTGAGGAGAATGGCAGATGTCCTCGAGCCAGTTCACACAACGCTCTAGTACGTGAGCACGCACCTCGTTTTCGCCGTCGCATGCGTCACCAATTTGCACGCAGTCCATTGTGTCGAGCGCATGGGCGTCCACGAGGCCGTGGACGGACGACATGTTTGGGAATGCGCAGTGTGAAGATAGCCAAGGGTTCCCGAACGTTGGACTCCGATGACTTCGGAGCTTGAGCTCCTGGCAAAGGGTCGACGTCGAACCAGACGGGCCCTCGACCCAATCTGCCCTGCCTCGCGCGCGGGATGATCAAGCAGCACCTGGCAGGCACGTCAGCTAGAGACAGGCGAACAGATGCACACCACGGTGTACAGCTTGCAACCACAGTATCTGGAAGGGAGGACAACCCCTGCTCGGCCATCCAGGACCTCCAGCGTCGTAGTGTTTGAGCACGCACCCCAGGTGCCACTTCATGATAGTGCAGCTCAAAGATCCGCGCCGAGGGCCTCATCATGATCCACCGAGACCGACACAAGCGCACACCGAGAGGCCCAGATCGCTCCATGTGCCAGCCGCAGACGAGCAAGGACGAGGAGAAGCGGGCCGTACGGGGACTAGCATCCGCAGTACCGCCGCGCGGTGCGGGTTCGGGCTGTCCCAGCTCGGGTCGTGGCACCAAGGTTCGGCTTTGCCGCATGCGGCAGCCGCCCGACTCGGGGCCCTTGCTCGCGCGCAGTGCTCCCAGTGTCCGCTGCCCGGAAGTGAGATGGCCGTGTGTGTTCGTGCGCGTCGTTGCGCCGGGGGGTTGCTCTTGCTCTTGATCGCGGTGCCGACAGTTTGTCGAGGCTGCTTCTTTGATCCTAGTTATGTACACCAGGTTACGGTGTTGACGTCGGCTAGCATCTTGGGCGAGAGTGC
Organism: Trametes polyzona; assembly: GCA_022606195.1. Lineage (NCBI taxonomy): Eukaryota > Fungi > Basidiomycota > Agaricomycetes > Polyporales > Polyporaceae > Trametes > Trametes polyzona. Next base: position 2,339,653 of record JABYQF010000005.1, read on the forward strand.
CAAGGTCGAGAAGGAGTTACGAGACTAACGGGTTGTAACATATTTAGTGAGCTAGGACGACAACGAATGTCAGCTGCTAGTTCCAGTAGTGACACATAGTAAAGACCCGACGAGTGTGTACAGGCGTGCAGACAAAGCGGGGCGCTGACGACGCTATGACGCATCCAAAGCCAGTAAGCGCACGAGAATACAAGGTCCGGAAGGGCGAGCCTGGAACCAGAACAGGCACAGCGAGCGTCGCGATAGGCACTGGTGGCGGCGAGAAAGTACGTGCAGTCACGAGGGCGACTCGCCTGCGCGCGGCAATTCCTCGTCGGCACCTTCTGCTAAGCGCAGGCTCTTCGTCCCGGATTTACTCTCCCAATCTCGGTGCCTGCGGAGGCAGATGCATCGAGAATGGTGTGGGGAGCCCATTTGCATGAGTGCCCGAGAAGCAAAGAGGCTGCGGTCGCCCCACGACTTCGCGTTCTCTGCTTTGAAGGATGCTATTTCGCGCGTCTGCTCGAATAGCGCGCCAGAGGAACCAAAGCTTACCTCCTGCGCCGTAGACGGCATGGCGCACGGAGCACCGAAACACGGCGTGGTGCAGCACTAGACCAGGGACAGACGACCTGCGAAGGCGGATGAGCCATGGAAGGTGGAGTTTGCGAGGACGGAGGCTCACTGTTTCCGTGGGCAGTTCCCGAGCCCAGCCCTGAAGAGGAGCGTCGGCGGGTGTCCAGGCGCCGTTAGCTCCCTTACTTTCAGAGTTTCGGTGGTTGGTCGTTCAGAGGTGAGTACTGAGTACTTAGGGTGTCGGCTTCGGTCGGAGGCCTCCCTGGGGTCTTTTGTGGCACGGCCACCATCGCGACAGCCTGAGGCCGGGCGCGGCACAATACCGGGTAATCAAACGCTTGCCGTCGTATTGCAGTGTTTTGGGGAGAAAATATAGGCAAGCAGCCTCACGGCGGCCGGTGAACACGGGTTGAAGACTGAGGCGTACCTAGGTGCGCAAGGCCCGAGAGCCGACGACGTCTCGAACGCCTTCGAGGAGCCGAAAGTGTGAGCTTCGAGATGGATGGTGGTTGCCAATGATGAATACGTACGAGATGCTCCCATCGCATGATACGACGAAGTCCATCACGGAAGCAACCTGGGAGGTCATGAAGCGCCGGTGCGGCAGCCAAGGAAACCTTCATCGTCGAGGAACGCGCTGACCGGGAGGATACGGACGCTTGCATTACGTAGGCCGCTCATTTCAAGTACAGATGGTTCAGCGAGCTCACAAGAGGAGCTACTCACCGGAGGTTCCCGAGACGAATAGAACAACCTCCGTTTGTTCAAGTTTAATCAACGGTGCCCGAACAAATAGCACAGCCATCTACCTTGGAGTCGACTTGTCCACTTCGGCCGAGAAGCTGGCGAAGGCGCTGTCGAGGATATCCATCCGAGTCGGAGCGCGACGTCACCGGAAGTGCTGTATAGCAGACGGACGAGGTGGTCGAGGCGTCTCCAGAGCGTCCTCGGCGACCGCTGTGGTCAACCGTACGTACGACGGACCCCCATAAGCTAGCCCCTTGGGACAAATGAACGCGTCAGCGTGCGAGGGGAATGGGTGTCCAGGTAAGGGGTGCCGACCGCCAAGGACATTGGGAGAATAGAGCGTAATGAGAGCAGCGGGATGCCGTCTGTGCATTTGCAGTTCGAGTCAGGTGGTAGTTTCCGAATGTTACGTGCGCATTACATACCGCATAGGAGCGCACATGTGGAACAGGTATGTGGTCTTGTGCATGTTCCGGAGCCCTCGAGGTAGAGTGGAGAATGCCTGTTTTGGCCGTCGGAGCGAATTGATAGGAGATGTGTGGTGAGAATCGCTCGCCACACCATCTGCTACCAGTGCAACATCAGCGGCGCTGGGAACAATCCGGCGTACACAAAAACCGCAGATACAGGAGAGTGGCTCCAATATGATGACCGTCGACGTCGAATGGTCTTGTTGAGTGCCACATTTCGGTGCGCTCGACATCGATGTCTGGTAGCACACACGGGTGGTGGCGCCCCGGTGTCAGTAAGCCGATTCTTCGGAGGGCTGACAAGCAGAGCCTTAGGCGAGCCCAACCAGGTTGGGTCGATTAGGGTATGTGCCTGCTGTGGATGGAGAACCGGAGGGTGCTGTGAGGGAGGAGTCAGCGGAGAAAAGAGACGGCATCAGGGCGGAGAGGAGGTTGAGCGGACTAAACGGGAGGCGAGGTGTCCCCCGACCGGGTCGCGATCGTAGGGCTTGCTATAGACGCAGTTTTTGCACGGTACACATGTACATGGCGGCCGCTGCAGCAGTTATTCTCAGCGACGCCGCACACGACGACAATACGAATTGTCTTGCCTGAACCGCCGCCCAGTGTGCCACCGTTGTCACTTGCGGACGTGCACGCCCGGGTCGGAGGATGCCGAGCGGGTGCCCGCGTCGGCCATCTACCGCGAGGTGAAACATGGGTGCATGGGGTGTACATGTGTGTCGGCCAAAGTTCTCGCAGGACGCCGCTGATGACGATATGAAGAGGTGGCAGAAGTCTCACTGGGGGAAGGTGCAAATGAAAAGACGGATATGGATGTGGGTGGCGGTCCGCCCGCACGGCGCGAGCCGGAGCTTGATGGAGATGCCTATCGACAACATGTGGGATATCGATGCAGCTCTGCAGTCGAGCAGCGCTGGAGAGCGAGGACTCAGGAGGCGATCGGCGGGAGAGAGGTCGCCGTCTCGAGCATCGTCCCATCCCAAAATGCGACTGAATGGCTCCTCGACCTCGTTCGTCGAAAATTAGCAGCGACTATAAATAGCCGAATGCTAGTCCGCGTTCGCCACTCGCATTCCCCTGTTGGGTGTATAAAGTATGGACTAGGGAGCGGGATGCGAAGACGGCGAGGGACGGGAAGACGGTCGATCGGACGCTGGCCGCACTCGTAGTGCCAGGGCGGCAGCGGCCGAACAAGCCACGCCGCTTCGAACGCGATCGACCGGGCTCACTCTCCTCTCCACAGTCCGACACGAATTCAGGCTTCTAGCTCCGGGGGGTGCCCGCCTCAGGCGACCTGCTCGGGCGCGGGTAGCGCTTCAATTACAGCCAGTACTTTGGCTAGCTCCAGCTGTACTCCCCCCGGTAGGTCTCCTTCCGAACAACTTGGGCTGAATTGATATGAGACACCCAACGGTCCGGGGCGGACGACCGACGAGGTGATATGTCCGCTTCATGCCCGGGAAATGCCCCCGTCGATTCCAATAGGCAGTTGGGGCCGAAGACGGAGGGGACGTACCGTAATCGCACGTGGAGGGGGCTACTTACCAACGGCGGTGCTACAATATGCGTGTCACGGCTCGTGTATCACGATAGGACGCGATACGTCCGTCCAAACCGCGGCGACTCCGAGGGCGTGTCGCGTAAGGCACAGAACTTTCCCCGAGGCACACGGCAGTGATGAGCAGGCGCGGACTGGGGTGCTCCAGTGCGGCCGTGGACGCTTGAAGCTTGAACGGCGGAGGAGGCTGAGCGCTGATCAAGGCCAATGCATTGTACTCACTTTCCGGCGTGACAGATGCTAAACTGTGCGGGTGCGGGAGAAGGTGTCCATATCCCGGGGCGCCAGTAGGCTGAGCACGTTCGCGGAGGCATTCACTTCATTCCGGCGAGCAGACGTCCCACGCCTCGACTCGGAGCACAAAGGGCGGCCACACCGCACTCACCTTCACGGTGTCACCCCCGCACACGTACGGGCTGCCAAAGAGGGCGCGCTGTTCATTAATGGGCTTCGCACCACGTACATCGATCCGCTGCCGCCTTCTCTCTTCCACAGGTGCTCGGAGATGAACGGACACGGCAGGGCATCGATCGCGGCCTAGCGGCGTAGCTGCTGCATGCCAATATCCATGCGACTGCGCAGCTGCACAGACCCTTCTGCCCGCTCTGCCCTGGGGTTGGCGTGCCCGCCCTCCACCGATGCCGATACTGGTTCATATGGGTACTTACCCGACGTCAACGTTAACGTCGCCGTCGCTGTTCAGAGAAGCTTTAGCACGACGCCCCCACCGCGCGCGTGCCGTCAGGACCTGCGCGCGTATGCTTCGCGGGTACGAGGATGGCAATCCGTCCGCTCGATCCGTCTTGCGGTACTATAGAAGCGAGAGAGCTAGTGTCAGCGGCGCCCGCGCTCAGGCGGTGGTACCGCGTAAGGCGCCCCGCCATTTCATATTGCGCAACATCCTGTTCGTAGTCAGCTCGAGTCTCCGTGCTGAGCTCGACCCGCGTCAACTGTCGGGGACGACGTCGGGATGATGATATTGATGGGGAGATGCCTGACGCGCACGGAGGATGCGAACGGGTGCGCAGGGCGAGGAGGTTCTAAGAAGGTCGAGCAGAAACTCGGGGGGCTGCGCGGTGTTTAGGATAGGCCGGAAGGTGATGGAGCTGTGTATGGGATGCAATGCATCCCAGTCTCCCGACAGGGCGCAGGCCCGACCGACACGGCACAAGGGCGTACGCTCCCAGGGAGGCGGCCTCTCACGAAGAAGCCTATTGGAGCTGATGATGGCCAGTTGTCGACTGTACGTACTGTGCTGTAGTGTCCGTGGCCGGCCGGGAGAAGCGGCTGGGGGGCGCCGGATGGTATGTAAGTAGGACTTACTCAGTGGTACCCTGACGGTGGCAGCGCGAGAGCGAGCGCGGAGTGCGGAAAGAGGGCCCTGTATGGAGCAGACAGATGGGATCCGGAGACAGGAATAGATCGTAGTTCGGAGCTGGCGTGCGTGTGGTGTGTACCGAGTATGTATAGGACGCTGCGGCAGGCCAGGTAGACTGTGATCTCGAGACCGAGCGCTGAGCATTCGCTTAGCCCAGGTGTGTGTCAAACGTAAGCGGGAGATATACAGGGGATTCGAAGAGAGAGGGGGGGAGCAGAGGGACAGGACGTGATCTGTGGAGAGCGCGAGGCCGGGGGAGGGTGAGATCGAGCCTTGTGGGGAAAGCGAGGGTAAACGGGGAGAGGGACCGAGGGCGGGCGCAGGAGCGTGCGAGAACGTGGCTGGTGCGCACGCGGGTGGTAGTGATAGGGTGCGGTCAGCTGAAGTGGTCCGCTGAGGGCGCGAGCGGGGGGTGGTGATGGACGGCGGGGGGGAGGGGCGGGACGAGAGGCCGCGAAGGTTTGCTGGTGCGGACGACTCGGAGATAAGTGAGGAGGGGTGGTTGGCCAAGAGCATGCGAGGCGGGCGCGTGTCCTCTTGTTTTCTGTACAGCCGTCCAGATTGAGGCGCACAAGTGAGCGGCTACGGCGAACAGTAGGCGGCACAAGGGGCAGGAGGAGGAGGTTGTGTGTCGTGAGAGAGCCGCCGGGACGCTGTCTGGGATTGATGGAGAGGAGACTGATTGGGCAGGAGGAGCATCCAGCGAGATCGGAGAGGGTGCTGTGGCACGGCCAACAAGCTTGTCCAGCCCCGGCGAGCTGTGCGGACAGAACACGAGAGGAGAGGGCAGAGGCAGAAGACGATCTCGCACAAGGGGATCTGGGCAGGGTGGCGGGGGTCTCGCGGGGGAAGATGCTGAGTAGGGGAAGCGGGGGATGCCGCGGAGGGCGAGATGGGATCTGGAGGAGGAGGAGGAGGAGGGATGGACGGTGGCCGACGTAAATACCGCTCTCCCTCGCTCTGCCATGGCCCCCCATCGCCTCTCTTCCTCGCTCTCTCTCTCCCGCACCCTCCCTGCTCTCGACCCGCCTTACACCGACGCACATGGCCACCAACGCCCTCTCCCGCCGCACCGGCCCGGACGTATACGTGAGTCCCGCGACCGCCCTCCCCGCCCTGACGGCTGCTCACCGACCTCCGATCCACCTCCCAGTTCGATCTTGAGATCGCCGGAGCTCCTGCAGGCCGCATCGTATTCAGGCTCTACGACTCCATCTGCCCCATCACCGCTCGCAACTTCCGCGAGCTCGCAACAGGCCAGAACGGCTACGGCTACGCACATTCATATATCCACCGCGTCGTTCCCAACGTATGTTCTCTATCTCGTCTCTCTTCCCCTTGCTCATCTCTGACGTCGTATCCCTCCACGCTTCGCTTCCAGTTCCTGATCCAAGGCGGCGACATCGTCGAGGGCAACGGCACAACCGGCCGGTCCATATACGGCCCCACCTTTGCCGGTCAGCGTCCCTCTTTTAGCTTCTCCTTCGCTTCTTCCAACTCTCCGCTCCGTACCCCGTCCTCGTCCATTGTGCTCACGGTTCATTCTCTGTTTCCCGACTCACAGACGAGAACTTTCGCATCCCACACGACTGATACAGTGAAGGGGCCAGGACTCGGATGCGAGTAGGTTTCACCAGGTAGAACGTACCAAGCGAAGACTGAGGGATGTACCCCAGCGTCGCCCAGTATATATATTGTGCTATAGTAGGGCTGAGTAATACAACAGAAATGACTGAGTAATAATGAGTGTGAGGTGAATAAGCAAATGAGTGGCGGTATCGGTGAATGAGTAAGCGGATGAGTAAGTAAAGACCGGAATGATCGGGGATTTCGTAACATTACCCCCCTCCTAGGCATCGAGTCCTCGCGATGGTATGTAGGTTTTGTACTAGTTTTTGTCGTGATAGTCTCTTTTGGTATCGTGACCAAACATCAGTCCAATAGTCCGGGTCATCTGCGTCTACGAAGTGTCCATCAAAGTTCTTGTACATAAAACGAGTGTCTGTACGTGGTGGTATGCGAAGCGTAGGCATTCGGGGAGCAGTGGGGTTGGTTCTATGGAACGTGTCAAGGAGCGGTTTGTACTTCGCGACCAGCGTGGCTCGTGGTTCCCAGGTGTTCTCAGAACGTGGCAGACCCTTCCACTTCACCAAGTATTGCAGAGTTCCTCGTGCGACTTTGGAGTCGTAGATGTCCTCTGGTTCCTTGAGAGTGTCCAGAACAGCGGGAAGATCGACCTCGGGCATTTTCTGATTTGGGAACTCCGGAGGATGTGCGCGTGTCAGTAGGACTTCGTTGAAGACGGGGTGTATCGCTTTCCACTTCCTAGGAAGCTTCAATTGATACGCGGATGCCCCTATCTTCTTTAGGATCTGGAAAGGTCCGTAGCGCTTGTCCTCGAGTTTCTTCCGAGGTCTGTCCGTGGTGATGTGAAAAGAGTCTAGATACACCCAGTCGCCGATCTGATAGTCCTGCGCTTCCCGACGGTGCTTGTCGTATTGCTTCTTCATGGCCGACTTGGCCACTTCGAGAGCTTCCGACGCCTGTCGCGAGATCTTCTTCATCCGTTCTACGAACTGTCCGGCTGACTCGTTTTTGGCTTCTACGCGTGCTTCTACTCCCGTGTACGGATGATATCCGTGATTCATGAAGAACGGGGACAGCTTCGTGGCCGAATGAACTCGGTTTCGGTACGCGAAGGCCGCAAGAGGCAGCCAGTCCGGCCAGTCGTCTTGTCGGTGGTTGATGAAGATGCGAAGGTAGGATTCCACTTCCTGGTTCATGCGCTCAGTCTGTCCATCCGTCTGAGGGTGATACGCGGTGCTCGGGTTTCCCTTGATGCCAAGGATTCGGTACAGATCTTTGATGAATGAGGATACGAAGATCGAGCCTCGATCTGACCAGATTCTCTCGGGTAGTCCGTGCTGCGCATAGACGTGCTTGATGAACAGGTTGGCCCAGCCTTCCGATGATAGCTCGTCCGAACATGGTACAGCGATGTAGTCTTTGGATTTCATGTCGACGATGACTAGGATGGCGTTGTGACCTTGTGACACAGGAAGATGGGTGATCATGTCCACGGAAATGTACTGCCAGTTTCGGTCGGGGATCGGGTTGGGATGTAGTGGAGCTGCTCGTTTGCGCCGATCGATCTTCGTGGTTTGACAGATGTGACAGCCTTTGACGTACTTGCGTACATCGTTGCGAAGCGAAGGCCACCAGTACGATCTCGAGATCAGATCCTGCGTCTTGGCTGCTCCGGGATGACCGGCTGTGACAGAGTCGTGATGCGAAGAAATGATCCGTCCTCTCAGCGACAAGTCGTTTGGTACTACAAGTTTTCCCCCCCTGTAGACGAGACCGTCCTCGGCGAGTTCTAGTTTCCCATCTATTCCTAGCTGTTCGATGACGACACGGTCGAGAACGTCTTTGAGCTTGAGACATTCTTCTTTGATGGCGGCTGAGCCGTCAACCGAGATTGCTGCGAACCAGTGTGGTTTCAGCAAGACAATGTCGTCGTTTTCAGAGCTAGTGCCAAGATGATCGGGTCTCCGAGATAGAGCGTCCGGCTTTCCCATAGATCGTCCTGGCTTGTGGACAAGAGAGAAATCGTAGTCCGCGAGTTGAATCATCCATCGCGCTTGTCGTGGGTTGAGACGTTGCGGTTTCCTGAAGTACTCGAGATTCTTGTGATCGGTGTGAATCTCGAAGCGATGCCGCGCGCCCTTCAGGAAATGCCGCCACTCGTCTAGCGCGGCAATGACAGCGAGGAGTTCTCGGTCGTAGATCTCATAGTTCTTTTCGGCAGGGGAAAGAGACTTGGAAAGGAATGCAATGGGCCGCCAGACGCCATTCTGCAACTGCGAGAGCTCTGCTCCAATCGCAAATTGGGACGCGTCGGTCTGAACCCGGAAAGGGTCATCGTCGGTGGGGATAGCGACAACCGGGGCTGACGTGATCTTCTGCTTGATCGTGTCAAAGGCTTCTTGCTGCTCCGCAGTCCAGACTTCCGTCCATGATCTGGATTGATCATTCTTGATGGATGTTAGTCTGTTCAGCGGTGCCGCAATATGAGAGAAGTCTTTGATGAATCGCCGGTAGAAGTTTGCAAAGCCGAGGAATTGCCGCACTTCCGAGACATTTGTGGGCGTTTTCCATGCGGCAACACCGGCCACCTTGGTTGGGTCCATGCGGACCTCGCCGGGCGACACAATGTGTCCAAGGTACTCGACTTCTTGTACCTCGAACTTGCACTTCTCGGGCTTGCACGTGAGGTGGTTGTCGCGGAGAATCTGGAGTACTTGTCGGACGACTTTCCGATGTTCCTCGAGTGTGGAGGTGAAAATGATGATGTCATCTAGGTAGACCACGACTTTTCGGGCAAAGATCAGGTCTCGGAAAAGTTCGTTCATCATCATCTGGAACGTGGAAGGGGAATTCGTGAGACCGAAGAACATGACGAGAGGTTCGTATAGCCCCTGATTCGTGATGAAGGCTGCTTTCTCCTCGTCGCCCTCTTTCATGCGGATGTTGTTGTAACCCCACCGGATGTCCAGCGTGGTGAAGTACTTTGCTCCTTTCAGATTGTCTAGGAGTTCTCGCATGAGAGGTAAAGGGTATTTGTTCTTCTTGGTCATGTCGTTGAGCTTCCTGTAGTCCTGTACGGGCCGGAGTTTCCCGTCCTTCTTCTTGACGAAGAAGAATGGTGCGCCCCAAGGGGACTTGGAGGGGCGGATGCGTCCGGTACGAAGGTTGTCTTCCAGGAAAGCGTCTAGGGCGGCTTGCTCGTCTAAGGTCATGGGATAGATCTTCCCGCAGTAGGGTTTCGCGTCGGCTGTGAGCTCGATCGCGTGATCCCACGGGCGGTGTTCAGGAAGCGTAGAGAACGTCGCTTCGTCGAAGACGTCGCGGAAATCTCGATACTGTTCAGGGACGAGTTCTTCAAACGTCTTTGCGGCTTGCGCCTGGTTGTGTTCGATAGCCAGTTCCATCGCGACCGAGGTCTTGGCGCGGACGTGAACGGCTCGTGAGCGTAGGTAAGAAGACGTGTGAAGCATGAAAACTCGTTCCCCTTCCTCCACCACGTGCTGACACGCTGTCGGACATCGATTAAACTCAATGAGTTTCTTTTGCCAATCGATGGAGGGATTGTGATGCTCAATCCATTCGTGTCCGAGGAAGATGTCAGATTTCCCAAGATCGGTCACCAGAAGCTGTAGCTTCTCGAGATGGTTACCAATCTGGATATCTATGATGACGTAGTGGGTGATGTCACCGCCGACGTTGGAAGATCCATCGGCGTTGTAGACTTCTATGGGTTTCTCGAAAGGAATCATCGTAAGACCGCTTCGACGGACGAGATCTCTGTGAATGCAAGATCCCGTGCTGCCGGTGTCCAGCAGTCCTTTGACATCCTGAGATATCCCGGTCTCGGGGTTCGTGATAATCATGGGGACGTCTAGTTGCCGTCGGCTGCCAGAACCACGCACAACCTTGAAATACTTCGGTCCCGTGGTCGTGATCGAGAAGGCGTTATGGGATTTGGGTTCCGTCGCACTCGGAGGGTTTTTCGATTTTTTTGTATTTTTAGAAAGGGAATTAAGCACCGGTTCACGCCGGCCGCGCTTCTGTGAAGAAGACGCCCTTTCGGTAGATGGTATAAGTACAGGAGTGGGAGCCGAGAGTACTGCGTCATCTGCTTCTTCGACCGGGAGACAAGAAAAGCGATTTGTAAGGGTAGGCATGGTGGGGGAAAACATAGTGGAAACCGGAGAATAACTGAGTAAGGAAAAGGCGGTACGTAAAAACTGATCAAGACGAGACTGAATGGAGGTTTGACCCGACCCCGGTGCGACTAGGCCGAGTCTTCGACAAAAGACTGCTCAGGAGTTGAATCCTGAGTCTGCTGCAAGACGTCGTACGTGTTGTCGAGGAAGAGCTCGAGATCCTCGCCGATGAAGCGACGAACCTCTTCGAAGAAGGCATCAGCCTTCTCGGCTTCTTCCCATCGACGACGGTATTGCGTCTGCGGGGTGGTGCGATTAGGGAGATGCCACGCGTCACCACACGTGCCCTTGTCACCCTTGCGAATGTGACACTTCTTGCAGATGCGATCGAGGTCCATGGGCTGACCGCGACCGCCAAAGGTCACGCCGGTACCATCTCGCCGAGTGGGGACTGTAGCCGGAGGAGGGCCGGCAGGCGAGCGGTAGGCTGGTTGGTAGGCGCGTGGGGCATAAGAGGGTCGCGTGGGTTGCGCGGGGTGTGCGGGAACGGCAGGAGACGGGCGTGCGGGTTGCTTGCCGCGCATGACGTCGAAGAGGGCACGATTCTTGGCGAGCTGTAGAATACGCGCCTTCCAATCGTCGTACGTGAGAGGGAGATTGCCGGAAGCGTAGATTTGCTCGACGTAGCGGTAGGTCGCGTTGCGCTGTAGAATGTTGAGGACGTATTCGCTATCTTTATCGAACCCGGCGCGGGTAACGAGCTGCTCGAATTCGGTGAAGTAGTCCTGTGCATTCGGACCCATCTGTAGCGCTTCGAGTTGAACCTGCGCGGTGTGCTTCCGGTTTTGGTCGATGAAGACTTTGTCGAGCTCCCTCCAGAAGTCGGCTAGACTCAAGACCCAGGCTCCGCCGCGAGAGTTTACGTCAATGAACGCTTGCTTCCACAGGTCGACCTTCTCTCCGCGGATGTAGGACAAGATCAGAGAGATCGCTCGATCTTCGTCCATGCCTCCCACGTACTGCTGGAGATTATACTTGAAGGCGTCATATCGCAGCTTATTGCCGTCGAACGTGTCGGGTTCTTTGAATTTTGGTGTGGGAGTGTGGTCGGTGCGGATGTTCGCGCGGGCGAGGAGGTTCGCAAGGAGGTTCTCCCACTGTGGGTCGAGTGGTGGAGGACCTTCAGGCGCTGCCGGTGCTTCTGGAGCCTTTCCTCCTCGTGCAGACGGACCAGGGTGGGATGAATCGCCCGTCCCGGACATTGCGGCAGGTGTGAGGGTGTTCGGGGTAGCGGGTGCCTGTCGTCGGGTTTCTGGGGTAGGATTGGCTGTGTGGATGACGACGGTGGGGTCGGGCGCGGTGACGGGGATAGCGGCGGCAAGACCAGCGAAGTCGAAGTCTTCTTGATCGTCACGCGGCGCGGGGGATAAGGATCGAGGAGAGGGTGTCGTTGGTGGTGTTTCAGCTGGGCGGATTTTGCCTGAGTTCTTGAACTTCTGCGGGATGTTCGCGAACTGTCCTCGATGCTGATTGGGGCACGGGGTTGTGGTACAAAGGAAGAAGTCGGTAGTGGGTTTTTCTCGGTAGGTGTAGGTCTTTCCGTTGTAGAGCGCGTGGGGGAATCCTTCGCAGGGGAGAGAGGCCGTGGTGACGAGGGAGTGGCTAGAGAAGCAATGCTTCGATCCAGCCGCTTGAAACGGGGAAAGGTCGCGGGTCGGGTCGTATAGTAATGAAGGATATCGTCAAGGGACATATATATAAGCGAGTAGGTAATGAAACCGATTTTACCGCAGAGGAGGGCCTCCGGGGTCTCTCGGGCACGCCTGTCTTTCGACGGTCTGACGCGCGAAGTGGGAAAGAGGAATTAGGAAGTGAATTCGAGACCTAACAAAGGAGGGAAGAAGTGCAAATCGCGGGTACGCCGGTACACGTGCCAAGCGCGGGGGTCGATGACGTAAATGCACAGGGCGAGTCGGATCTCGTCGTTGAGGGCCCGGAAGTTCTCGCCGTTCTGGCGCGCGTCGTAGGAAAAGGTCGTGAGGACTTCGTCGTTCCGCAACAGCGTTAGCGTCGCGTAGGTGACAGGAAAGTGGGTCTCGGTTGCGAAGTTCCTGAACGTGACGCGGAGCTTGAGCGGGTGGGCCTGTGCGAAGGGGTCGTTCGGGGGAAGGAAGTGTAGATCCGTGATGGGCGGATGACGCGTGGTACTTGCGGGCAGAAGGGCAGGACGTCGGGAGAAACGATGCTGAACGTATGCTTTGACGGCAGGGTGAGTGATGTAGATTGTGTGTTCAGCTTCGTTGTCGTCGGGGATCTGCCAATTTACTTGCAAGTAGGCTCCGACGCGAGCGAGGAAAAGGCCGATGTAGGTAGGCTTCCACGAGAAGATGATAGCCCAGTGGGGGTTGATTGCAAATAGAGCCTGGTAGCGGTATGCGCGGTAGTCGGACTGGACAGTTGGGGATGAGGGAACGGTTATAGTGTAGTTGTTTTCCTTGTTTTCGAGACGCTGGTAGAGGTCGGTCAGGCGATCGAGCAGCTGCTCAAGATCTCCTGCTGCTCGGGCTAGGTTGCGTTCGATGGGGGCGGGGAGGTATCGGTCGGGAGTATCGAAAGGATAGTTGAAGTTGTGAAGGTCGTGGAAGTCGCGAACGAGACGTCCGAGACGAAGGAGTTGGAGGTCGATGTTGTAGCGAGGGGTGATGTCTTCGAGAGGCCGACGGGAGACTGTCGGCGACGGAGGTCGGATGGGCAACGGTTCCGGTGAGTCGGAACGGTCGTCGTAGGGTGGGATGTCGTCTGAATCGTCCCAGCGGGTCGGGGAGCCAGGTGTGCGCGGGGAGGAATTGTATCCGTACTCCGAGGGGTTGCGTTCGCGGAGATAGGAAAGATCTTCGTCGAAGTGCGAGGTGGAGTTGACGTCGGACACTGGTGAAGGGAGAAGGATGAGCGGATGAAGGAGAAGAGGATGGGAAGGGACGCGTACTCGTGTGACTAGAAGCTATCAACGAGTAGGTCGAGGGGGTAGTCTTCGCTTATGATACAGTGAAGGGGCCAGGACTCGGATGCGAGTAGGTTTCACCAGGTAGAACGTACCAAGCGAAGACTGAGGGATGTACCCCAGCGTCGCCCAGTATATATGTTGTGCTATAGTAGGGCTGAGTAATACAACAGAAATGACTGAGTAATAATGAGTGTGAGGTGAATAAGCAAATGAGTGGCGGTATCGGTGAATGAGTAAGCGGATGAGTAAGTAAAGACCGGAATGATCGGGGATTTCGTAACAACGACCGTCCCGGCCTTCTCTCCATGGCAAACCGCGGCCCGAACTCAAACTCGTCTCAGGTCCGCCTTCTTCTCCTCTGGCCACGCCTTGGCGCTAACACCCCTAGTCCTCCTGCAGTTCTTCATCACGACCGTCGCCGCGCCATGGTGTGACCGCCGCAACGTCGTCTTTGGCGAAGTCCTCAGAGGCATGGACGTCGTCCGCAAGGTCGAGACCTACGCCTCAGATCACATCCTCTACAAACCCTCCGTGGATATCGTCATCGCCGCCTGCGGCACTCTATGACGCCCGTCCCGGTTCCCTTCCCGTCTTCCTTTCCTCGCCTCACACCCGACATCTCTCCCGCCCCCGCTCTCCCTCTCCTCCTCCGCCGACCGCGTTCCGACCTCCCCGCATGCCCTGCTCACCTGTACATTATCGCCGCCGCTTCCGCGCACGCACGCGTGCGTGCACGTGCGCCGCACCGCCGGCGATCTCCGCCCAGGGGCGGAGGCACACCAGGGCCCGGCATGGTCCTACCGACCTACCGATCTGTCACACCCTCCCACTACGCCACGCCACGCCCCGCCCTGTCGTCCGCTCGGGCTCTGTATACACGCAGCAGCCCCTGCGCGCGCACGCACGCACACACCCTACGTCCGCGACGAGCAACAAGTGCCGAGCCCGCACCCGAACTTTATCTCGTCCTGCGCGTCTCCATTCAAACACTCGCACCCGGGCCGCCGCCGCTGGTCGGTCGCCGCTGCGGCGCGAGCGAGCGTTTGGCGAGGACGCGGAGGGCGGCGGGAAAGGAACGAGAACGATCCGCGGGCAGTACTATGTATCTAAGTATTAGTCCTATCTACTCTGCCACTATCTAATACGAATGTCTATATTTGCTTTCCCTTCCACCTCTTTCCCGCCGAGTGAACTTGAGCGCGATGACGACGGGTGTGATTCGAACAATAGCAACACGCGGCTGGGAGGGACTCACGCTCTGGCTCGGGCGCTCCCACTCGAGGCGTGTACATGTTACGAGAGAACGGAGGTGGTGGCGTATACGCACCGAGCTCGGCTTCACGGATCGTGCGCGAGCGTGCAGCAGCAGCAGGAGCACCGTGCGAGCACGGGCGTGAGGCTCCGCCGCGCTGGCCCCGAATCCCGATCGCCCGTGAAGTCCGTAGCCCACGCGACGCGCAAGGCACATTACTCGATCCTCGCTCTGCCTCCGAATCCCAGTCCTGCTGCTTAGCCTGGGTGCGTGCGCGCAGCCATGGCGCGCTTGGCAAGGTTCGAGGCGTGAGTGCCACTTACGGTACGCGCTCGCCAGCACCCTGGGGTTCTCTCCGGATCCGCGGTGTGGGTGTGGGTGTGGGTACCCAGTGCGCGCACCAGCCTTGCTCGCTGCCTGAGCTTTGGCGCGGACGAGGACACGGACTCGGCGGGTGGTCCGGGACGAGGGGTCCTCGTTCGTTCCGGAGGGCCTGGGTGCGTCATATGTCCCCGCCCGGCCGGTGCATGTAGGTTTGAAGTAAGCACTCTTAGTGCACCCGCGTCCGAGATTGCGTTGACTTCATGAGTCTTGAACACAGTTTGGAATGCGCGAGCAATTGCTACGGTGTTGCAGAGTCGGGGCACCTGCCGCCAGGCGCTTGCGAAATACATACATACCAAGGGCGCTAGAGCGGCGCCACGCTGCATCTTGGATCTGGACGACGACGGCCCCTTGCTCGATCGACCAGTGTTGGCAGAGTCGCCCGACTGTTGCCGCGGTCGTCGAGTCGCCGCAACCGCGCCAACAGTGTCGTTAGTTGTCGACACACTTTTACCACGGTCCGGCAACTTTCCCCGCACCCCTCTGGTGAGTAGCGCCGTGGCGCGCCGCACGGCGCCCTCGCAAAATAGCACACATTGTAGACGTACCTCTGTGAGCCCCTGCTGGTGGTTAAGTGTCACCGGAGCGTCGGTCGTAATCAATAGCACGTCCTTCGAACGATAATTAGTGGGAGTTCAAAATGACATCAGCGAGATCATCAATATTCAAGTCCTCTTGTACTGCCGCATCGCCGCTGCCCGAGCCACCTGCCTCCTCCTCGCCATCCATCGCAGCTGCCGTGGGGTGGTGTGGGGTAGGTCCCAAACTGCCAGTATATTAGCAAATTATACACAATATGTACACACCACGGCACATACGCGATCGCTCCAGCTCCTCCATTGAACGCCAAGGTCGCCCGCTTGTCTCGTCCCGAGCCAGCTCCTCCTCGACGCGTTTCTCAAAACACTTGATGCACCATACCTTGACCTTGTCGCCGTGCCGGGCAGCCGGAAGCCGATCTATGTAGTCTGGGTGGTCATAGAACTTGAGGCGGATTTCCGAGCGTCCATGAGTATCAAGCTGCTGGCGCGACTTGGTATAGAGCTGCAGAGTGGCAGACATCGGGCGAGAGATGTGAGGAAAGGCCAATCGATCGTCCACATTCAAGCTAAATGCTTAAAGTACTACATAGCGCCCGACGCGATCAGGTGCGCGCGGCGTGCTCCCGCGCCAGCCAATCATATTGTGCGCCTGGGAGTTGCCCGAGTCTGGGAAAGTTGCCCGAACTCAGTTGCCCCGACTGTTGCCTCGGACTAGTTGCCTGGTTGCCGGTTTGGCAACCAAACCCAAGGTCAACCCTGCCAACACTGCGATCGACTGTCCACGGTTGGCGGTCGACCCGCCGCCCGCACCCACGCTCTCGGGAGTCGGTCTGATTTCAGCTCTTTGTCCTTGTCCGAACATCGCTTTACCGGAGGATTGGTCGGAAAGATGCCTCGAACAAGCTCAACCAACTCCGAGTCTTCGGCCAGTCATGATGTTCGCACCCATTATGTGGTATGCGCTATCACACCCCGAGTGCTTTGCTGGAGCTCGACCGCCGAGTGCTTGCAAATTACAAAGCGGTTAAGGTAGACGAGTCGACTGCGTTATCTGCTCACCAAATTTGGAACGAATCGTAGCGTAGTCTTCACCCTGCATTGAACACAGCCCTGACCGGCGAATGACTTAAATTGATGGAGCGGACAGCGGTACGCCCTTCTTGGCCTGATAACATTGAATTGACGGGGCTGACGCTGTTATTCCAGAGGACGTCCTACGCGCCGCAGCGCGCACGCCCAGCATCGAGTTTGTATAGGCGGCCCGTATTCATTGCCTTGGTTTGTCAGGAATCAACTGCGCCCGCCTCCGTCGCTCTCTCGGTCGGCCCGCACTTCATGGCGACAAGGACAGCGGCAGCCATGTGAACGCACGCCACTACAGCCCTGCATGGTCGGCATAGGGTGCGGCCGCATCTCAGATTCCCCTCGCACCCCGCGCGCAGGGTTGAACGAGCCTCTTACGGCCAACGCGAGCACCGGCTAGAGGATCTCCAGGAACAGTACCGCGACCCCATACCGGCACACGGCCATGTGCTGCCAAGTATCTCGATGGTGTGCGTACATAACCGGATACAAAGTGCTCGTGAGCAGGACCCCGGGGCACTGCGCTCGACCTTGTGTCCAGAGTCGCCATTCAGACCCCTCGTCGTCCCTGTGCCTGCTCGTCATTGCTCGACTGGTGTGTAGCAACGACGAACAGGCGTGCACCGCATCGGAGCATATAGACCCTCGGCAGCATGCGTACTGTATCGTGTGCCGCGCCAGTATGTCCCGCCGTTTTTCCTGGCATTCACGCGCCCGTGAGTCTCGAGTTCTTTTATGCTCGAGACCCTCCACGCCGCGGGCCCCACTACCCCCCGCTTGGCGAAAACGCGCGGTTGCACGTCGGATGCTGCCCTTGAGCGCGGGAGGCAACCAGGCGGGCGACCCGTGAGTGCGTCGGAACCCGTGTATTGCCGCATCTTCACGTACTCATCCCTCGTCCTTCCGGCGCTGCTCTCAGGCTGCACGTCGGACAGGGGGCCTCGACTCCTGCGCGCTTCTCTGACAACCCCGGTTTCCACCCTTTCGCAGTCCGACGTTCCGTTCAGGATGCGGGTGGACGCACCCCCTTGGCTTCGCGCGCGCCTCTCGGGACACCCCCGGGGTTCCACCATGTGGCCGGGAGGCCAAGCGCGTTGCGAGTGCGGTGGTAGGCCTTTCTCCCCGTGCGAGCGTGTACGAGTCTGTCACAGATTCTCATCCATCCACCAGGCGCCCGTTCGCGTGCCGCATCCGACTCCTTCGAGTTTGCTGATGGGGGCGCCGAAGACGCTGGATGCGGCTGCTTCGTAGACGATTCGGGACACGCACCCCGGCCTCGTCTCACGCGCCCACGCGAAGCTCAACCCACGTTGCCGCCGCGGCGACTTTCTGGACTGCCGCTTTCGTGCGTGTGGTCACTGCCGCTGGGGATGCCCGACATGCTCGAAGCTGAGGCCGGAGGCCTGGACTGCTGTACGCGCCTAGACAACTCGTCGGACTGAATGGCTACTGTGTCAGCTGCGCACCTGGCGTCTGCTGTGGTAGCGTTCGCCATGGTGGGTTCGCCGGTGTCAACCGCGAATACCGGGTGGTGCGGCTAATGCCCTTTCACAGCGTGGACGCACTCGGATTGGCCTGAGAACTGCGGTACCGAGGTCCAATCGCCTGTGTTGCTGAGTTGAGGGCGACCAGGCCCAATCGGTGTCGTAAGTGGCGCACACGGATTCATTTCCGCTCGACGACTTGCGATTTTGGGGTTAGTCTTGTTGCGAGATGTCTACTTACACCCGGAAGCGAGTACGTATTTTGCTATGGTGAGTGCCTCGACCGGTTTCATCGAGTACCCGCGAGTTCTCACGTGCTTTCTGCGCTGAAGTGACATCGTTTATGATAATCCATCACTCATTGCGTGGGCCCGTCGTGTTCGGAGCCGCAAACCATACCGACGCATCGTGTATGTCATTCGACCTCGACCATGGCCAGACAGCGACAATGATGTGCACGATGCCGACGTCGCAAACAGGATCGGGACGGGTTTTCCGCCGGTACGGATACGACACTACCTTGCGGCCCCCAGATGATCTTGTCCTCCGGCGGCCTTAGGCCCACTTTCGCAGATAGATGCGGCGAAGACTGGTCGGAGTTCACGTGCGTCGCAAAGGAATGACTGCGAGGAGTGTGTCATTATCGAGCACGGCCCCCCATTCGCTCGTGAAAATTGCTGATCAGCGCGCAGGATTTTCCATCGTACGCGCAAACGCTCTGAGGCTGACAGCCAACCACTGCGTAGGCTGATTGCCACAACAGGCGCACCTCTCTGAGCAGTCGTACCTTCCCTCGTGCGCCCAACGGAGAGTCGAGCGTTCTACGGAACGATCATCCGGGATAGATGCTGCATCGCTTCACCCGTTAGTTCGACCCTGACGGCAAAACGTCAATGGGTAAGCCCCGTCCCCGAGGTAATGCTCCTAGGCGGCCAAGGATGCCGCTGCGGTTGCAACTGATTTTGGCGACGTGCGTACTACGTCGTGACAGCTTTTGCGGCCTGCCCGTCTCGATGGACAGACAGGGTCGGGGATGCCATCGGTGCATCAATCATCCCCACCGGTTTCTTGGGAGGCCCATGCCAATTGTCCATCATAGGCAGATTGCAGATGGATGTCGACGGCGAGTTACATTCAGCTGTTCTACCGGCCTTCTTTCCGCTAAAACCTGTTTGACAGACGCCTCTGAGTGTATGGCATGCGGCGTATACCATCTCCACTCGCACCCCTTCCGTTTCACAACGGACAGCATGCGCGATGGAGTATTCGCTTCTCGCGTCCCCCCTCGTCTTTTCCGGGTGGCACATACCATTGTTTCGGACATGTGGTCGGAACAACCCAGCGATGGTGGAGACGGGAGCGATCGTGACAGACTCCTCAAGTGAGCCGCAGGCGAAAACTTTCATTGAAGGTAAACGCGTGAAAGCTCATCTCCGCTCTTATTCCATCGAGTTCTCACCAATGCATGCGGCGTGGGTCATGTCGGGCCGAATGCCCCTGAACATCATCACATCGAACCCTCGACGAGGGTTGTACGGATTAGACGAGCAAACTGGGTTTCCCTCCGCCGATGGATGGGGCTCGCGTGGACCCTTCCAGCCGGATCATCAGACGAGTAGAGCCTCGGTACGCCCATTGTCGTATGATACGTCCCGTGCGTCTTTGAATCGTCGGCCACAGATCCAAATTCCACTCGGCCACGTACTGGAGCAGAGACTATCCTTGAAGCTTCACAATGGGACGCGGAAGGTGTCTCGTGACGAATAACATCGCCGTGGTGAACCTTCGAGAAGCTAGGTAACGTGTGAATGCCCGAGACGGCCGCTATTGCCTTGTTTCCTACGCCTGCTTCGCGGGACGCTGGGCTGCTTCCCCGCGCGCAGCACGGCCAGTTATCGTCGGGCGGCGTTATCGATGGCGGACTGAATCCCTCTCGTACGACGCGTAGAGGCCATCTCATATTTTTAGGCCGAGTGGCCCACGAAGCCCGCGATGGCCTTATGGGTCGATAGCGGGTGCTGCATAGGCCGTATGCTGTCGGTGTGTACTTCGATGGCCCAGATAGATAAGCTGAGAGCCACGTTCTGGATACGTGAACCGACATGTACCGCGCAGATTGCGCGTACCGGGTAGCTGGATAGGGTGATTCTCGTCATGCATTCACTCCCGACTTCCGCTTACTTCCGCCACTGCATCTGGGAAAACTCCCCGGGCCGATTAGTGCAAACAGGCACTGATAATAACTAATAGAGCTAATCTAGAGCTAAACAAAAGCTAAACGAGAGCTAACCTCGGCCCGTTCCGCGCCCCTCTGTGTAACTTTGCCTACACGATCTCAAAGGTTCTGATTAACCTACAGAGGGTCAGTTAAAGGGTAGGAGCGCGAATCGTGGCAGGCATTTGCAGCTCGACCCACAGGCGCCAGCCCCAGCAGTCCACGGGCGCTTCGTACTTCGACCTCTGGGTCACGCTGGATCAACAAGCCGAGGCGCTCCGAGGCGGGCGCTAAATACACGGTTTCGCCACGTCATCGTTCCACTCCTCTTTGCTCTCCGACCACCACCATCCCTCTCAAATTTCAATGTGCTGTATACGCTCTTCCCTCTGGGCTTACCATGTCCACAACCTCCGCGACATCATATACAAGCTTCAGGCTCTGCAGTCTACAGTCAGCTCTTGCTCGCCTCACCTTCGGCCACAGTATACGACCACGTCATAGGTGTGTGTGTACTGTTTGTGTAACAGGCCTGAGTGTAACCGGCATTCTCTGCATCCTCTCACCCTC